>CM077214.1:20163153-20723153 GCA_039654625.1 Rhinogobio ventralis | reverse complement strand
AAAGGGGATGAGAAATGAAATGAAACGGAGCATTTTTAATTATGATCATTTTGATCTCAGCAAACATGTTCCTCGTGGAATTAGTGGGAGCAATTAAAATGTAATTTATGTTCCTTTCAGCATACGCCGAGTGTTGATTTAAAGCTCAGCTAGCATGCACTGTTTGTTCCAGTAAAGCTTTATGGGGCCTAATTAGCAGTGGTTAGCCAAGACTGCTAGCTGTCCAAACAAACTAAATACCGTTGGCCAATAAGACATACGGAGAAGTGTGGAGGCTGGTCTGTAAACGTGTGTCTGTAAACCAATCAGCCTCACTGTGGTTACATTGATTAGTGTCTGGCTGAGTGTGTGTGAGTTTGTGGCTCTGTGTCTGTGTGTTTATGTGGGTGTGCCGCTGAGTTTGTGACTGAGTACATGAGAAGAGAAGAGGGGGAAGAAAATTCTTCTAGAGAGAAACCAAAAGCTGTATAATTATCCACACACACACTGGATCAAGTTTCTCTTTAAAAAGCAACCAATTATCGTAATGTGTGTGGTTGAAAACAAATTCCTGAAAAGAGATGGATTTTCCTTATAAACACGCATAGTTTTCCAGCAGCAATCAGGAGCGGTGCAGTGTATTATTAGAAATCTTTGTCTGGTCAGGGTTGGCAATGTAAAATATCAGAATTATAGATGTGTCACAGGTTTAACTGAGAAAATATAAAATATGTACATTTAAATAGTCAAAATTAGACATTATCAAAGTTTTATTAGTGCTCTAACTAAATGTCTTGAAGACTTGTAAACCTGGAACTAACTGCATAATATTTTGCTCTTCATTTGTTTAATTTATGGATGTCGTACCCCTTTCACCCTGACATTAATTAAGTGTTTAATGCAGGAAAAACAACCACAAACTTCACAAATATGCACTTAAGGGTACAAGAGTAAGAAAAGGCATGAGAGGACAGAGAAAAGTGAGCGAAAGAGAGAGACAGGAAGAGACAGATGTCCAAAGAAAAGATTTAATGCTGGTTGAATTGAATGTATTAAATTTTTTTAAATGCAGTATCTCATATATATATTAGTGCTGTCAAATATGATACTGTGTATGTATGTATATATATGTATGTGTGTGTGTATATATATATATATGAATAAAATAAAATATGAATAAAATAAATTAAAACTATGAATAAAAACTATATATCATTTAAAATATATTTTATATGTACATAAAAAAAATAAAAAAAAAATATATATATATATATATATATATATATATATATATATATATATATATATAATTTAAAAATATATTTAATATGTACATAACCACTTAATTTTAATTAAGTGGTTATATATATGTTATTATTATTATATTCATATTAATTTTCATGTTAGCAATAAAATAAGCAAAAATAAGCTAAAAGCAAGGTTACATTTGAAACAAAATATTTCATGTCATCAACAAGAGAGCATTTGTTGAACAAGTGACATTATAAACATTTGTGTCAGTTTAGTTACGCAACATCGCACCCTACTGTTGTTAAAGGATACTGCATTTATATTCATGCGAATTATATTTATCTAGCCTATATACAGTTATATATATAGTTAATATATATACACAGACACTAAGGATTACATTTCAGTTACAAGCTGCCATTTGAACAGCAAACACTAAGCATTTAATAGAAATGTGTTTAGACTTACTTAATGCTTTCAAAATGGTTTAAGTGGCAAATTTTGAACCTTAAATACAGCCATCTTCCCATGGACTGAAGCCACACGTAAAAATCCAAAGGGAGCGACTACCCTGAGAAGCAGCTAACCTCCAAATAATGGCTGTTTTTCATCTAAAACTCATCTTGCTTGATTGGTGAGGCTGAAAAGCTGAGCTTAACCTTTAAAAATATAGCCATGTGCTTTTAATAGATTCTCTGAGAGCCCCATGATGAAGAGAATTACAGAAATGAACAAGGCAAACAATCAGGGACCTCACTACAAGGCCCTTGCCATGAGAAGCATTTCAATCACGCACCCAGCTGAATTTTCTCCCAGACCGGAGGTTAATAGCATGAAATGCCCTTCAGTCTCCTGAAAGCGAAAACTGGAGCTACAGCAATATATCTGTTTCATAAGTCAGCTGCCTCATATTACACCAAGAGTTGCTCATAATTCAACATGGGAACATATTCTTTGGAATTCCACAGGAGGACCCCAGATATAATTGTTTATTTGTATGTTTTAAAAGAGGCAAAAGGCAACTGCATTGTGTTATCTCTAGAGCCACGTTTATTAGTGGATGTGTTATTGGATGCAGTGAATAGAGTGTTGGAGACGAGCCATAACATATTTGTACATAAAAGATCAGAAAGTCCCTCTGGGCATTTTTATTTTCTCAGAGAAGAAAAAACTCTGAGAATGAACAATGCTTGATGAATAAAGACATTAGTATATAAAGGTAGAGAAGCTGAGGATTTAACTAGTGAGTAAAATGATTTTTTCTGTCTCTTCATCTTATAGTTACTTCAGTTGGTTTTGCTTGAGTTTGATTGCTTTGTCTTCTCCAGATGCAAATGACACTTATAATTCATGCGATTAAAAAGTCACATTAAAATAATGACTCAGAGATGTTCATTAGTTTGAATGAACGCTACATTTCATTTCTGGATTCTGTTAGAAAAGCGTACAACAACCGCCGATGCATCGGTCACTCTGAGACACTGCGGCACATAAACACGGAGACTGTGTGAGAATCATAAAAGTCTGCCGCCCTGTAAAATCTGACCCAATATGAGCAATATGCGTCACTGTAATTGTGTTTATTGGGAGAGGGCCCAGACACTGTGGTAATTACATATTGTTACAGTCTGCATCCCTATATATTTGATTTATGTATTTTGGCTCCAGCTGACAGATAAATAAGAAAAATTGTTATATTAAGCGGTAATAAATATGAATCATTTCGCAATCTGCCAGGAAATAATATTGTAATCTGTGAGGTGGAAGGCTTAAACAATGTATGTATTTGTGTGAGTGTAGAGCATGGTCTGTACTTTGGAGAGACTGATATATCACACCCAGCTGAGACACAGGTTTGAGTTCTGCTCTTCAATACTGGACGTTATGTACAAGCCGACGGGTCACTCCATCTGTTTCGGTCAGGAAGAATGTGAAAAACTTAAAATAAGACTCGATTTGGAAACCCCTCCAAATCAATAAATTCAGTTGTTCCAATCACTTCCATGGCAAAAGGTGTATAAAATCAAGCACCTAGGCATGCAGACTGCTTCTACAAACATTTGTGAAAGAATGGGTCGCTCTCAGGAGCTCAGTGAATTCAAGCGTGGCACCGTGATAGGTTGCCACCTGTGCAATAAGTCAATTTGTGAAATTTCCTCACTACTAACTATTCCACGGTCATCTGTAGTGGTATTATAACAAAGTGGAAGCGATTGGGAACAACAGCAACTCAGCCACGAAGTGGTAGGCCACGTAAAATCACAGAACGGGGTCAATAGCTACAGACCTCCAAACTTCATGTGGCCTTCAGATTAGCTCAAGAACAGTGCGTAGAGAGCTTCATGGAATGGGTTTCCATGGCAGAGCAGCTGCATCCAAGCCTTACATCACCAAGTGCAATGCAAAGTGTCGGATGCAGTGGTGTAAAGCACGCCGCCACTGGACTCTAGAGCAGTGGAGACGTGTTCTCTGGAGTGACGAATCATGCTTCTCTGTCTGGCAATCCGACGGACGAATCTGGGTTTGGTGGTTGCCAGGAGAACGGTACTTGACTGACTGCATTGTGCCAAGTGTAAAGTTTGGTGGAGGGGGGATTATGGTGTGGGGTTGTTTTTCAGGGGTTGGGCTTGGCCCCTTAGTTCCAATGAAAGGAACTCTTAATGCTTCAGCATACCAAGACATTTTGGACAATTTCATGCTCCCAACTTCGTGGGAACAGTTTGGGGATGGCCCCTTCCTGTTCCAACATGACTGCGCAAAGCAAGGCCCATAAAGACATGGATGAGTGAGTTTGGTGTGGAGGAACTTCACTGGCCTGCACAGAGTCCTGACCTCAACCCGATAGACTGTGAGCCAGGCCTTCTCGTCCAACATCAGTGCCTGATGTGCCAGTTCAAAATGAATATATAACCTTGTATGAAAATACCATATGAAAAGTTAATGCAGGATTTAAAATGTTTTAAAAAGACATGAGGGCACAAATTTAGTAGATAAAGTTACCGTTTCGTTGACTGTAAAAAACGTTTTGTTTTTTTAAACATTGCGTCATATTACGTCGCGAGAGGGAGTCGTTGGCCGTGCTCTGCGTTGGCTCAGTGCAGAATAGGTTGGTATTCAGTAGGAGTCAGCGTGCTTTTGTCATGGTAAATTATTGTGTCCAGCCTATCAGGACATCGAGTCCACAGGTTTCCTATCAAAAAAAAGTTAGGAAACCTGCCTGGGTGGCGTTTTGTGCAGGTAAAGAGACAGGACTTCACTTCTGCATCTGCTTCGAAACATGCGGTGGTGTGTAGTGTTCACTTTAGACCGGAGGATTATCATTCCGACGATATGATGGAGTTCAACATTGTAATACTTGTGTGAAACATGACATTATTAAATGAATTAGTTTCTGTTATTGGTAAGTATCAATACTCTTAGCTGACCAATACCAGCTTTGCTATTGCCTGATACATGATAATAATCTGTTCTTATCATGAAGAACATGATACTCTGAGAACTCTGTTCTCCGCTGGTTCTCCTCACACCACAACTCAATATATCTCCTCTAATTGTTGCTCTGTCTAATCCAGGCCGGTCCCTAATTGTCTGTCATAATTTAATGGCTGTGGTCCGTGATATGAGTATGAATAAACATTTACAATTTCCTCAGCGTTCGAACTGTCATTGCGATCCATTGTTTTCCTATTGCCGAAATTGACCGCACTCCCTCCCGTTACGTCACTTCCAGTTTTGGCATTTTTAGATGCTGAAGTAAAATTCTCACAAAAACGACTCCAGAACACTGTAAAAAATCCAACTCACAAAAATTTAGACTAATGATTATGTTTTAATTAACTGGACAATTAAATGCAAAAAGTTGGCTTAACTTGTCAGGACACCGGTTTGATCTGTCTTGTTGTGTTTGTGTTTGTTCGTTCGGAGCGCTTGGCTGTCTTGTCCGCGCACGCGCTTTGGCGTGTTGTGTTTGTGTTCGTTCGCAATGTGCTTCGGCTCGTGTGTTGTGTTGCCATGCGTTCACTGTTATTTGTCGCCCCGCCCTCTTCTTACCCTGTTAGTTCGTCATTACACTCACATGCTACCCTCATTAGATTCCCTTTATATTCCCTTTGTGTTTTTTGTTCCATGCCAGATCGTGTTTGTTCGTTGTGTCATTCTTGCTTTTCATCTTGTCTGAGTCTAGTTATCTAGCCAAGCCTTATTCTCTTCTAGCTTAAATTTGCTTTAGATTCTTTGTTTTTTCTATTTTTTGATTTAGCTCTGTCTTGAGCTTTGCTTTTGGTCCAGCCTTGTTTTGTTGTTTCTTAGTTTTATTTAGTTATTGTTATTGTTTTTTTCTCTTTGGCTTTCTGTTTATTTAGTTATTTTATTTGTTTCCTGTGGTTAGTCTTCAGATCAGTTTTGTCTTGTTTTTCTGTTTTTATTTTTTTTCTCACCAGTCATCCAGTTTCCCTGGCTGCTGGTTGGTGTACACCTTCTGCCATCTCCAGCTTCCCCGCTGCTATCTCCATTCTTTCTCCCTGCCTCACCTGCCATCACTGCCAATTGCTCCCCTGTCTCATCCACGCTCCCGGACCTTCTGTGCAGGCTGCTCTTGGTTGAGCGTTATGGACCTTGTCTTTTCTACCCGAGGCTGTCATTGTCTGTGGACCTAGCTCTTGCTTCTGTTCATTTCTCCTACTGTTTCCCCAATAAACTGAAGTACCCTGCACATTGAATCCTCCTCTTTCTGAACCCTGACAGTACGATCTGGCCAGCTATGGATTCAGCAGGGCCAGAAGCAGTCCGGACCGCCGTCGCCCAGCAGGGGATTCTGCTAGGACAACATGCCTGACAGCTTACAGCCACCACCCGTGATGTATAGGTAATGGCCAACCAGATGGCAGACATAAGTGCACAGCTTAGAGAGTTACGGAGGGACCAAGATACCATCAGATCAGTTGCTGCTGCCCCGCATCCTGTACCTGCCCACTCCAGTTTGACTCCAGAACCTTGAGTTCCCACACCCACTCCCTACGATGGCGACCCCATGTCCTGTCGTTCATTCCTGACTCAGTGTTCCATCATCTTTGCCTTGCAACCTACCACTTATGCTTCAGAGATCACCAAGGTGGCATTTGTCATCACTCTGCTCACTGGCAAGGCTCGTGAATGGGGAACCACTGTGTGGGCAGCCAAGGCTCTGTTCTATGCCTCCTTCGAGCTGTTCAAGAAGGAGATGTTGAAGGTATTCGAATGTTCATTGGCCGGTAAGGAGGCCGCTAGCCAGCTCACCAGGTTAAGACAGGGGAACCACTCTGTGACAGAGTACTCCATCCGCTTCCCCACTCTTGCTGCCTTAACTGGCTGGAACGAGGAGGCTTGCTGGGACAGATTCCGGGAGGGTCTTAGCGATGACCTCCAGGATGAAATTGCCATTCATGACTTGCCATCGTCATTCGATGGCCTAGTGGATTTGGCCATCAGAGTGGAGACCCGTCTAGAGATGCATTGTCAGAGACAGTCTGCACATGTTCATTGGAAAAGTTCCTTGTCTCCGTTGGCGGCAACCAGCCATAGTCCTGAGCCTCTTCCTGAGCCGGAGCCCATGCAGGTTGGGCGGATGCGTCTGGCAGCTGAGGAGAGACAACGGCGCATAGCCCAGTGACTCTGTCTTTACTGCGGCAAACCAGGACATTTTGCAGCCCAATGCCCATTAAAAACAAGGGGTCGCCAGTAGTGGGGGAAGTACTGGTGAGCGTTACTCCCTTGTCTTGTTCCCCCTGCTCCCGCACCCTTCTTCCTGCCACTGTCAGTTGGGGCCCCTATTTGAGACATTGCTCAGTCTTAGTTGACTCTGGTGCTGAGGTGACTTTATTGATGCTGATTTGGTGGCTTGTCGGAGAATTCCTACCTCCCGTCTCCAGAAACCCATCACAGCGAGGGGACTTAACGGCTCCAATTTGGCCCAAATAACCCATGTCACTGACCCTATAAGCCTAGTCATTTCGGGCAACCACCGTGAGGAGATGGTGTTCTACCTCCTTCAGTCTCCTGGCACCGCCATTGTATTGGGACATCCATGGCTGGTTAAACACAATCCCCATGTGAGTTGGTCAGGGAATTCTGTGTTGGCATGGAGTTCTTTTTGTCATAAGTTTTGTCTGGGTGCTGCTTCGTCTTCTGGCTCTGTTTCTTCTATGTTTCAGGAGGAAGCGGCGGATCTAACCAGTGTTCCGGTGGAGTACCTTAGTCTGCGACGCGTGTTCAGCAAGTCCCGGGGCGGCATCTCTTTCACCGCATAGACCGTATGACTGTGCTATTGACCTCCTCCCTGGCACTTCTCTGCCTAAAGGCCACCTATACTCCCTCTCAGGACCAGAGAGGGAGGCTCTGGATAAGTATATCCATGAGTCATTGGCAGCTGGCCTCATCCGACCCTCCTCTTCTCCTGCAGGTGCGGGGTTCTTCTTCGTGGGGAAAAAGGATGGCTCACTCCGCCCCTGCATCGATTATCGTGGGGTGAATGACATCACCATAAAGAATCGGTACCCCATGCCGTTGATGTCAACTGCTCATGAGCTGTTGCAGGGAGCGCGGGTCTTCACAAAGTTGGATCTCCGCAATGCCTACCATCTGTTTATCCGCAACTTCAGTCAAACCGCTGCTCCCTTGACAGCTCTAAACTCCACTTGTGTACCTTTCAGGTGGTCGGACCAGGCTCAGGGAGCTTTCCAGAAACTTAAAAGATGTTTCCCCTCTGCACCTGTCCTGTCTGTTCCAGACCCTGATCTGCAATTTATTGTGGAGGTGGATGCTTCTGAAGTTGGGGTTGGAGCAGTCCTCTCCCAGCGATCCCCTCGAGATGGAAAAGTACACCCCTGTGCATTTCTCTCACACCGCCTGAGCCCAGCTGAACGGAACTATGATGTCGGAAACCAGGAGCTCCTCGCGGTAAGGCTTGCCCTGGGTGAGTGGCGCCATTGGCTGGAGGGTCAGGCTGAGCCCTTCTTGGTCTGGACGGATCATAAGAACCTCGAATATATCCGTTCGCCCAGGAGGTTGAACTCTCGGCAGGCCAGATGGGCACTCTTTTTCGGCCGGTTCCGTTTCACCCTCTCTTACCGGCTGGGGTCTAAGAACATTAAGCCTGATGCCCTGTCTCGTCTCTTTGACTGTCCTGGGAGTCAGTCGTTGCCCGACACAATTGTGCCTGGGGACGTTGTGGCGGCCGTGTCCTGGGCGGTCGAGGGACGGGTCAGGGAGGCCTTGCGAGGAGTGGCGGTTCCGGTGGGGTGCCCTGATGGTCTGTTGTTTGTTCCTGAGCTGTTGCGTGCAGCTGTGTTGAGGTGGAGCCACTCATCGAGGCTGGCCTGCCATCCAGGTGTGCGGAGGACATTGGCTTCTGCCCGTCAACGCTTTTGGTGGTCCACCATGGATCAAGATGCCAGACAGTTTGTGGCAGCCTGCTCGGTTTGCGCCCAGAATAAGTCTTCTAACAAGCCTCCTGCTAGTCTGCTGCAATCTTTGCCCGTTGCCCCCCGCCCCTGGTCTCACATTTCCCTTGATTTTGTTACTGGCCTCCCTCCCTCCAAGGGCAACACCGTTATATTAACAGTGGTTGACCGTTTTTCTAAGATGGTGCACTTTATTCCTCTTCCCAAACTACCCTCTGCGAAGGAAACTGCACTGGTGGTGGTCGATCACGTCTTCAGGATTCATGGTCTTCCGACGGACGTGGTATCTGACAGGGGGCCCCAGTTCGTTTCCCACTTTTGGAAGGAATTCTGTCGTCTGATTGGGGCTACTGCAAGTCTGACTTCAGGATTCCATCCGCAGATCCGCAGTCTGAGCGGGCCAACCAGGATTTGGAGCGTATGCTTCGCTTTCTGGCATCACATAATCCCGCCTCCTGGAGCCAGCAACTGTGGGCAGAATATGCACACAATACACTTCCTGTGGCATCTACTGGTATGTCCCCTTTTCAGTGTTCACTTGGTTATCAGCCTCCTTTGTTTTCTTCGCAGGTGTCTGAAGCTGCTGTGCCCTCTGCCCAGGCCTTTGTCCAGCGTTGTAGGAGAACCTGGAGAAGAGGCAGAGAGGTCCTACTTTGGGCAGGGAGGCGTGCCAAGGTGGCAGCAGACCGTCGTCGGACTCTGGCGCCCAAGTATGTCTATGGGCAGAGGGTATGGCTATCCACTAAGGACCTGCCTCTTAAGGTGCCGTCACGCAAGTTAGCACAGAGGTTCTTAGGCCCATACCGCATCTCTAAGGTCCTGAGTCAGGCGGCGGTGTGGCTCAGACTCCCGCCTGCTCTTAGTCGTGTGCACCCTGTCTTCCATGTCTCTCGAGTTAAACCTGCTTATTCTCTTCTAGCTTGAATTTGCTTTAGATTCTTTGTTTTTTCTATTTTTGGATTTAGCTCTGTCTTGAGCTTTGCTTTTGGTCCAGCCTTGTTTTGTTGTTTTTTAGTTTTATTTAGTTATTGTTATTGTTTTTTTCTCTTTGGCTTTCTGTTTATTTAGTTATTTTATTTGTTTCCTGTGGTTAGTCTTCAGATCAGTTTTGTTTTGTTTTTCTGTTTTTAATTTTTTTCTCTCCAGTCATCCAGTTTCCCTGGCTGCTCGTTGGTGTACACCTTCTGCCACCTCCAGCTTCCGCATCATACAATCCATTGCTCCCAGAATGCATTGCGGCATGTCACCATTGTTGAGATTCATAGGCTGATTCTTGATGTCTGTGGTAGTAAATCTCATAGGTTAAAGTGCTTAGTGTACAATCTGTTTTAAACCTTAGTCCGCTATTCTGATTAAAACCGTGCTTGATATTTTCTAGAAGCACAATTAAAATAAAAGTTAAAAGTATATTGCTCATATAAAACTCAGTCAAAAAATCTGTGAATTAAGCCACTACACAATGATTATATTCTTATCATCGAGCAGCTGACAGCATTTGATTGTGTTTTCTCTTGCTTTTCTTGCCAAACATTAAAAAGACATCAAACTGCCCAACTAAATAACACTACTCGCCAGTACCAGTCCAGTGCACTGCCTCAGCCGTGAAAGACTATCTCAATTACAAAGACCGTAAAACAGCCCTAATGCTAGATAGGGATTTCAGACTAGGCCTAACTTACTTACTTTATCACCGTAGTAGGTTTCTAAACAGTTTCGCTAGAATAATGTTTTAATTACTTTATTACTGCTAGCGAGCTAACTTGGATAGCTAGGATTTATTTCCAATCGATCCACTTTCTGCAGAGCATTAAAAGTGATTAAAGGGAACTTGGTTCATTAGAAATATAGAATTCAGTTTTAGACTATATTCAATGTTTCAGTACACAATACATAATGTTATAAAAAAATCCGATATGACTTACCTTTCATAATCAGGCTGCAGCAGCTTCTTCTGTTGACTGTCACTGGACCGTTAAAATTTGAACCGTCACTGCGGAAACTGTATTTAACCCGACAGCCGGGTTATTACTAAAAATAACCTAATAATGTTAAAATGTCCCAACATTTTTGACCCAATATGTGTAACCCAACGTTTGGGTTAAAAAAATAACCCAACGTTTTTACTGTGTGTATATATATATAGGCCTATACATTCCCTGCACATTATTTACATTTGTATACATAAGCATGGAAAATGTTTAATATTCCAAATTTTTATAATAGTGAAGCGATTGTTGTTTTAAGCGAAAACATTTTGCATTGGTATTTGTAGAAGTATTTCCTATGTTTAAAGGAAAAAGTTCTTACTATTAGTTGCTTACACATCTTATCTGAAGCATGCGGCCCACTTTCATTTCATAATTAGTGGCCAAAACATTTGGTAGTAGCATATGAATCTGTGTGAAGTATATTGACTATTATCAGTCTTAGTGCTGTACAGTTAATGTGCAACATCAAAGTTTTTCCACCCTACTTACTGTACATCCGATCACTCTGCGCCACACACCCATATGGACACAGACAAGCAGTCAGTCCTTCCTGTCAGAGGCCGTAGCATGGCAGAGTCAAGCTGTCTCCTCCTGAGTTTCTCTGTCCTCCTTTTGTTTAGCACTCTGTACTCTATATAGCTGTTGAGCATCAGCAACACTCCGGCATGACCTTTGCCGGTAATCCTTATAAAACATAAATGCATGATATCTCCGCTTCTCTCTCTACATTAGACCACCCCATGGCCCTCATTACAAGCATCCCACTGCCACCCAATGTCACTGTCTAATTACAATTACCCTTGATCTGCTCGATCATGACGTGAGACCTGCAGCTCACTGGTGTGCAGTGCCGAGGGTCTTTTCCCCGCAGGCGGTGTGCTGAGACGGGCCGACAGGACTGATGAGGATGACGCTTGCGGCTCTCCCTCCACGCTGCACCGCGAGCCGACAGGCGGAGGATCATTAGTGAACCAGCTGTTAACAAGCAGCGACAGGACAGCCAATATCACTTCCTGTGTGAGTGACATGCCGTGGGTGGCAACACGAGGCCAGGTGGGCACAAGTTCATCTGATTTAAAACTCTAAATCACCAAGTTTTTCAAGGAATCAAGCAATAATTAAACAGCAAATTAATATATTGTATTTGAGGGTGATGTATTTTTGTGAGTATAATTGCTTCTAGATTTCTTCATTAATCCCCGGTTTCACAGTCTATTCCCAGAATAAAATGCATGTTTGAGCTGTTTTTACTGAAAGCAACTTGCACTGACTACTCTTAAAATATGTCAGAGCTATTGTTTTGTCTGAATATGTTTTTTTTCTAATCCTTTTCTTAATCCTGGTTTAGTCTAAGCCCTGTCTGTAAAACCGGGCCTAAGACTGTTAAAGGAATTAATAACCAAAATTAATCATTATAATCAAATAATGATTTAATATTTAAAGGGGTCGTGAACTGCGTTATTTTATTATTTTATAATGTTTCCTGGGGTGCACTTATAATGTTAGTATGATTTTTACATCAAAAATTGCCATAATTAAAAGGCATTTTTCCTACCCTGATTTTAGCTCCCTGCTCTGAACGCTCTGTTTGAAGGGGCGTGTCTGCTGTGAGACTTCAGTCTAAACGCCCACTGCTGTGATTGGCTAACATCTTTGCATATGAAATAGCTAAGTATTGCATGTGGAATTCTCTTGAATAATGTAAGCACGTTTTTACAATTACAGTTCTCAAGGTTAACTTATCGTGAAAAGTGTTGATTATAACATTTTATTTATATCTATAGCATTATATTTTGATCGTAATATGAAAGGTTGCAGTGATGAACATTGTAGCCGATCACAGACATGTTGAGCGCATGAATGCACACTAACGAATGCTTTCATCATAACTAACAGTGCAAACACAATGTAAATAAGAGATTTGTTGAATCTGATTGGAGTTTTGCACAATACTACAGAACAGTCACTGACAGCTCCAGCGATTGTAAAGGGAGTGTTCTTTGTTCGCTTTCTATATATACACTCACCCAAAGGATTATTAGGAACACCATACTAATACTGTGTTTGACCCCCTTTCGCCTTCAGAACTGCCTTAATTCTACGTGGCATTGATTCAACAAGGTGCTGAAAGCATTCTTTAGAAATGTTGGCCCATATTGATAGGATAGCATCTTGCAGTTGATGGAGATTTGTGGGATGCACATCCAGGGCACGAAGCTCCCGTTCCACCACATCCCAAAGATGCTCTATTGGGTTGAGATCTGGTGACTGTGGGGGCCATTTTAGTACAGTGAACTCATTGTCATGTTCAAGAAACCAATTTGAAATGATTCAAGCTTTGTGACATGGTGCATTATCCTGCTGGAAGTAGCCATCAGAGGATGGGTACATGGTGGTCATAAAGGGATGGACATGGTCAGAAACAATGCTCAGGTAGGCCGTGGCATTTAAACGATGCCCAATTGGCACTAAGGGGCCTAAAGTGTGCCAAGAAAACATCCCCCACACCATTACACCACCACCACAAGCCTGCACAGTGGTAACAAGGCATGATGGATCCATGTTCTCATTCTGTTTACGCCAAATTCTGACTCTACCATCTGAATGTCTCAACAGAAATCGAGACTCAGACCAGGCAACATTTTTCCAGTCTTCAACTGTCCAATTTTGGTGAGCTCGTGCAAATTGTAGCCTCTTTTTCCTATTTGTAGTGGAGATGAGTGGTACCCGGTGGGGTCTTCTGATGTTGTAGCCCATCCGCCTCAAGGTTGTGCGTGTTGTGGCTTCACAAATGCTTTGCTGCATACCTCGGTTGTAACGAGTGGTTATTTCAGTCAAAGTTGCTCTTCTATCAGCTTGAATCAGTCGGCCCATTCTCCTCTGACCTCTAGCATCAACAAGGCATTTTCGCCCACAGGACTGCCGCATACTGGATGTTTTTCCCTTTTCACACCATTCTTTGTAAACTCTAGAAATGGTTGTGCGTGAAAATCCCAGTAACTGAGCAGATTGTGAAATACTCAGACCGGCCCGTCTGGCACCAACAACCATGCCACGCTCAAAATTGCTTAAATCACCTTTCTTTCCCATTCTGACATTCAGTTTGGAGTTCAGGAGATTGTCTTGACCAGGACCACACCCCTAAATGCATTGAAGCAACTGCCATGTGATTGGTTGATTAGATAATTGCATTAATGAGAAATTGAACAGGTGTTCCTAATAATCCTTTAGGTAAGTGTAATTTAATCACAGTTTAAATAACAGCTTATTTTCATCGTACTAAAAGAAACAATGTGAAGTTGTCCGTTTGATTTACTGACAATGGGCCTCATTCATTAAACACAAAAAGGGACAGTACATGTTTTAACGTTTTTTTTTTGTTGTTGTTGTTGTGGACTCCCTATATTATTATTAACATTAATAATTATTATGATTTTGTTTGTTTATTAGGATTTTTGGTCTGGATTTAATACAATTCAACGCACCCGCAAAAACAAAAAAAACCCACAAAAAAAAACAATTCAAAGCAGTTCAAATTCGAAGCAGTTCAAAACAATATTATAACGTGACTTAACAAAAACACATTACAAAAATAAAACAACATAAATATGATAAATAACTATTTAACAAATATTTTAACATTTTATAATTGTATTTAATATTTTATTTTTTACAATAAATTACTTTTTTTTAACTTCAAATGTTTTGTTACGTTTGTGCTTGAAAATAATTCTTACTATCTTCAATTTGTCTTGTTATTTTGCATTTTAGGCTTATTTTAAGCAGAAAGTATGTGTATTCTGCACATGTATTTGTTGCAAGTGTAACGTTAATTGTTTAGGGGGTTTTTTATGGTTAAGATGTGCGGTAATCAATCACTGCTTTGTGACTGCGGAACTTTTGGGGACAAAACAATCCCACACCCTGTTGCGGCTCTGTTATAAAGCACATACAAACAGTATTATCCTATTTTTAATTTAACATGAATAGTTAGTATGTTACTACCTTGAAAGCAATAACGATGTGCTGTATGTTGGTTGGGCGCTTTTTTGCAATATATCTGCGGGTTGTTTTTAACGAGCTGTAAAACGGGGACATTTCCGGGGACAGCTCCAGTCGGGGACAGATCACCAAAAACCGGGACTGTCCCCGGAAAACGGGGATGTCTGGTCACCCGGGTAATAGGCAGCGCTCCTCACTTCTTACCTACTCGTCCAATCACAGTGGAGGATGGGCGGGACAAATACTAACACCGACCAATCATCCTACTTGTACAACGACTGAACAGCAATGAAGACGTTAATATTGCTGGTTACTGCATTTTTATATTCAGTAATATTCTTAAAAATGAGATAGTAACCCATTGCTGCCATGGATATTCCGTATCATAGCAACCAAAGTATCTAATGATAATTGAATATTTATTACTAGGCATATGGCCAATTAGTCTCTTTAACATTTATGCAAAATACTGGAGCCAAACTTGAGAAAGAAGTCCAGAAGATTCCACAGCGTTCCTAGACACGTCATTTGAGTAGTTGTAACTCATGGGTGGGGATTATGCTAATTAGCACATGCCTTATTTGCTAATGTTTGGAATTCATTAATATGCATATGTTTAACTACCGAATCCTTGGTGTACCCAGCATTTGTGAATCCGGAGGATTGTTTTCGTAAAGGTCAATTTTACACGCAAATTACTCTGAATTTGCTCGTATATTTACGAAAGTTTCATGAATGAGGCCCAAATAAACGATTTTGAGACAAAAACATCTGACTGTAGGCCTACATGAATCATTACATAGAAATCTCTGGTCACACTACTGATTTTGGTTAGACATGTCTGTACATATCAAACGATCTGTAACAAAGTGACACAATTAAAACTTTTTTACGACAGTTTACGACAATATTTTCGCATATACTCTTTAAAGGCATATTTATCACTTGCTAGATTCAGTGTTAGCATCACGTCTGTTATTTACTACTACTTGTCGTGCTTGAGTCAGTGGGCAGGGCTACTGAACTTTAGAGTTTTGTGATGTCACCAACCCAGAAAGAAGCTTGTTGTAGTCCCTACCAGCCATTTGTTGTAGTCCTTAAAAATTATTTATTTTCTATATAATAAAAGTGAATCCATTAAGCTCCAAAATGAAGAAAAAAAAGCAGTACAAAAGTGGTCCACATGACAAACTCCAATGGCTGCATCCGAAATTGCATACTTCCCTACTATATAGTAGGCGAAAAACAGTATGTGAAAAAAGAAGAATGTCTGAATGCACAGTAATAATAAAAGAGTAGGCAAAAACGTACTACTTCTGGTGAGATTAGTTTGCATACGATGGACACTTTACTTTCCCATGAGGCCATGGGAGAAGATTTGTGAATGGTAGTGAAGGGACAACTGATGCTGGTAGGTCACATGATAATGACAACATGGCGAATGTAGTACGTTGAGACATTCATACTATAGAACATACTTTTTATGGTCATGAAGTAATTACTTATTCAAAATAAGTACCTATACTCGAGGGAGTATGCGATTTCATATTTCATCTTTGTGTGTGCATTTTGATGTCACGATTCATATGACCAGAATTCATTAATGTCAATGGTGCCATATTTGATTTAAGAGCTACAGCTGAGATTTTTAGCAAATAACATTTTAAGTCTCAGTCTGTTGTTAGGGATTTTTTTTAATTAATCATAACTAACATTTCTTTTTCTTGCAGGGTTAACATTTGTATGCTTTTGAAAACTAAATGTCCCCAACATATGGGCCAAAGTGTGTCTGAATCATGTAATCATATTGTAGAAAAATTATGTAATGAATCATGTCACCTTTGCCTGGCTCCTTTTATATAAAAACTGTTGTACTCTTTTTGCTGGTAGGATTCTCTGTGATTGATATGAGGTCCTCCAGCCATGATTAAAGCACATTCGAAGGCATTGTCTGGAGTCTGTTTGATTTTTTTTTGAGTCTTGGTTACACACTAGATCTTATATTTATTCTCAAGTGATAGTGCTTAGTGGAGCACTAGAGACCTTATTCCCAAGTGATAGTATTCAAAATGGACGAGATATTGTCCGACTCAAACAGGTATTAAAGTATGTAGAGTATACATTTAAGTTAAGGTTAAGTCAGGTGTGTAGGGGAATTTCTACCACACTGTTCTTCGGTCTGACTTTTTTTTATAACTTGAGAAGAATTGATATACACCGATCAGGCATAACATTATGACAGGTGAAGTGAATAACACTGATTATCTCTTCATCATGGCACCTGTTAGTGGGCGGGATATATTAGGCAGCAAGTGAATATTTTGTCCTCAAAGTTGATGTGTTAGAAGCTGGAAAAATGGGCAAGCGTAAGGATTTGAGCGAGTTTGACAAGGGCCAAATTGTGATGGCTAGACGACTGGGTCAGAGCATCTCCAAAACGGCAGCTCTTGTGGGGTGTTCCCGGTCTGCAGTGGTCAGTATCTATCAAAAGTGGTCCAAGGAAGGAACAGTGGTGAATCAGCGACAGGGTCATGGGCGGCCCAGGCTCATTGATGCACGTGGGGAGCGAAGGCTGGCCCGTGTGGTCCGATCAAACAGACGAGCTACTGTAGCTCAAATTGCTCAAGAAGTTAATGCTGGTTCTGATAGAAAGGGGTCAAAATACACAGTGCATCGGCTGCATAGCCGCAGACCAGTCAGGGTGCCCATGCTGACCCCTGTCCACCACCGAAAGCGCCAACAGTGAGCATGTGAGCATCAGAACGGTATTTCCTGGTGGATGTGGCCTCTTTTAGCAGGATAATGCGCCCTGCCACAAAGCAAAAATGGTTTAGGAATGGTTTGAGGAGCACAACAACAAGTTTGAGGTGTTGACTTGGCTTTCAAATTCCCCAGATCTCAATCCAATTGGGGTGTGCGAAAGCCCCGATCCATGGAAGCCCCACCTTGCAACTTACAGGACTTAAAGGATCTGCTGCTAACATCTTGGTGCCAGATACCCCAGCACACCTTCAGGGGTCTAGCAGAGTTCATGCCTCGACAGGTCAGGGCAGCAAAAGGGGGACCAAAACAATATTAGGATGCCTGATTGTTGCCATAATGTTATGCCTGATTGGTGTATATTGCATGAGTCTACCTGACCATTTTAATGTGCTTTTTTTGTAATTTTGGTGCTTGACAGCTCTAGTCCCCATTCACTTTCATTATATGGAAAAAAGCAGCAGGAAATTCAAATGTTATGCTCCACAGAAAGTCATACAGATTTTGTTTAAATGACATTAACTAAATGATGACAGAATTTTCATTTTTGAGTTGTTAAGTGTTAAATGTGGTTTGTAGTTAGGTTTTAACAGATTAAGCAACAGTGTATTTGTGTGCACGACTGCGCGTGTATGAGTGTGTGTGCGAAAAAGAAAGAGAGAGAGAGATTAGAAATGATGGTATGACACTCTCCCATCAGGACAAAATCCATCACTGTCAGAGGTAGCAGACTAAGAGTAGCAGAGCTCCAAGACCACAGATTCAATTTCACTCCCTTGAGCCATTCAGCCCTGCCCACACGTACAGACACCTTCCGTCTGAATAATAGCTCTGCATAGATTTGAATTTTCACTCTGCACTCCAGAGCAAGGCCACAGTCCAAGTCTAACTTTTGGAGTTTTGTACTTACACATCCCCCTTCCTTCTCTCACACCAATATATGAAAACCTAAACAGCTCATTTGTTACAGAGAGTTTGTGCAAGTTCAGCTCCAGTTTCTATTCACTGTAACTGCATGAAAAGACCTTCAGAATTAATTTTTAAGGGGTAACTTCATGATTTCAGTCATTTTAGACCAACATTGCAGAGTCTTCATTCCTGTCGCACAAAACACCTGAGAGCTGTCAGTCAATAAATGGGAAAAAAAGTAACTTACATTACTTCAAAAAGTAATCTGATTATGTAACTCACGTTTACTTGTAATATGTTACCCCAACACTGGTCGTATGTTATAATTCATGCAGGCCCATGATTACATCCACAAATGCACCTTTGCTCTTTGGTTTCCAATCAAACACCAACTACAGGGGGCACCAGATGCCACCTCTATGGAGTGTGATTGAGTGGACAGACACGCTTGACAGATTTGGAATTACAACTGGAGAGTGTGATCAAAGTTTTAAGGCTGTGGTCCTGTCTGCCTTTAAACCACCTTATGTATTGCTCATGCACAGGGGTCACAATTACATAACTGATCTCTCAGAAAAGCCACATGGATTCATTGGTTGTGAAAATTGGCTGAGAACTGTGAACTCCAGTGTGCTGTAAGCTGATTAATGATTAATGTGCGGCTCCGCCACTTAAAAGGCAGAAAAGGTCAGTCGCTCTGCCAAAGGGTTTGAGATCTCAAAATACTTACTGAGAAATGACACGGCAAATGACGAAGGGAGGAAATGTTGGTCTTCCCACCTGCAATTCATTTCTTCCTGTTATTTGGTATTAATACATTCATTTTAATCATGTGAAATGAAATTGCATTGCCAAATATGGCCATATATTAAAGGGATAGTTCACCCAAAATTTTTTATTCTGTTATCATTTACTCACCCTCAAGTTGTTCTAAACCTAGGAGGTTCTTTGTTCTGTTGAACGCAAAAGAATATATTTTAAAGAATTTTGGTAACCAGACAGTTTCTGGTCCCCAATAACTTCCATGGTATTTTTTTCATACTGTGGAAGTCAATGGGGCCCATCAACTGTTCATACAGGTTTGGAACAACTTGAGGGTGAGTAAATTATGACATCATTTTTACAAAACGTAGCAAACGTTTTTTATTTAAATGCATTTATAGTGACATTATATATATTATATATATATACTATAATTACATCTGCAACTGGCATATATGTATGCTGTTCACTGGCTTCAATTACTCATTAGGTGGAGCAGCAAATAGATTTGTGAGTGAACAGTGCCATCCAGTGGAATATCAGTATCACTGTCTTAATCAGTGTCCAAGTTAGTACAGAGCATATATGGTTGTTGACAAATATAATAAAATATAAAGTAATATAATATTATATGGTATAATATGATATAATATAATTAAAATGATATAATATATAAAAATAAATTAACACTAACATAAATAACAAATTATATATATATATATATATTAAATAAATTAACATTATAAATAAATATATTCAGAAATATAAATAAATAGTTTAAAATACATCAACTTTTTTCCCAAAGATTTCTTGAATTTATTCAAATTTTTATGTACCCACAGATGAAAATATCAAATATATTAATGCAAAATTGAGGACATAGTGATTGGAAGACAAAATATGGGCAGAGGTTTGGTAAGGCAAGCTCTATAGAACACATTTTCAAAGGGGTTAATAGGCAGTGTCAGTCAGACTTCAAATCAAGCCAGATTTCATAATACAATAAGAATTTTCATCATAAAACACACAAAGTAGCATCACAACACACTGCAAATGTTTGGATCACAAATTTGTGGGATGTGAACAGTTATACACATATTCCGTCATGAGCAGTGTCATGCAAAACCATCATAGACAGTTTATCAGAATTCAGTGAGTGTTTAACAAGAGTGCAGCACTTATATTATGTGAATATACCATTGTGTACCCAGTGAAAACATAAACTGAAGATATCAAAGACATAAAGCACAATTTAATATCAAAATCTGATATTACTATTACAACACTACACCTATAAAATGACAGAATTTTAAGTGCGTATTAGCTGCACTACTCTGGCAGTTATTTGGTGAATCCAAAAACACAAGTTCATTGGGTGTTGCTCATCTCCCAAGTGTGTCTTCATTATTCTAATGTGATTACTCCCGACTCAAATCCCACCAGTCGCTTCTAAGTAAAAATCAGACCTACATCAGCTAAAATAGCGATCACTGTAGTAAAACAGCAGCACTATGATTCTTAAGGCCCAGCCTTTCACAGTAGCTTCCTCAAGGCAAAGTCTCCTCCATCAGGATCCTTCAGAGAGAGGGATGCTGCACTATTTTCACTGTCAACCCCTCCATGCTAATAAAATCAGCCACTAGAGGGGGTATTTCCTGATTCTCTCACTGAAGTCTGTTATGTTCCTTCCCCTTTGCCCTCTTCCTGCTTCGATTCGGAGTCTGCTGAGCTCTGACTTTTCTCTCCATCATTCCCTGTCTCTGAGAGCAAAAAAGAGTTTTGTTAGTGTAAACAAAAACAGAAACAAAGGACAGATGGTTTTAATAAAACTAGAGCTGTTGTCCGACAAGAGCGGATACTTGACGCCCTACAGCACGGCAGGATGTTTAGCAGTCGCTGCTATGCTTTTTCATAGGGATGCCCTCAGCTAACAGGCCTATGTTTGATAAAGCACATCCATGTTTGTCTTGAGCTAAAAACTTGTGTGGGAAGCCACTAACAGGCTCTAGTTTGCCCAAAGCAGGCTTGTCTGATACATTATTCATGGCCAGCCTGCCTCTCAGTGCCATATTACATTACTGCAGTGTTTTGATGACACTCCATGTTCTTTCTGAAGGAGCACCGATAAGTTAAGGAGACTTTACTCACCTGCTTTGCTGATATTGAGCTCAGACAGAGTTTGAGAGAGTCCGCTAGAGTCCAGCCCGCCGGAGCTTCCCAGTATCTCGTGCACAGCATTGCGTCTGCCGGTCCTTGCAGAGGCGATGAAGTCTTCATATGTCACCTCGACATCAGTCATATCTAACGCGTTTCAACATAGCAGTGCCTGTGACAAAAAAAGATGGTTTTATTTGAAACACAGATTGGCTGTGACATATAAAAAACTTGTGACTTTTTAGAAATAAGCACACTTAATACCTACTAAATGATCTTGTTTTTCCTTGAGCGCAAGGAACACAAACAATACTCAGTGCTGATTTAAAATGATATTTTAATTATAATGTATTTATTAAAATAATCTACTTGCTTTCTACTAGATATTCCCCTTTTACCAAGGATCCATTTTTATTTTTTGCAATGCATTTTTACATTTGATTATAAATTATCATATAGTGTTAATATATATATATATGTTTTCATAAATGTTTAAAACCCTACCAATGTTAAACACTACCATTCAAAAGTTGTTGTTTTTTTTAAAGAAATTAAATTTATTATTCAGCAAGGATGCATTAAGTTGATCAAAAGTGACAGTAAAGACAGTTATAATGTTTCAACATTTTCTAATAAATGCTGTTCTTTTGAACTTTCTATCCATCAAAAAATGTATCATGGTTTCCACAAAAATATTAAACAGCACAACTGTTTCCCGAACCACCAAATCGGCATATTAGAAGGATTTCTAAAGGATCATGTGACACTGTAAATTGTAATAATAATGGCTACTGAAAAATCAGCTTTGCCATTACAGGAATTGAAAATTCTATTCAGATAGAAAATATATATTTTAAATTGTAATAATATTTCTGTTTTAACTGTATTTTTGATCAAATAAATACAGCCTTGGTGAGTATAAGACACTTCTTTCAAAAACATTTTAAAAATCTTTGAATGGAATCTTAGATAACATTATTTAATGCATTAACTAAAATAAGCAATGCATTTGATTTGTTACTGTATTTTTACTTTATTTAATTGAAATACAACTGTTCGTTGTTCATGTTAGCTCAGGCCCATTAAATTATATTAACAGATACAACTTTTGATTTTAACAATGTATTAGTAAATGTTTAAATTAACATGAACTAATGTTAATAAATGCTCAAGAATTATTTTTCATTTTTAGTTCATGTTAACTAATGTAGTTCACTAACGTTAACAAATGAAACCTTATTGTAAAGTGTTAACGACATCTTTGAATGGAAGTGTGACTCCTTATTGATACATTTTCAAACTGATTCAATTACTGATCGGTGTTTGGACAAAGACTGTTCTAACCATTAGGAATCCCAAACATGGAACAATGTAAAGATTATACAAGGAGCCATAATCTGGCCTAGATGAGAAGATAAACTTGGATAAGGGACTGTTGTTTATTCTGTTTCACATTTGTGATCTCACTTATTTCTAAATTGTCCTTCTGGATTTATTTCTTATCTGAGATTCCTCTGTATGTTGTGTGAAAAAAAAAGTCCCATAAAATGTTTCAATGCTCTTATCCCCGAGTCAAACACGTCAAAATATATGTGGCACAAATATGCAAGATTATAACATTTTGTTGAAGTAAATATCACTCATGAGATGCAAGGACGGTCTTCCCTGAGCTCAGAGTTATATATAGCCCATGATATCATCTCAGTACAGTCATGTACAACAGCTGTTGCCTTCAAAATGGTGCAACTGTGTGGTGGAACACTCATAGGGAGGTCATCATTACAGGCCTGTTTATCAGTATTAAAAAAAGAAAAAATAACATACTCCATTTCTCCAACAAAAATATTTACTTTCTGATTCTCCAGATTTGGGTTACTAAATAAGTGAAAAAAAGTGTAATATTTTATAATAATAATACGTTTTATATATATAGCGCCTTTCCCAAGCTCAAAAGAAAATACATACACAGCATCAACATAGAACATAGATATATACACACAAATATACAGTGAGAAGAAAAAAAAGAAGAAAAAAAAACAGCAGAACACTAAACAGAGGAGGGTTGGAAATACTGTAAGAAAAGATATGTTTTTAGCAAGCGGCAACCTCCCCCAGTTTCTCTTGAAGCCAATACGGAAGTGACTTAAACTGCAATTCATCGACTGGCCGCTAGGGACAGGCTCCAGAAGGGCGCAGAATCTCATTGAGCTCCATGTTAAAATGCCCAACTTTACAGCAGAAAAAAACATGTTTACAGCCTGATACAAATTGTGGATTTGGTCTATATGACTAATTTTGTCCTTCATGACAATTGTGAGAGGGGTGAATTTTTTTATAGCTCATTCGTTTACATTATATAAAGCCTTAAAGTTCTGCAAAATTAAGGGCGTGGTCACTTTGAGTGACAGGTGGATAGCCATTTATCTGCTGTCTGTTAGTCATCGCGTCACCTCAGCTCCCCCCACGTCTCCCGCCTCTTTGCCCATTTTCTGTTATCCGGGAGTGACGCGCGATGATGCGCTGCTAAGATGGCAACGGCCAGCTCAACCCTACTTTACGCTTCAAAACTACTCTTCAGAATCCTATGGGTGACGCCAAGAACACTACGTCCATATCTCTTTACAGTCTATGGTTTTTAGTTGAGATTTGAATGAAGATATAGTAGCAGTGTCACGCAGAGTAAGAGGGAGAGAATTCCAGAATTTCGGAGCCACAGCACTGAATGATACCACCCATAGTTGAAAGACGTAAATGAGTAAGCAGTTTTAAGTCAGATGACCGGAAAGAACGTGCAGAAGTTCAGATAAATAATGGGGAGCAAGTCCATGAAGACATTTAAAAGTTAACAACAGAATCTTATACTGAATGCGGACAGAAACAGGTAGCCAATGTAGATTATAGAGCAAAGGGGTAATGTGATCAGATTTCTTGACTTGATTGATGACTCTGGCAGCAGAATTTTGTACATATTGTAGTCTAGTGATTGTTCTAGCGATCAGCCCAATAAGAAGTGAATTACAGTAGTCGAGGCGAGAGGTTATTAAAGCATTAATTAGAGTTTCGGTATCTTTAGTGCTGAGAGCAGGTCGCAGTCGGGCAATATTACGAAGGTGGTAGAATGCAGTCTTGGTAATAGAACTTATATGAGCTTGAAATGTAAGCGAAGAGTCAAATGTTACACTCAGATTTTTAACAAGATGGAATTAATGTGGCCCCATCAATAGGTAGACTCAATTCCCTTTTTTCAAAAGGGATGGTGGACCAAAAACAGTAACCTCAGTTTTATCATTATTAAATTTAAGGAAGTTTCTATGTAACCAGATTTTAATGTCAGCAATACAGGTATTCACTGAGTCCAGGGGAAGAGCAGAGACTGAGTGGACTGATGTGTAAATTTGCAAGTCATCAGCATAACAATGATAGCTGAGACCATGACTATGGATAATGTGACCAAGAGGCAAAAGATAAATATTAAACAAAAGTGGTCCAAGAACAGAGCCTTGAGAAACAACCTGAGAGAGAGAACACGGAGAAGATTTGAAGTTATGAATAGTAATAAAAAATTCACGTCAGTGAGTAGGAAAATCAACATGTTGTACAAGACTGAAATCGTCCAAAGTTAACGTAAAGTTAATTTTAAATGTATGCAGAAATACAGAAAATGGTGCCCCATTAGCTTTTTTTTTGGACATTACCTTTCATGTAGTGTGTAATATAGCAGGTCTGCAAAGTTTCAAAGATCAAAGTACACAATAAATAGAGTTATTGTCTCCCAAAAGAAAGAACTGATGCTGAACTGCCTGCAACGAGCCGTCAGTAATTGCAGTCTTACTTCCTGCACAAACCTACGTAGGTTTGCAACAACTTTGCACAATGCCCGCCTATGGTCTTCACTGGCTGTTTGCAAACAATGGCTATTTTGACCCGCCCTCAAACACTGTAGTTGTAGCTGAGGCCTGGAAAGGTTTGTGTTGTCGACATGTAGAGAAGACGCTGTTTTCTACGCTGCGAAAGCAAATCCACTTCGCATGCACTTCCAAAAGATGAGGACTGCATTAGAAAAGCAATTAAAAAGACCAATGATAACAGACTGGCCAATCAGAGCAGAGTAGGCACTCAGAAAGGAGGAGACTAAATCCTTTTTATCTTACCATTTCAGACACAGAAAAGAGGTGGTGCTGCCTGCAATGTATATTATGAGAAAATTAAAGTGTTTTTTTTTTTATTGGAGACCTCCAATACAAAATTACGAACCTTTAAAATAGCAAAATATGGGCACTTTAAGGGTGCACATACTTTTTATCACCACTGTACTTAATATACCATAATATCAATTAATTCTATTAAAATGTCTCTGTCTGTAAACACCAAATTAATTGTCTTATTTCTATATATTAATGGGAAAGAGATGTAATTTAAAGCTCACCTGGCATAGGAGTACAGGTCCAAGTCCAAAAAAATCAATACGGACATGAGTGAGCAGTTCCTAAAGGCAACAGTGACAACCATGCAGAACAGTTGTCCAACACACTTTACTTTGCCTATGCCTAGGTAGACCTCTGTGCAATCCAACAACACACCCTCCAAAACAGCTTGTGCAACAGTTTGGACAAAACAGCCCAAACAAATAGATATAGCAATAGAGGTTCAGTAGATAGGAAACAGATGAGGGTGTGCCTCTTTTTTGCATAATGTGCACACCAATGATGACTGAGACCTGGGATAGAACAGGTTGCAAAGGTTAGAAAATAAAAGTCCATGTAGCAAGGAATTAATTTGATATATGAAATATATTAGTGTTCAATATACATTTTTCGAGGATGAAGACATAATTACATTTTACACAATTGTATAAATGTTTTCTATATAAATATCTGATGGTAAAATATGCATTTCTTTATATATATTTTTTAAGTGTTTTAAGTGCAACTCATTTTTTTAATGGAAGTGAGGTATGATCTGAGAACAGGGGGAGTAAGTGATAATGCAATGTCGCTATTTAATACTAATATCTAATATAGTATATAGTATATTAGATACTAATATAGTCAAATGAAATAGTAATTTCCATTCTAGTTATCAATCATTTTGGATTAATTTGAAAACTTTTTTGCAGTTTACAAAACTAAAGGCAAGTTGTGTGACCTGTTATCCCCATTTTTCAGGAATCAGTGCCACTAAGGCCTCCACAAATCAATCCAATTTTGACCTCCAACAAGCACTGCAAATGAACCAACCACATATACATATAGTATGATGGAGAATCTTTAAAAAAAACAAAACATAAGAGCTCTAATTATAATGTGCATCATAAAAATGGTGAGATAATCGTGAAAAATTGCTTGATTCATAACTAAACCCTTCAATGCCCCAAACTCAAAATATAAATCACCTTATTGATTGAAACCAAACTGAAACTAAAAAACATATCTGGCTTAATGTAATGTAATGTGTTTGTGTAATGTGTAATGTGCCCCTTTGTTTAAATGAACACACAAACGTGACAATCTGACAGATTTATGAATTATTAGAGCGTAAAATGCACTAGTTTATATGATGTAGCCTACAATTAAGAAAATACAGAAATGTAAACGTTTGTGAGGGCAACTCGTCTCGTCCTTGACATGTCACGTGCACTCGGTAATAACATCATATCAAAACATGGTATCAACATGGCATATCCAAATATGACAGCTACAAGTGCAAATCCCAATGGAGCAATTCGTTCATTTACAGCACAACATACGGCGTGTGAGCTTATATGAATGCACCGGTTATATAAATCTGACAGGCTACAGCACAGACGCTAATGAAACAGGACGCGAGCGACTACATCTATCATAGAATACGGCTCAGAAGGTTAATCTAATGCCGAGCGAATCCGCAAATCGTACCTGTTTTAGGCTGGACGTTTTTGTGTAGTTTTGTCGCTCCGGTTAATACTTCAGTAGGATGCGACGGTGCTGTCAGTGGTGCTGCTGCTGCTGGCTCAGTTCATGAGTCTGCATGAGAAGAAAGGGATGACGTATGCGCGTTGCTGAGTGCTGATGATATGCGAGGATTATCTAAAACCATTGTATCTGCTTATGCTCAGTAGTGGTAAGGAGTTCGATTCATCTCAGTGATTCGAATCTTTTGAACCTGTTCATTGATTCGCGTGACTGTTTGTTTTGGGTTACAACGTACGCCAGTAGGTGGCGACAGTGAGTCGTGTTTTTTTTTTTTTGTGACCCGTTCACTCCGATTCTTTCAAAAGAAAAGACAGAAAAGTCAGTTCAAATGTGTATGGGTAGGGTCATTTTTACATTTTTTAACGCCCACTTTCTCTCCTTGTGGTTAAAACTGAGATTGATTTGAACATGCCTGATTCACCGATCCTGGTTCACCAGAAGTCACGCGATCAAAAGGGAGAGAATTTATTCTAAAGCAATATTCTCGTTAGGCCCAACATTCAGAAGTTCAGTATTTAAACAAGGACTCTATTGTTTGAGATTCCATCCAAAACACATTATTATTGCTTCGCAGGGGCATGTGAATAAGACAATATGGTGCAATATGGCTTCTGCAATAGACTCATTTGAGTGTTTTGCTTTTGCAAATAGTAGCCTGGAAATTTGCCAGTAAAAATAATAAAATATAAAACAATGTGCTAAAGTAGCTACTTATTCATGTAGAATTACATGTTACAAATGATTATATTTAAAATAAATGCTGTTCTTTTGAACTTTCTATTCATCAAAGCTGTCTTCAACATTGATAATCATAAATGTTTAAATCATAATATAATGATTTCTGAAGGATCATGTGACACTGAAGACTGGAGTAATGATGCTCAAAATTCAGTTTTGCCATCACAGAAATAAATTACATTTTAAAATATATTCAAATAGAAAACAGTTATTTTAAAATTTAATAATATTTCACAATATTACTGTTCTTTTCTTTGTATTTTTTATTAAAATATATGCAGCCTTGGTGAGCATAAGAGACTTCTTCTTAAAACATTACAAATCTTACCGATCAAAAACTTTTGAACGACAGTAATAAAATGTTAGTGGAAGATTATTAATCTTTCTGTAGATTGTAAAGCACAGCCTGGTCGCCTCCCACGTCCCACCTAGCGGATAGATGAATGTACTACACAGCGTTTATTTCTGCGGGGAAACGGGAAAAGACCAATCAAAAATAAGGATACTAGCATGTGGAGCGGCTACCTAGAAGAGCCTAGTTGCTACAGCATCGTCCTTAGTGTATTACCAGGCAAGAAAGATGGAGGAAATAGAAGGTAAGGCTTTAAATAAGCAAAAGATGCATATGTAAATGTTTTTTAATATTGTGCATTTAACCTCTAACACTCAATCCGTGTGTTTGTATAATGGAGAGCAGCTTTGGTTTATTCATTGCGCTGTTGTTTGGGGTTATCACCATGGAAGAGAATGACGTTTTGTAGGAAAATACTGACGTTTAACTGTTATTTTAAGGGTTATATCTATATATAGTATATGCTAGTATGCATGTATGTATGTATGTGTGTGTGTGTGATATATATATATATATCACACACACACACACACACACACACACACACACACACACACACACACACACATGTGTATAGCTGAAGTGCTTTTGTTGTGACATTTGATTCATGTGAAGTAGGCTGCATTAAAACAAACTTAATTCCATTTCAATCAGTTGTTCTTGTGTGGCTCTGTCAGGAATTTATTTATTTTTATCTACAAACTGATATCCTTTAGTTCCTTCTTTCAGCACATCAGTTGTTTTGCATGGACTGGCAGGGGTGACCTATTTTCACACACTGCTGCTTGATCTGTTCTCATTTGTTTAGCTAATCTAAAGCCACTGTATCTGAGTGAACTGGCTGCATAGACACACCCAAACAGACTGAACTACTTTTTGATCTTTGTAATTGTTGTGTTTTTTTCTGTATTATCATGATGATATCTATTAGTATTTATATATTTTTTCTTTTGTCTTAAGAATCTCCTCCCGTTTCTGAAGTTCTGGTGCCCTGCAAAATATGTGGAAGAAGTTTTTTTCCAAGGGTGCTTGTAAGTGTTTCTTTATGGATGATAAACTGACAGCTGATGGTTGATATACACTCACCTAAAGGATTATTAGGAACACCTGTTCAATTTCTCATTAATGCAATTATCTAATCAACCAATCACATGGCAGTTGCTTCAATGCATTTAGGGGTGTGGTCCTGGTCAAGACAATCTCCTGAACTCCAAACTGAATGTCAGAATGGGAAAGAAAGGTGATTTAAGCAATTTTGAGCGTGGCATGGTTGTTGGTGCCAGACGGGCCGGTCTGAGTATTTCACAATCTGCTCAGTTACTGGGATTTTCACGCACAACCATTTCTAGAGTTTACAAAGAATGGTGTGAAAAGGGAAAAACATCCGCTATGCGGCAGTCCTGTGGGCGAAAATGCCTTGTTGATGCTAGAGGTCAGAGGAGAATGGGCCGACTGATTCAAGCTGATAGAAGAGCAACTTTGACTGAAATAACCACTCGTTACAACCGAGGTATGCAGCAAAGCTTTTGTGAAGCCACAACACGCACAACCTTGAGGCAGATGGGCTACAACAGCAGAAGACCCCACCGAGTACCACTCATCTCCACTACAAATAGGAAAAAGAGGCTACAATTTGCACGAGCTCACCAAAATTGGACCGTTGAAGACTGGAAAAATGTTGCCTGGTCTGATGAGTGCCGATTTCTGTTGAGACATTCAGATGGTAGAGTCAGAATTTAGCGTAAACAGAATGAGAACATGGATCCATCATGCCTTGTTACCACTGTGCAGGCTGGTGGTGGTGGTGTAATGGTGTGGGGGATGTTTTCTTGGCACACTTTAGGCCCCTTAGTGCCAACTGGGCATCGTTTAAATGCCACGGCCTACCTGAGCATTGTTTCTGACCATGTCCATCCCTTTATGACCACCATGTACCCATCCTCTGATGGCTACTTCCAGCAGGATAATGCACCATGTCACAAAGCTCCAATCATTTCAAATTGGTTTCTTGAACATGACAATGAGTTCACTGTACTAAAATGGCCCCCACAGTCACCAGATCTCAACCCAATAGAGCATCTTTGGGATGTGGTGGAACGGGAGCTTCGTGTCCTGGATGTGCATCCCACAAATCTCCATCAACTGCAAGATGCTATCCTATCAATATGGGCCAACATTTCTAAAGAATGCTTTCAGCACCTTGTTGAATCAATGCCACGTAGAATTAAGGCAGTTCTGAAGGCGAAAGGGGGTCAAACACAGTATTAGTATGGTGTTCCTAATAGTTCTTTAGGTGAGTGTACATTTGACATAAAACATAGAAATCCCAACAGGACATTCTATATAATATATAAATAGTATTCTGCTGTATGTTACCATATGTCCATTTATTATGTGTTGCCTGCCTAACAAATTAAAGTATGTTACAGTACGTACACTACCATTCAGAATTAGGGGGTCTGTAAGTGTTTTCTAAGGAAGTCTTTTATGCTCATCAAGGCTGCAATTATTTTATCAAAAATACAGTAAAAATGGTAATATTGTGAAATACTATTAGAATTTAAAACCAACTCTTTTCTATTTTAATATATTTAAAAATGTATTAATGTATTTTCAGCATTACTCCAGTCTTCAGTGTCACATTATCGTTCAGAAATCATTATAATATGCTGATTTGGTGCTGGAATTTTTTTTTGGTAATGTTAATGATAATGGTCAGCATTATCAATGCTGAAAACAGTTGTGCTGATTAATATTTTGTAGAAACAATGTATTCTTTCATGAATAGAAAGTTCAAAAGAACAGCATTTATTTGACATAGGAATATTTTGTAACATTATAAAGATCCTCACTGTCTTTTTTGATTTAATTTAATGCATTCTTGATTTAGAGTAGAAATTTCTTTCCAAAAAAAAAAAAATGTTGAATGTTAGTGTACATGTTGCCTAGCAATATACTAACCAATTATATTGTTGTGCAGTTTGGTATATCAAGATTAGCAACAAGGCATGTATTTCTCACAGGTCACAATGTAATCACAAAACCTGGTATTATTACCCTGTCAACGCAGTGCTGTCACAGTTGTTTGATACCCGCCCACCTTATACCTGTTGTAGAAAAAACATGTGCCGATCTGCCAGAAGACAGTGGCAAAGAGAAGGAAGGTGTTTGACTCTAGCAGGCAAAGGGCAGAGGGGACCGATATTTCTACAGTCAAACCCATAAAACCAAAGGTGAGGAAACAACCACACCACACTTAAAAATTACAGTTATACTTTTTAACTGGTTGTTTTGACCTGGATCTAGTTTACCAAATTCAGTACTATATATTTCTGCATATAAAGGGATTTTGGATGAGTGAGTGATTACATACAGTATATAGTTGAGACTGCTGCACATTCAGGAAAAGTGTAGTTGCTGTCACCATAAAATCTATCTGCAGTGGCAAAAGTGGCATTTGCCACCACCATCTTAGTATTAATAGAACAACATAAGCATAAAGGCAAAGAATCCATACATTTTACTAGATTTCAAGCCTCATTGCAACACTGGAAACAGTTTCCAGTACTAGTTAATAATATATAACAATAATAAGGGTATTTTGTTAGGCTAGTTTACACTGCTCCAGCACACTAACATCCAATGAGTGTCTCAAAACTTGGGTGGTCTTGTATAATGATTTTGATTTGATAGTGAACCATTGAGTTGACAATGAGTTGTTTACTTGCACATTCTTAACCCAAATATGCTGACAGTGCATATGGTTGTAAAGAGTCATAAATGGGTTAATAATAAACCCTGATTTTGCCCAGCATGCAAACTCATTAAAGGGTTTGCATTCACCCAAAAATAAAAATTCTGTCATCACTCACCCTCATGTTGTTCCAAACCAGTAAGACCGTCGTTCATCTTCAGAACATAAATTAGGATATTTTTGATGAAATCAGAGTTTTCTGAGCTCTCAAGGTCCAGAAAAGTTGTAAAGACATTGTTAAAATAGCCCATGTAACTTCACTGTTTCAACCTTTATTTTATGAAGCAACGAGGATACTTTTTGTGCGCAAAAACCCTAAAAAATAACAACCTTATTCAACAATTTCTTCTCGTCTGTGTCATTCTCCTACGTTGTTGACGTAGTAAATACAATGCAGCGTTTCCGAATTCTTCATCAAAACACAGACTTTAATGCTTTATTTAACAATCATGCAATAAACAATAAACTGTTTTTTGGGAGTTATTAGTGTATCGCCGTGCACGTAAACGTAATAGTGAACATCTCTGTTCACTCCATAAAAACAAATAACTTATTATTATTATTATTTTGCTTTTATTTTTTTGCTGAGAATGCAAAGCTCATACTTCCTTTTTAAGGAAAGACAGCTAAATAATATGTCTTACAGCCGGATTCAATATAGGGCCTATAATTATATACTTTTTTATATTATAATTTTTACTTATGCGCCATAATACATCAGGTTTACAAGGTGTATTAATTCAAAACAAATGAGCTACCTAAAAATCAAACAAAACCAAAAGTAACTAGCAAATTCTACAGTATTATTAAAATAATAAATAAATCTTAAAAGACATAATTTTGGATCATATTAATAATTTTTTCACTTTTTTACATTTGTTGGTTTTTGTCCAAATTCTTCCTGACCATGATCATAGACTTACATTTACAAGCCTATTGTCCTCCATGAATTGTTCATTTATTGTCAAATTATTATTACTATAGATCTGGTGTGAATATTCCTTATTACTGCCAGCATGTGTGCTTCCTGGGAATTGATAGCATCATTTTTTATCAGTTGGTCTAAAGGAATGTCATGCATGGCTGCACCATGTTTGTTGGGGCAGTGTAAACAGGACAGTTGTTTCTCAGCTTTCTAAATAACTTGCCAACTTGCTTGAAATGTAAAGTGAACATGCCTTGGTTCAGAAAAGTCAAACTCTGGTTTGGCCTCAAGCAAGAATATAAAATGTGAAAAAGACCTTAATCTCAAAGAGCCTCTGTTCAGAAACTTTTCCTCCACGCCTGCCCTCATATCTACTCCAATGTCCTGAAATATTCTGAAACCCCTTTTGATTATGTTTCAGTTACACAGTTCTTCCAGCAGCTCTAAGTCTGATAAAGTAAGTTGAATGTTTGATTTTGTTTGTTTTTTTTCTCTTGTCTCACCATGTCACTTCTGATATTAAGGCTTTAGTGTTTAATATTTGCTAACCTAAAAAAATGGTCCTTTTAATTCTCGAATAGAGGCTGTCCTTGCAATTTCTTTTTTGGGTTAGTTCACCCAAAAATGAAAATTACCCCATGATTTACTCGCCCTCAAGCCTTCTTTCAGACGAATGCAATCGGAGTTATAGCTATTAAAAAATGTCCTGGTTCTTTCAAGCATTATAATGGCAGTAAATGGCAGCCCAAAATTTGAAGACAAAAAAAGTGTATCCATCCATCATAAACATACTCCACACGGCTCTGTGGGGTTAATAAAGGCCTTCTGAAGCAAATCGATGGGTTTTTGTGAGAAAAATATCCATATTTAACACATTCAACTTATGAAACCCAGTAGCTGGCGTGACAATGACGTTGGACGTAGCGGAAAGCATTTTGAACTGCGAGAGGTGTTACACTTTCTTCGTAAGTTGAATACGGAAAGCGGTCCGCCAGAAGCTAGATATTTAAAACTTTATAAAGTAAAATATGGATATTTCTCTTACACAAATGCATTGATTCACTTCAGAAGGCCTTTATTAACCCCGGAGCCGTGTGGAGTACTTTTATAATGGATGGATGCACTTTTTTGGGCTTCAGATTTTGGGCTGACATTCACTGCCATTATAATGCTTGGATTAGCGAGGACATTTTTTAAAAATATAACTCTGATTGTATTCGTCTGAAAGAAGAATGTCATTTACACCTAGGATGGCTTGAGGGTGAGTAAATCATGGGATACTATCCCTATCCCTTTAAATATTATCTTTGTAGTTGTTTTAAAAATATGAATGCAAGATCTCTAAAAGAGTTACAAGTTAATGAAGGAAACCCACCTTAAATCTAGCCATTACTGTATCATAAGAGCTCTGTGATTTAATTTATGAATTATGAAAGAATATTGGATCAGGAAAAGAAATGGGCCCTAGTAAAAATCTGTACTACTTCTGTCAGTCCTCCTTATCCTCAAAGAGGAGTTGTGTCCTTAGACTGAGAGAGTAATCTTGATTTTTTTTTTTTTCTCCTTTCTTTTTATTCTCAAGATGCTTGTTTTGACTTTACTTTCTGGGATCACTAAACAATGTTTATCTATGTGTCCTGACATACAAAACAGTAATTTTTGTTAAAAACAGTGGTTCCCTTTTGAAGTGGAACTTAACACTGCATCTTGGATTGATGCTAAGGGAAACACCATCAGTGTGACCGCTGTCCGAAGCACGTTTGTACAGACAACAATTTAATTGGTCGACGACAGTCCATGATGTCATCACCAGAGCGCCCCTGAGTATAAAAGGGCACCTGCAATGTACGTCATCAGCTTTTTTGTCTTCAGGAGCAGTTTGTTTGTGTTGAAGGCGCGTGTTGAAGGCAATTGATATGGAGAAGCACTCGAACAAGCATTTTAGGAAGTGTGTGCCTCCTTGTCCCAGGTTTTTGACACCCGAGTATGACCTATGCGTTGTGTGTTTGGGTGAGAAGCGTGCACGTTCAGTTCTTGAGGGAGCTAAATGTGGCCATTGTAAGAGATTCACAGTGAGTAAGCTTTGTTCGTGCTTGGCCCTATTCTCGAGTGTTGTGGGACCAGTGTCTGCACCCCATGGCTCAGGCCTCGCTGTAGACGTCACTGTAGAGACAGAGGTTGGGAAGCTTAGGAGGGTGAGGGACCTGGTCGGCAGCTTTCAGGAAGTACATCTCATGCCTACATTTCTAAATCTCCACCTAAGACCTCTGGGGGACCTGGCGTCGATTGGGGACGCCATAGACTGTCATCGGCCAATGAAATTGTTGTGTGTACTCATGTGCTTCAGATACCGGTCACTCTGATGCCGTTCCCCATAGCGTCAATCCAAGGCACAGTGTAGTGTTACACAATATACTGGTACTAGAAAGGTATCACGATACCCTGCTTTTAAAAACGGTACTACGGCTTTCATGGTGATGAAACGAGAGACATGGCTGTAAATACAGGTGCTCTTGTTACAAAACAACGCAAGCGATGGGAGCCAACACGTCCAACTTGGCAAAGCATCTTGCCGACAAACATCCCGACTTGTTCAAAGAATTTAAAGAGCGACAGGTTAGTGAATGTGATACCAGCATTATGTCTATGCCCTCAAATATGTCAAATGAGTGTTATTTATTTATTTTACCCACATCTCTGCAAAGAGGTGTATTGAGTCTGTTTAAAACCTTTATCTAATTATTTAGAATAATCGTATTAATATTATATATGTACTAATTCAATTCATTGTCAAAAAGTAAAAAAAGAAACCTTGTAAAAAGCTTAACAAATAAACTACAATTTTATTGAGCATTAAAATATTAAATGGAAATGACATTAACTCTTAAGTCTGTAACTTAATGGTAATGAAGCTCAAATCCAAAAATATCAGCCTGCACACTAGTGTGCTAAAGTAGACTGAACACAAAAGTCTCATTACATTTCCTTGGTGGAGGTCTGTGCTATCAAACTAAGAAAGTAAAATATAAAAGTGTTGAAACATTAGCATAATTTATCTATCTTCCCCACTTCCACAGGCAAACAAACAGATGTCAGCAGAACCAGCAACCAGGCAGATGAGCCAGCCCTCCCTTCCAACTGTGTTAGAAGTACACTGTATATATATATATATATGAGAAGATGTATGTTGAGAAAAGTGGATTCCGAAACCTTGTGCAGCAGCCGGACAGAAAATTCAACATGCCTGAAAGAAATAATTTAATGTATAGTGAAATCCCAAAGCTGTACACTGAGACCAGGAATGTTATTCAGTCACAACTCACACACCAGCATTTCTTTGCATGTACCACTGACATCTGTACAAGCAGGGTGGTTGATACATGCATGGCAGTCACAATCCACTATACAATATGCAGTTCATACAGCAGACAATCTCCATGAAGCCCTGTAGGAGATGGTTTTAGAAAAATGGGGACTGGACCTGTTAAAAATAGCTGGCCTATCCATTGACAATGCCTCTAACAACAAAAAGGCATTTGAGAATTACACCTGGATACCATGTTTTGGTCATAACCTTCATCTGGCTTTAGGCAAGGCCCGTGTCTTAAGTGTCTTGTACAGGCTCCAGGTAATTGTGTCTGCCTTTTCCAGGTCAAACAAAATGAAGAAACATGAAGAGAAAACAGAAGACCTTAAATCTACCTATGCAAAAGCTCATTCACAATGAGCCTACACGCCGGAACTCCATCTTTTGACATGGTGGAAAGATTCTGTATACAGTCTGTGCCATTTTGCCTGAAAATCAGAAGTGGTATCTGATGCCTTAAGACTACAATATGGAAACACTAAAAAAATGGCTTTACCAATATTTTAAGTGGAGAGAAATACCCCACATCTTTGTTGCCTATAAAATGGAAACTGCTTTCCTTTCTGACAGTGAAGAGAGGAGAAAGCACTCTTTCATTTGAAATGAAAGAAAAAATAAGACATCAAGATTCACAGCAAGATACGAAAGTAGACTTCTGGACACTGTTCTAAACACTGCAATGTTTTTTGACCCAGGATTTTTTGACAGTTTTGTTTTTTGTTGTTTTGTTTGTGGAGGAAGAGGTGAAAGCAGCACTTTTACAGAAATCTGTTAAAGCTTCATTGCAGCAAAAGAATGAGGTCCAAGCACACAATAGACTGACTGAGGAGCACATTGGCACTTGTTTTCATTGCTAAGATCCTGGAATTGGCCGAAGAACTGTCCAGAAAATAAGTCCAAGTGACAATATGACAGAAAAAACATTTTCACGTTCTGTTGACAAAAAAACTTTCTATTGTGAACCAATGGTTGTTTAAATAAACATGGCTATAAAGTTAAACAGCTGCAACAATAATTTAATTTAGCAGTGACAAATGTATTAATTTTTAGTATAAACAGTTCACATTCCCACTCTGTCTCAGCAGACAGCAAAAACTGGAACTTTTTGTTTATGAATAAAAACAACAAAACATGTTTTTTGTCGTAGTATTGCTTAAGTATCGGTATCGTGATATTTTAGTAAGGTATCGCATCGAAGTCAAAAATTTTGTATCGTGACAACACTAGCGCAGTGTCTTGTTCCCCTTCAAGGGAACCATGGTTACAGTCGTAACCTGAGGCATTCTTAGCCATTACCCATAGCAATATTTAAGATACTTCAGTTGTAATGATGACAAAGCTGCTTACCTTCAAACTTCTTTATTAGCCTATCAGTAGATTAAAATAATTAACCATGATTAATTTTGTGATTCCAGACGTTTCAAGAACTACATGTTCTTTAGTAAAACCAACAAATTGAGAAATGTGGGTTATGTGTTGTACATCATGATTTCAATTAAATTAAATAAAGTTAAGAATTGTATCACTTTTAACTAATTTTAATTTGCATTCACAATGTATAGGTCAGAAAATAATCAGAAAATTATCATTAATTTGGTCACTAGTATATTGGATATTTAATTGTTCATACTCCTTTACCCTATTCTTACATTTAGGTTACCTGTTGCCATTATCTAACTAAAATACTAATAATTAAATACATTATAAATTACAATCTTAAAATATAAAATTTTCGAACTGTATATATTTATTTTAAGTGTTTTTATTTTCCATTTTAAATGTACAATATAGTATAGAATAGTATACTATATTGACCCTTTTATCGTTTTCATAGCATGGAAATAATTATCAGGATTTTAATAATGGTACATAACTACATTTTAAGTAATTAGTTCATCTGATGGCCCCCTTTGAGGTTATGTAGTAGGTGATTTATAGGAAATTAATTTTACCCTGCATTCCTGTTGAATTTTGTTCAAATTGCACACGTCTGTTTTTAAATTAAATGTCTGCTTTCAAACAGCCTGAACCACCCAAGAAACAGTCCAATTGGCGCCGGAAGCATGAAGAATTCATTGCCACCATTCGTGCTGCCAAAGGCTTAAATCAAGTCATGAAAGACGGTGGACCCCTTCCTCCACCCCCTCCTCCATCCTATGATCCAGGTAAAAAAAAAAAAAACACTTGTTTGACACTTGGAATAGTTGTAGTAAAATCATTTAAAACATTAACAGCAATTGACTTTTTCAGATTATATCCAGTGTCCCTATTGCCAGCGACGCTTCAGTGAGAATGCAGCAGATCGCCACATCAAGTTCTGTAAGGAGCAAGCATCCAGAATCTCCAACAAGACCAAGTTTCCTGGAAGTGATAAAGTCAAACCCCCAGCCAAGACTCAGGTGAGGCTTCACTGTGAACATCACTTGGGATCATTTGGTTTTATTTGTTACATTTATTTAGGAAAAAGGGTATAACATTTTAATGTAGTGTAAAATAATCTTGTGGCTCCCTTGGAGGCTAGTTTAAAAAGACCCTTTTTCATTGTTACAATTTGTCTCATTAAAATCTTCAGTCATTAAAGTGGCTTTTGATGTACTTAAAGCAGTGGTCCTCACATGCCCCCATGGTCATGAAGCTTCAACCCTGATTTTTTTAGGAATTTGAATGAAGCTAATTTATTTCTCAAAAATCCACTCAATTACATATTTGTTTACAGTGCCTTGAGTGATTTGATATATAAACTTAGCATGTTCCTTTGTCTGCAGTACAAACCTCCTGCAGCAAAGAAGGCAAACTCTCCCGCTGTATCCACCGTGTCCTCTCGTCTACCTCAGCGCTCAGCCTATGGGCAGGGTGCTGGTACAGGTATAGACTCATATTTATTGAGTTATTTTTCCTCCATTTGCTGCTGACATATTTGATCAATTATTTCCCTTTATTTGTTATTTTGTCAACAATCACTTTTGTGAAGCAACCAAAGCTATTCAACTTATGATTGCGCCTGTTGCATCCCTCAATGTTTCCCTATTATTATTTTAGTGTACACTTAGGGAGGTTTTGGTGAGAGGAAAAAAAAGGTCACTTTGATTAAACAAAAAAAAGGTGTTGGTGCTGTGACCTGGTACTTGGGTTAGTTCACCCAAAAATGAAACATTACTACTTACTACTGGTTTAATTGAAGACTTTTCTCCAAATCCACCGTGAAAACTAAACACAGTATAAACAACATAATAAAGAAATCACATTAGCTTGATGCAAAGCAAAAGAATGCGCAAAGTGTACGCAACAGATGTAATGGCATTTTACTGACACAAAATACAGACAAATATAACAAAATACCTTGTTGGCTGCATGCTGCGAGAAAGGGAAAATAGTCTTTGAATCTTCTTTATGACCATTCAAGTCCTTTGTGAGGAGAATGCATTTTTAATCGAAGCATACATAATGTCCGTGCTTGCCTCTTGCTTGTATGAACTACGAGTCTGATGTGAAGTCAGCATTTACGCATAAACTTGAACCGAGATTTCAAAATAAAAGTACTGCAACTTATAATAAATAAAATAATGTATAAATGACAAACACAAGTTAAATTCTCAATTATGAAAGTGATTTTAGAAAACAAACAAATTATACATAAATTATATATAAACAATATAATGGCAGCATTTACACTCCCACCAAATCACACAAACCTTAATGTGGGATTTCTCTAAATACAATGGTTGTTGCTGGTAACTACTTAAATTTTTCAATGAAAACATTTTCTAGTTATTAACCAATTAGGCTGTAACTTCAAGAAAACATTATACCTCTTAATCTGTCTCAAGCAAAGTAACAACCTTAAGTAAAAGACCATATCTCTTGAGATCCTTCCTTCCTTCTTTGACATATATTGGACAAAAGCAGTCAATGCGGACGTAAGTGAATGGTGGAGTTGATTCCATTCTATCTTGCGGTAAGTCACCCATTCTTTGTTCTTCTGTAAGTCTTCTATACTTTCTGCATTTGACACATTTGAAGATGTATGATGAGACTACACTGCTGCATCAACAACTCTGTCTCGTCCGCAAACAAGTTTCACAACCAAACACACGTGAGAAGGAAACAACGCAAGATCATGCGTGGTGAAACGGGAGTTTGCGCAAGACTGGAATTGTTATTAAAAATATAGACTGCAGCAACAGAAAGCTTGTGAGCTGATTTGCAGCAAAAAGATTATGGAGGAGGAAATGGTTGGGTAGACGGGGATCAAAAATTGTGTTCTGCAAAGAGAGTTGGAGGTAAATAAATAGTTTTGCAATGTGCTGCTGTTGCGGTCGGTCAAGCAAATGTTTGTGTTTGATATAATTGTAAATATATCTATTAAAATACTGATATTCTGGTCCATAACTCCTCCCCGACAGTCACGCGAACAAGCACTGATTTGCCCATGATTTCGGGCATTTGTCAGCGATTTTGCAAAACCTGTCGGTGAGTCAAAATCGGGGCTAAAATCGGGCAGTGTGAACTAGGCATTAGGCGTCCTTCGAACCTTAGGATACCTTCTTCGTCCAAGAATGGATTTATTTGTACAGCCTACTGTCTTTGGTTTTGGTAATTTCTTTCTTTAGCTTCAAACTCTTTATCTTGTCTGAGAATGCTTCCTTTTGAACCAGCTTAATGATAACAAGTTCTGCATATTTCTGCTTCTAGGCTTGTACTTTTGTTGGTTCCTTGCTTCACACCTTTGAATGCTTTGATTTTTGTGTTTTGCCTCAACTCCCCTTGACCTTGATCAGAGAATTTCTGTAGGCGAGCTGATAAAGATCTGCTCTCTTTTGCCTTAGTGTTACACACGAGAGCCATGCGAAATTCAGGATCATCTTCCTTAATTTCTCCCACCTTGCATTTTCTGTCTGGTAGTTCCTTTTTCCAAAGAAACTTTAGTCCTGTGAACCAATTTGAGGTCTTAAGTTGCTCTGCTTGTCCTCAGAGGCAACATAAGTCCATTGTTCAGGCTTTGTACTAGACTTGATTCCCTGTATATGATTGACTACAGACTGTTTTTTATGTAGCTGAGAACAACTGTAGAATCTGTCCAAAATAACTCTTTTAGATCTTGAATTTCTAGTTCATTCCAAAGCATGTTGCTGGTTTGAACAGCAACAACTGATGCTGAGAGTTCCACTCTCGGTATGGTTGTTACTTTTGTTGGTGAAACTCTTGATTTTACCATTTACCAAACAGCAGTGGACGTTGTCGGACTCAATTGCTCCCAGGTAAGTACATTCACCATATCCATAGACACTTGCATCTGCAAAATGGTGGAGCTCATACATTTTGTCCTTGCTGAAATTTGAAGGTAAGAAGCCTCTCTTGATTTCCATTTCAGCTAAATTGGGTAAGTCTCTGTTCCAGGACTTCCACTGAGGTCTTAAGTTCTCTGGAATTTCCTCATCCCAAACAACCTTCTCTCTGCACATTTAATGGGAGTATTTGTTTCCCCAAAAGAACAAATGGTGCCATGAACCAGGGGTCATACATGGAGGCTACGGTAGAAAGCACACCCCTTCTTGTTAGTGGATTGGGTTTTTCTTGAACTCTGAATTTAAATGAGTCAGATGTAATGTAAGCTTAACTTGTTCTTTGCTTGCTTCCAATGCTTCGGCTACTTCACTCAAAATGAAGGTTGTGTTGCTTTAAGAATCCAACAGAGCATATACAAGGGCTTCTTGAGCTGGTTGAGTTATGGATGATATCCAGACAGGAATCATCACTGTTGTTTGTGTGTTAACTTTGTCAAGTATTACTCTATTTGAAGTAATGGCTGTGGTTGTTTCTTAATGTTGTGATGATTGAGGTCTTTCCTGGTATCTTTCTTGACTTGTACTTTGCTTGACTTGTGGTAGTTTTTGTTTTTCTTTGGTTCGCTCCTTGTGCAGACAGGTTGGATGCATCTTATGGCATGTGTCGCAGACACTCCTACTGTTGACGTTCTTTGAGAAGTGGCCATACTTGATGATACAACCAAAGCATAGATTTTCAGCTTGAACAAACTTAATTCTGTCTGAAACTGCTTTCTCCATGAGCTTCCTGCATTTTTGCAAAGTATGCCCAGTCTTCTGGCAGAAAATGCATGTTACAACAGACTTTTCACTTTTGTGGTCAGTGTTTTCGCTCCAAAGCTTTGACGTTTTGTTAATTTTGGCTTTTCGACCTCACCTAGTTAATCTGCGCCCCTATTTTTGAGAATAAATATAAAACTGAATGTCTGATCATGTTTTGATTCAAATTTACGTTGATTCTCTTAATAATGTAGCTTCTGTAAGCTTTTATGTCAAGAGAAGTCTAGGCGTCCTTTCAAAACGGCCATTTATTTCAGAACATTTGTAATTGTAAAGAGTAGTTTTTCATTCAAATAAATCTGCAATAAACTGCTAATTATAATGGATATACAGTTACTGAAAAACTAAAGCAACTATTTACAGAATTTACAAAGTGTAAAAAACTCATTTAGTTGATAAAAACGGTCTGTCATAGAGTCTGCGCGCTGCGAATTAGGTGTGTGCATAACTGTCAGGGAAACCTAAGCACGAGTAGTATTCACCATTAATGCTTACAAACACTGCGCAAGATAATGCCTTTTGATTGGTTACTATGTCCATCAATCAAACCTTTGTTGGCAAGGCATTGACTGCCTTTATCCAACGAAAACCCTGGGTACTTTGATTGACAGCTCGCGAGCCAGTAATGAGCTTCCTGTATATACTGAGTAATCAGAACGCCTGTGATTTTTGAAGGAGAAAGACCTGGGAGGGATCCACTTGAGAGGATGAGTCCAAAGTACAGGGAAGATCATCAGAATAATGATTAGAATCGATATTTCATTGAAAATGGACATGGTTGATTACTCTAACTCAAAACAAAAGGAGGATTTTGTTTCCCCCCCCCCCCCTATTTTTCATCGTCTTGGATTAAAAAGTGGGATGCATTTTGAAGAGCGGACCCTTACACTGACATGTATGCTGGTGTTTCTTCTGAACATGAATCTTGAGTGTTTTAGCTTTCAAATGATGCATAGTTTGTGATAGTTGATTAGAATATTTTGTATAAAACAACAGTAAATAAAAGTACAAACACAGGCAATTGCAGGCAATTTTCATCTCTCTTGTTAGAAACTTGACTGAAAGGAAAATTTATAATCCCCCTCCATTTTTTTTTATCGTAAATGGGTTTCCATATTGCTCTTTTAAAACTTCCCATGCAGCAACATATGTAGATTCAGTTCCATGTAGGAAATATCCATCAAGTGCTTTCTTAGCTTATCCACTTACATACCTACGGAGGTAGTATATCTTCCCCTTGTCTTGGATGTTCTTCTGGTCAATCTGTGTTTCAAAGGAGAGTTTCCAGTCATTGTATTTCAATGGATCTCCACTGAATAATGAATGTTCAGGAACTGGAATTCTGTTTGATATTTGATATATTTTGATATTAATATTCTTCTTGGTACCAGCACCTTCACAAGCTCTGCTATACTTTCATTTGAGGTGGTTACAGCTTGTGATACATTTTCAGGAAGTCTTTCTGATCTTGTTCTTTGACTTTCTCTTGATCGTACGCCTGCATTCTTGCTCGTGCTGCATTTAGACTTTTCACTGCTTCCAAATGTTGTATCTTTCTCCGTTTTCTCACGAGTCTTTTGTTGCTGCATGTTCTTCTTCCAGTTGAGCTTTAATTTTTACTTCCTCTCCCTGTTTTCTTAATAGCCTTCTCTTACTATTTACGAAATCACTTAAAATTTGAAATACAGAAAGTTTGACCCTTTAAACGTGTCTAGAAATGGCAAGCTTCAATTAAATTGTGAGCAAATAAGTAAAAACATTTACTACACACACACTACAGTAACAGCTTTTTATTTACAATGAAAACATTTTGGCAAGTGTGCAAGTTCTTTATGACTTTGTCCATTGCACCTTGTAACTGTATTTTTTTTCAGCTCATCTGTTAATCCTTTGACACTTCATGCTCCGTGATAAGTCTGCAAGTCGTATGAACTTGCTGCGTCACTCATTGTGTCGTTGAACTTGCATTTTTTGTGTCGTTGAAGTTGCATACATAATGTCCGTGCTTGCCTCTTGCTTGTATGAATTACGAGTCTGATGTGAAGTCAGCATTTACGCATAAACTTTAACCGAGATTTCAAAATAAAAGTACTGCAACTTATAATAAATAAAATAATGTATAAATAACAAACACAAATTAAATTCTCAATTATGAAAGTGATTTTAGAAAACAAACAAATTATATATAAACATTATAATAGCAGCATTTAGATTTCTGTTTTTTCCATTGACAGCTACACATCTACCACCTTGACGCTTCAAAAAGTTCATAAAGAGATAAAACAAATTCATATGAATAGAGAGGTTTAGTCCAAATTTTCTTAAGAGACTTGATCGCTTTATATAATGAACCGATTGAATCAGCGAACATAAAAAGAAGCTGAACCGAACCTGCTTGTCGTGTGAGAACAAACCTCATTGGTTCTTGTGGAATCTCAAACGTGCTGTATAACATGAGAATGAACCACACTGGCATATATAAAATATTATTATTATTATTATTATTATTATTATTATTATTATATATTTTTTTTTTTTTTTTTTTTTTTTTTTTTTGGTTATTAACTAAAGTACAACACTGATCCAGTCCATGTTTTGTTCTAATTTCATCGCACCTCCAATTGTCAACTTTAATATTTTCACTTTTAACATCAGTACAAAGGTAAAATCTTTTCTTCGGACCTTTTAAAATATAGAAAAAATGCACATTAGTCCCATTGTGTTAACAAGCATCCTTAAGTTCGAGCTTATATTAAAATCACTTGTAATATGTTTTGATGTGCTCCTAGCATTGTTATATTTAACTAAAACTGAAATAAAAAAATATAAAACCTAGATATAGATATCAATAGATATGTTAAAATAATAATACATTTAATAAAAATGAAAAAAGAAAAAAGAAAACTTTAACTAAAATTAAAGTGAAAAGGGAAAATATAAAAAGAAAAACTAAAACAGTATCTCAATGATACTAAAATAACACTGATGATGATAAATGTAAGGGCCAATAATATCTCAACCTGTTCCTAACAGAAATCTATTTTATGGTTTCTGAAGATTTGCAATACAGAACATGAAGTGTAGAGATTACACTTTTTAATCATTAAAATAAGGACTAATTTTTTCCCCTCTCCCTCCACAGGGATTCCTAGCAGCAAAACCTCATCCACTGGCTCAGTGAGGAGTGTATCATCAGGATATTCTCCGTTACGGAACAACTTATCCGGCTTGACCAGCCCTCCCTCTGAGTAAGACACCAAGTCTCTGACTAATCCAGATTTTTTTTACATTATCTCCAGGCTTTTAAAACCAACATTGCACTTCTGTTTACAGAGGGAATATGAAACCAAAGGGCATGGGTTTGCAAAGCTCCTTAAGAAGTCCACCTTCTGGTATAGGGATGAACAAGAAGAAAGTCCAAAATGTAGATAACTGTATTTCAAGGTATGATGTTACAAGTATTGATGTACTACACTGCTGCATTCTTGGGACTTGCGATGTGTCCACATGAACCCCTTCAACTATTCAAACCTTTTCTAGCACAACAATTGTGTTGCGTCCTACGAGTGTCTAGGGCAGTGGTCGGGAACCTACGGTCAGGTCGGGAAGCCAGGTCTTTCACCCTTTACCAACAAATGATCAATAAAAAAAATTAGATGCATCAACAAAGATCCTCTCTCTGCAGAAAAAGCAGCCAATTACAATTCCCTTGTTGTACAGTCTATCGAAGTTAATGAAAAGTTTATGATGATGATGATGATGATGATGATAATAATAATATTCAAGTTGTACCAGCCACGCGTGTTCAGTGCTGTTTGCGAGTGTGACAAGTCGTGACAGCAATCAACTAAACACTTGCGTTTCTGTGGTAACCTCTGCTCTTGCACTGGGATTCAAGCAGCTACGTAGCTTGTTTACGGGTAATGGCGAAAACCATTGTAAAAGTAGGCTATATAAACTTTAATATATCCTTTTATTGAAACTAGTGCTCTGCTGTGGAAAGAAACATTTCGCCCGCTGGTACTTTCGCTTTTGCCGCAGAGACCATTTATGCCCCGTGTCGTAGGCTATTTATGATAATCCGTGCAGATTTCAGTTGACACTACCGTTTAAAGTTATTAATAACGAAACATTAATGAAAGAGAAAGAAAAGAGCGGGATGTGCTTTATATTGAAAATAAATATTAAAAGCGCGACAAGTCGCAAAAAAGAACTGAATTCTACTGACAGGCATTGTAGCCTTTGACTTATTGGCCAAATAAACACAGAAATATATCAAAATGCCAAGTTGAGTATTCACGTAAACACAGTAGATGTAAGCATCTCTCTCTCTCTCTCTCTCTCTCTCTCTCTCTCTCTCTCTCTCTCTCAACATACAATTGGCGATTTGGTTGTATTGAAAAGAAAGAGACAACAAGAAAAGCGGCCCTTGCACTATGTATATACATTGAATGAATTATTTACAAAAAATGCAATGTTTAAGCACACATGGAAAACAGTCAGCAAACAGTGCCACATCATATGTAAGTCTATCAAACATTTGCTCTGGAAAACGTTAACAATCAAAACGTTATTTCAAAGCATAATCATAAAGGTTTAAATATGATCTTTTAAAATGTTTTTTTATAAAATCATATATTTATCATTATTGTATAAAGCTAACATCTGATGCCCAACGGTTTTGCTTAAACCTAAAGTGTGTTGGCTATTAAACAGCACCTGTTCCATTCATTTCTGGCCACTGAAGGAGTTTTGGTTCCTTGCCACCGTCGCCTTTGTCTTTTTTGGCTTGCTCAGTTGGGGACACTAAAATTTCAACTATATTACTGATCTGCCCACATTGACACTGATGTCATCAGCTCAGTTCAATTCTCATATAGAGCGACTAAATAAAATGTTTCAAAGAACCTTGCGCCACATTCTTTACCCTCCAAAAACATATTTATGGTAGTATAAACTAGGACAATATACAATGTGAATGATTCAAGTGAATATGGTGGTATAATGCATCATTTTATTAAATCAACCAAATGCTGCATCCGAACAAAGAGATGTCGAGAACACCAAGCTCTCACTAGCATTACAGAGAGGTAAATATAGGAACCAAAGTTCAGACAAAGTGGAAAGGAAAAAAACCATAAAAGAAAACAAACATGCACATAATTAGAATTACCCATGAAAAAGATCACACATTTAAAATCTAAATTTGATGACTATCTAGTGGAGTAGAAAAAAAACATCATTTACAAAGCCAAAATCGACAAACTTTAACAATTGCTTGTGAACCGTTTTTTCCTGAATTGATTTATAAAATGGTACTTGACCTCTTGAATTACATGCATAGATAATACCTGTATAAGGCTAATGTTCGAAATGTATCTACACTGAAAAAAGGTGCGTTGGATTTACATGATTTAATCATGTACATCTGTTCCACATGAATCAATTAAGTTAAACAAACATAATTTGTTCACATAATTTCAACATCATGGAATGAAGTAATTTTTAAGTAACCGAATTGAGTAGTCTCACAGTGATTTTAATATGGCTCCCTAACAACAGTGGTGTGCACAGGGGGTATTGAGACCCTGCCTCTAATCAAATCACAAAACACAAGTTTATTTTATTTTTGTATAGTTTTGTTGTCACTTGACTGATTTATCAGACTGCACTAACTAGCTTTCATTCTATTACCAGCAATAGCACATAATGAAAATGCCAAGTGCTAAGTATGAAATGCTCTTTAATGACATGGGCTGACATGCGCTCTTCTCCACTATGGTAACCCTGTATAATTTAAATGGTTCTAATCATTCCAACATAATTAAACAATATTAAACAATATAAAGTCTCACCATTTTCTCATTTTGCCCAAAAAATAAATTTCAAAATTTTACTCTAATCGTCAAGTCCCGAGCAAAGCATGCTGAGAACTACAGTTTCAGCAAAAATTATTTTTGAGTACTTAATTGGTTCACATTCACCCCAAATAATTTAATCTAGTAGATTGCACATTTTAGAGAATTACATTAATCTAATCTAAAGCAAAGAAATCACGTTTAGAAGACAAACCCAATTTTGTTGAGTAGATCCCAAATAATATGATTAAGTAAATTGGACAATGTGTTTTTTCAGTGTATAACCTTTACAAGAGAGTGGAACTTTGTTTAACAAGCTCAAATTTTAATGAATGCAATAGTCGTACATGTTTCAGCTGTAAAACACCAAGACTTACTTTTCATGTTGATGGTTCATGTGATTCCACATCGTAGACGCTTTTATCCAAAGCAACTTACATGGCATTTCAAGGTACACATTTTACATTTTGTCAGTTCTTGCTTTCCCTGGGAATCGAACCCATAACCTTGGCGTTGCTAGCGCCATGCTCTACTGTTTGAGCTACAGGAAAGTTACATAGTTAAAAATAATTATAATTTGTTTGGTATGAACAAAGTTTTGTGTTCTAGATGAGGTGTTCTGTGTTTTCCCTGTGGTTGTGAAACACCTGAGGTAAATCGTTTGAAATGTAGATTTGCAAAATTATCTTTCGGAAAAGTCTAATACACTGTTTGATTTTGTGGAAAACCCTCTTACATACACTCACCTAAAGGATTATTAGGAACACCTGTTCAATTTCTCATTAATGCAATTATCTAATCAACCAATCACATGGCAGTTGCTTCAATGCATTTAGTGGTGTGGTCCTGGTCAAGACAATCTCCTGAACTCCAAACTGAATGTCAGAATGGGAAAGAAAGGTGATTTAAGCAATTTTGAGCGTGGCATGGTTGTTGGTGCCAGACGGGCCGGTCTGAGTATTTCACAATCTGCTCAGTTACTGGGATTTTCACGCACAACCATTTCTAGAGTTTACAAAGAATGGTGTGAAAAGGGAAAAACATCCAGTATGCGGCAGTCCTGTGGGCGAAAATGCCTTGTTGATGCTAGAGGTCAGAGGAGAATGGGCCGACTGATTCAAGCTGATAGAAGAGCAACTTTGACTGAAATAACTACTTGTTACAACCGAGGTATGCAGCAAAGCATTTGTGAAGCCACAACACGCACAACCTTGAGGCGGATGGGCTACAACAGCAGAAGACCCCACCGGGTACCACTCATCTCCACTACAAATAGGAAAAAGAGGCTACAATTTGCACCAGCTCACCAAAATGTTGCCTGGTCTGATGAGTCTCGATTTCTGTTGAGACATTCAGATTGTAGAGTCAGAATTTGGCGTAAACAGAATGAGAACATGGATCCATCATGCCTTGTTACCACTGTGCAGGCTGGTGGTGGTGGTGTAATGGTGTGGGGCATGTTTTCTTGGCACACTTTAGGCCCCTTAGTGCCAATTGGGCATTGTTTAAATGCCACGGCCTACCTGAGCATTGTTTCTGACTATGTCCATCCCTTTATGACCACCATGTACCCATCCTCTGATGGCTACTTCCAGCAGGATAATGCACCATGTCACAAAGCTCGAATCATTTTAAATTGGTTTCTTGAACATGACAATGAGTTCACTGTATTAAAATGGTCCCCACAGTCACCAGATCTCAACCCAATAGAGCATCTTTGGGATGTGGTGGAACGGGAGCTTCGTGCCCTGGATGTGCATCCCACAAATCTCCATCAACTGCAAGATGCTATCCTATCAATATGGGCCAACATTTCTAAAGAATGCTTTCAGCACCTTGTTGAATTAATGCCACGTAGAATTAAGGCAGTTCTGAAGGCGAAAGGGGGTCAAACACAGTATTAGTATGGTGTTCCTAATAATCCTTTAGGTGAGTGTATGTAGTGTATCTTACAGGTGTGTGAGGTAACACTGCAGCAAACATATTGTCAGGATTATTCTTTTGTGTTATCATATTTTTACTTTATATTTACTAGGAATTGAATTGATATTGAAACTTTGTAGAAGTATGAAAAGTAAAATCATATAGATCCGTGAGGCATGTACCATCTTAAAAATATAAGTTTAATTGTAAGGTTTTCGAACACAATTTTAAATGTTAAAGATTCACTCAGTTGAAATATGCTGTTTTGTGAATAACGATTGAAATTAATGACTTCCTTGTAGGGTCTTTATCGCCCTGCAAAATCATTGGGGTCAAAGGGCATTCTCCCTGCTAGCGTCATCAGCTCTGTTCATGCATGCAGACAGTCTCATCACCATATGGTTACATTTTTAAAATTCTACGTATTTTTCAGTAGATAACCGACACTGATAAAGGTCAGTTTGGAAGACACAAGAAAAGTAAAATCATATACAACTTATAAGTGCAATACTAGATAGAGGCTACCGCAAAATGTCAAATGTTATAGTAGTATAAGATATGACCAGTTATTATTTAAAGATCGAGCTTTGATATAAGGCAGGTAAAATTAAATATTTACTCAAGAAAACTTTAACTATGCTGTGTCATTGACCACAGAGGAACATCTGGTCTGTAAATCACCGCAATGCCCCTACAGCCTGAAGCTATCATTAATAGCTTTATACATCAGTCTTCTGGGAATATAAAGAAAAATGAATTTATTAAAAGTTTAAAGATTTTATTTAGATCTAATTTAAACTTTTAGGATTATGCTTTGAAATTAAAAAGAGTACGAACAACATTCGCTCTGGAAAGGAGTTAGCAGATTAACTTGTGCTGTGCCATGGTACACAGAGGTTCTTTTGTGGAGGATTTGATAATCCCGTCTCTGTGTGGGTGTGAAGCATTTATTTCATAGTGGAGTTCCCTGGGAAGATCTGGTGCTGTTTCGTTTGATACAACTTAAACTATTTGCTTTTTTATCATTTCATAAATAACTACTTCAACTCTCTCAAAATGTAAGGTGTTTATTTATTTATAATAAGATTTAGCTAAAAGTATAACTAAAAGTGTTCAAATCATTTTTAGTAACGTATTTCTTAATATTGATTGTGTATTATATTTTGCATTCATTTCATTTAAAATAGAGATAAGTTCCTTTTATAGAACCGTGTGTGTGTGTGTGTGCTGCGTCAAACACACAGACGCCTTCATATTTGAAATCTTTTTAAAACAAATTCCTAGTTTATTTTTAAAACGTATAGATTTATTTAAAATGTCGCTTGAATCCTTTTGTATAAATGAATCTAGAACTAAATTAAGTCAAGTCACCTTTATTTATATAGCGCTTTTTACAAAAAAAACTCCTTCAGTGGCCAGAAATGAATGGAACAGGTGCTGTTTAATAGCCAACACACTTTAGGTTTAAGCAAAACCGTTGGGCATCAGATGTTAGCTTTATACAACAGTCTTAGAGGATGATAAATATTTTATAAAAAAAGCAAAAAAACAATTCATTTTAAAAGATCATATTTAAACCTTTATGATTATGCTTTGAAATAACGTTTTGACTATCAAACATTTGCTCTGGAAAACGTTAACAGACTTGCATATGATGTGGCACACTGTTTGCTGACATCCATGTGTGCTTAAACATTGCATTTTTTGTAAATCATTCATTCAATGTATATACATATACAATGCACACTCACCTAAAGGATTATTAGGAACACCATACTAATACTGTGTTTGACCCCCTTTCGCCTTCAGAACTGCCTTAATTCTACGTGGCATTGATTCAACAAGGTGCTGAAAGCATTCTTTAGAAATGTTGGCCCATATTGATAGGATAGCATCTTGCAGTTGATGGAGATTTGTGGGATGCACATCCAGGGCACGAAGCTCCCGTTCCACCACATCCCAAAGATGCTCTATTGGGTTGAGATCTGGTGACTGTGGGGGCCATTTTAGTACAGTGAACTCATTGTCATGTTCAAGAAACCAATTTGAAATGATTTGAGCTTTGTGACATGGTGCATTATCCTGCTGGAAGTAGCCATCAGAGGATGGGTACATGGTGGTTATAAAGGGATGGACATGGTCAGAAACAATGCTCAGGTAGGCCGTGGCATTTAAACGATGCCCAATTGGCACACCTTTCTTTCCCATTCTGACATACAGTTTAGAGTTCAGGAGATTGTCTTGACCAGGACCACACCCCTAAATGCATTGAAGCAACTGCCATGTGATTGATTGATTAGATAATTGCATTAATGAGAATAATAATACACTCACCTAATAATCCTTTAGGTGAGTGTATATACACTGCTTTTCCTGTTGTCTCTTTCTTTTCAATACAACCAGTCAGAGAGGAGAGAGACCGAGAGAGAGAGAGAGAGACAGAGATAGACTTTTTGACTTTAACATCTCTTTAATTACAATCTATTAACACAAGATACAAAAACCTTAACACATTACTTCATAATTACATCTTCCTAATTAAAAAAAATTATAAATACAACAATTAAATACTACTAAAAACTACTGTTTCTGGAAGACCACAAAACAAACACTATTCTCCTTGCAAAGGATTTAGATGGACTTTATAACGGTTTGTTGCTAAAATCCAATGAGAAATCCTCCATTGCAAATCCCCACTTCTTTTTTCAATTGGTTTCTTGTACAATGACCTCCAACATCCTTTTGGAGATGCACCTGATTCCACAAAATTAGTCCATTTGGTCTCTGGAAGATCTTTCAATGCTCTTAAGTTCAAATATTTGATACAAACAAGATAAAGAGCCTTCTTAGATATAGTGTCAAAGAGACCAAGTTCAGGTGTTGTAAAAGAGAGTAATCTTCCATCGGCCTCCTGCCAATCTCCTACATTTACCTCCACCCCGATGCTGGGGAAATCATTCTTAACCAACTCTGCTTGCAATGGCATTACAGGAAAACACTCCTGCATCTCATTTAATAATTTTTCAACAGTCCGAACAGAATGAATACCAATCTTCATGGCCAGTTCTTCTGCAGATATCCATCTGTCCCTTGACAGAAGATGGCAGATTTTACATATTCCTGCTTTTACCAAACTTGTGCAGACACTTTTAGATTTTAACATCCTTCCAGATAGAAGAGGATTACAGAGTAACGGTTCTTCAAGAACCCGCTCATGGGGAACCTCAGACAGCTCTCTTTTAAAATTAAATATTTGCCATGCATTTAATACTGATGCATAAAACGACGAGAGTCCATTAAAATCCACTTCCTTCAAATTCATTAAAAATATGAAGTTCATCCTCCCCACTCTTTTTAGTAAAGCACAAGCTGCTACTGTCCAGTTGTGAGACTGATGATAAAGGAGTCTTTGTGCAGTCTGCAGTCTAAATGCAGACACCTTGGATTTAATGTCCATAAGGCCTTGGCCTCCTTCACTTAACGGCAGATACAGTACTGATTCTCTCAACCAGTGTTGTCCATCCCAACTCATCAACTCTATCGAATGCTTTTTCCTGATCCAAGAACAGAAAACCAACATTCACTTCATTTAGTTTAGAGTAATCTAAAATATCTCTGATCATGAAAATGTTATGGTTATATATATATATATATATTAGTTCTTTCTGGAACACAGTAGGATTGATCTTGACATATTAAATCTCCCAATACAGTTTTCAGCCTATTTGCTAAAACTTTAGCAATTAGCTTATAATCAGTTGTTAAAATAGACACAGGCCTCCAGTTTTTAAGAACACTCAAGTCACCCTTCTTTGGTAATGGTGTTAACACTGCCCTTTGACAACTTATAGGAAAGGCATTTTCTTTAAAACACTCTTGGATCACCTCATAAAAGTCTTTTCCGATGTAATTCCACACAGCTTTATAAAAGTCCACTGAAAGTCCATCGATTCCAGGTGCTCTGCCAGGCTTCATCTGTTTAACGGCCTCAGATACCTCCTCAAACGAAACGGGACTGTCCAGATTCTCACTTTGTGTTTTAGTAAGAGAAGGCATCTGCTGCAGTAGCTGTGACACACACTCAGTGTCCGTGTCCTCTTTTCTATACAAGTTCGAATAAAAGTCCACCGCAATCTTTCTCATTTCTCTTGCATCAAAAGTCTTTCATCCATCAGGTGTTGTCAAACAATACATGTCATTCTGTTGTTTTGACACTTTCTCTAAATTAAAAAAATAAGCAGTGGGGGCATCCATCTCATGTACAGACATAAAACGAGATCTTATCAGGGCACCTTTAGCCCGCACTTGCAACAGCTGTTCTAGATCTCGTTTCTTTTCACATACAATGCCAGCGGAAGATGAATTAGAATTCTGAATCATACCAGATGTGATGCGTAAAATCTCATGTTCTATTTCAGAAATTTTTTGGGGTTTTTTTCTTGTTGAAAAACATGTATACTGCTGACAAAATATTTTTGTGTCTTTCCTATTTCCCACCACTGAATCAAATTTTCAAATTCTTTTTTCTTTGAACCCCATTCATTCCAAAACAATTCAAATTTCTCATAAAACTCTTTTTCTTTCAACAGCGAGACATTCAACTTCCAATACAGACTTTTACATTTAGATTGTGTCAGAATAATATTGACTGTAATAAAATGATGATCTGATAGACAACATGGAAAAATATTACACCCCATTATTCTATTATTCTCAGCACGCTTGACATACAGCCTTTCAAGTCTTGCTGCACTTATCATTCCCTGTGAAACTTTTGTCCATGTATATTGTTTCATCTCTTTATTCCGATCTCTCCATACATCTACCAAATTATTCTGAACTGTAATGCTCTTTAAAACAGAAGCTGATACAGGATGTGGTTCCTCATTATTCCTGTCTAAAAGAAAGTTAAGAGAACAATTCCAGTCCCCACCAATGATTAGCATACCATCCAAAGTATAACTCTTTAAAAACTCTCCTAATTTGCTAAACATGCTCATTCTATCTGACCCTTTATTTGGAGCATATATATTTATAAAAATGAATAACTGATTTTCCATTTCAGCTTTCACCATCAAAATACATCCTCTCTCTATTTCCATTTCTGATAAAATATTGACATTGAGGTGAGTTGAAAATAAAATCGCTACACCTGCACTAACATTTGTGCCATGACTTAAACACAACTTTCCTTTCCACCACAAATTTAACTCTGATTCATTTTTTATATCGCTATGAGTTTTTTTGTAAAAATATTACTTCTGAATCTTTAAGCCTAAGAAACTCAGAAAGTAATCCTCTTTTCCCCCCATCCCTCAGCCCATTCACATTTAAAGATCCTAATCTAAGAATCTGCATTGCAGGGTAGAGAGAGAGAAAAAAATGACAAAGACAAAACATAAATTAAGATAGATCCCACACCCATGTGATTTTATTTTTTCAATTTGGACAGTTTTACGTTATCTTTTTGGGATTTACGTACAGTTGTTAACTTTTTCAGCTGAAATCGTTTTTGTTTTCAAATGACATCATAGCCCACCGTCTTCTGAGCTATCGCCACTGATTTTATAAACTTATTAACAAGGGGGAAAAACTTCGCAACATCAACCTTTTTCCCTTTAGTTAAATCCAAAAACTCATTTATTTCTTCGACAGAATAAACGTCCTCCCAAGACTGACTGCAATCAATCTCCGAAAACTCTGAACAATTGTCACAGTCCTCCATCAGTTCTTCATCACTGTCCTCACTCTCCACACGCGCATTAGCCTGTATGCCGCTAACACTCTGAACATCCTCACCATAAACACCTTCCTTATCCTTAACAGCACCAGCTTCATCCTTGAGAACCATCGGGCCTACAGCATTATCACCATTTCGCATTAATGACATAAACTCACTCACCTCTGACTTTGAGCTTGGATCTAAAGCACTCTTCTCGGATGTAGAACCAGTCTAAGTAATAACGCTGGGTTCACCTGCCGAACCCGAGGCCTCTGAATCATTAATCCCATTTGTCTTCTGTTTCTTTTCTGGAACCATTACCTCCTTTGCAGCTATGGGCCGTTTCTCTTTCTCTGGACTTTCGTTTTTTTTTTGTTGCTTTGATCGGTTTGCTCCTCATTATTTCCATTTTCTGATTGTTTCCTATTCGGACACGTGAACTTCTTATGTCCCAAAACACCGCATTCAAAACATCGTAGGCTATCTGTCGTTGCAAAAATCATATAGGAACTGTCACCGTGTTGAATGCGAAACGAGATATCCAAAGACTCAGATTGCGCATTTAAAAACATAAACACTTGTCTTCGAAAAGACATCACGTGTTTTAAAGCTGCGTTTTTACACCCGAGCGGAACCATTTTAATGGATCCCGCAAACTTTCCAAAGCGACTCAATTCTTTTATTATTTGCTCATTAGAAATGAATGGCGGCACATTTGAAATGGTTACTCTAGTAGCAGGTGTGCGCAAAAGCATCACTTGCACCAGGGTTTTGGACACAACAATTCCGTTTTCAACAAGGCTGTTTACGAGTTTTTCATCTTTAAGAAAAACCACCACAGCCATGTTCATTCTGGAGGCCGATGCTATATTTTCGTGCCCTACAATCGCGCCCATTGCTAGCAGTACTTCCTCTACGGTAAATGTTTGATCCGAGAACACTTTGCATCCGTTCTTGATAGAAAGCCCCGGCATTCCCTCACTTGAGAGAGACGCCATGGCCCTTATCAAAGTATTAATCCCACCAGTGTTTTTAAATTAAACCAAAAGAAGTGAAAAAAATACCAAAAAACAAACAGAAGGACAAAAAAAAAAAAAAAAGGTTAAATGAAGCACAATTCAAGCGTGCCGCTCTCACACCTGACACCGCACTTCCGCTCCCAGCATGCAATCCCCACGCAGAGAGAGAGAGAGAGAGAGAGACAGAGAGACTCGTACTGTGATTCATCCTTATGATCTGCTAAAACATGTTTTTCTTTTTTACTTGTAGTTTCTTTTTATTTGTGTCATGTTCTGGTAGTGAATAGTGAGAGAAAGAGAGGGACCCCTTTAAAAATAACCCTGAGACGCAATTCCGAAGCCGGCGCACATCAGACTTCAAATAACCCTGTCAAACTACAAAATGATCCATTTCCAATCTGATCAGCCAAGAGCTCATATGCACCTTGTTAGAGGACATACAACAGTCAACCGCAACAGAGGCCCCCATCAGAGACCCCAGGGGTCTAAGGTAAACGCATCAAATTAATTTTATAATTAATGTTGACAGGTGCCGTAGCTTAATGACTACTATGGTGCCAACCTCCCTATAGTTCCCAAATACAAAAAAAAGAAAACAAACAATCAGAAGAATAACAGCTTAAGTGGTAAAACAAAGAAACAAGGTAACTGTACAATGTCAAAGTTGTAGACTGGGGCATGTCACAATAAAGCAACAGTACTTCAGGTTCCAGTGTTTAGCAGAATGAGCAATTAGGCAACAGTACTCTGGACTAAATCGTCATCATCAACTGTTGTTAAGTTTAATTCCAGTACTCAAGAACGTGAGTACGAGGACGCATGAAAGTACCTGTATGTGTTCTTGATATCGAGCATCGACTGCAGACTTGAGCGAATCGAACCATTAAAAAAAAAAATCACAATAGACGCTGCGGGCGGTCGACGTACGGAAGCCTGTAAGCTTTAAAAGGATGGTTCAACCAAAAATGAAAATTACCCCATGATTTACTCACCCTCAAGCCATCCTAGGTGTATATGACATTCTTCTTTCAAACGAATACGTGACGGCTCCTGAAAGCAAACATTTATCCGTTTGTTTGCTTAATTTTAATAAAGTGATTGACATGAAGCATGCAATGTTTTTATTGGCATATTAAAAAGAATCTTAACATTGACAAAGCATAGGTAACATTAAACATACATACTCATTTTCACAAATACACATAGTCAAATAAAAAAAAGATATAAAATTATATGAAAACAAAGTCTATAATAATATTAAAGAAATGTTTTAATAGGTTGTGACATTTGGTGTGATGTTATGTTGTACTTATTGTGCATTAGCCGCTACTTATAATATGCTGGGATGGTCAGCTTAACAGCAAGCACATCTTAATTCTCACAAGGATGCTTTCTTTGTCCTCACATTTTTCTGAGTTTGTCCTTTTAAAGGGTTAGTTCACCCAAAAATGAAAATTAGCCCATGATTTACTCACCCTCAAGTCATCCTATGTGTATATGACATTCTTCTTTCAGACAAATACAATCAAAGTCCTGGCTAATCCAAGCTTTATAAATGGCAGTGGGTCATTTTTGAAGTCTATAAAAGTGCATCTATCCATAATATAACTGCTCCACACGGCTCCGGGTGGTTAATAAAGGCCATCTGAAGCGAAGTGGCACATGTGTGTAAGAAAAATATTCATATTTAAAACTTTATAGACTAAAATAACTAGCTTCCGGCAGTCAGTGGTAGAAAGTCGACTTGCGGTGAAGAGTAACCCTTGACCCCTTGACACATGCGTATTGACAAACGCAAATCTCTTTGCTCAGAGATTAGAGCAAAACAAAACACCGGTCATGAATTAGAAGTCTTAAACGAGAATTGTTAAAGAGAAATGGCGGAGGATTTTGATATAAGAGAAGAGGGGCTTGAGTTTGTTGCCCAGCCCTATCCAAGAGAGGCTTCAAAGCTTGTGGTGCGTCAGGGGTTACTCTTTCACTGTAAGTTGACTTTGACTGCCGGAAGCTAGTTATTTTAGTCTATAAAGTTTTAAATATGGATATTTTTCTTACACAAACGCACCACTTCGCTTCAGGAGGACTTTATTAACCCCCCGGAGCCGTGTGGAGCAGTTATATGATGGATAGATGCACTTTTTATGGACTTCAAAAAAAACAATTCACTGCCATTATAAAGCTTGGAAGAGTCAGGACATTTTTAATATAACTCAGATTTTATTCGTCTGAGAGTAGAATGTCATATACACCTAGGATGATTTGAGGGTGAGTAAATCATGGGCTAATTTTCATTTTGGGGTGAACTAACTCTTTAAGCAAAAAAACCATACCACAGTACAACATGCAGTTGTCACAAAAATAAATAATTCTTTGGACGTAACACTTGAGTTCAGTTAAAAATGTCTATAGTTGTCCGTGTTGTCAGGTTTCCTGAATCTTTTTGGTTGCAGTTTTGATTTGAATAATCCACATTGACTCATTCATCTTGATCTTCTTTGTTAGGAATGATGTGAAAAACGAAAATGAAAACAATTACTCCACAGCAGGCACCAAGTTTTGCCATGAGTGTGGGACCAAGTACCCTGTGGACTGGGCCAAGTTTTGCTGCGAGTGCGGAGTGAAAAGAATGTACATTTAAATGGAACTAATGATAGAAAGACTGACTCACTGTAGCCACAAAAAACTTGAGTAATCTTTTCCAACCTAGTAGTGTACTCGGCAAAATCCATGTGCTGTACAAACATTTCACTTGTAATCTGCTTCTATTTCTATAGACTGAACCCCATCCAACCCCTCTGCTCAGTTTTTTTTATTATTTTTTATGAAAGTGCAATATGATTGGTTACTGCTACAAAAGGAGTATTATCACAGTTGAAGTTATGATTAAAATGTTTAAATTGACTTTAGTTGATGGGACCATATCACAAATGCAACCGTTCTGATGTTAACAGGGCAAAATCTTATTGTAGTGTATTTGTCAGTTATTTATTTTAAAAAAAGGTTAAATGTTTCCTATGTTAAATGCATTGACTACAGTTCTATCGCTGAGCAATCCAGTTTTGTATATGTTTTTATACGTTCTTGATTGTTTAGTGTTTTTAACAGTATTCATCATGAAAATATCTTGTAGAAATTGTCATTGTATATTTATTAGACAAACAGTCCATCACATCTGTTCAGCCTTGGTTCATCTAATCTCTTCAGCATATTCATACATTAAAACAACATTCAAAGGTAACTGAAATGTCATGTCACATCCTTCCAGAGCATGCACCATACTACAACCTTCAAAAAAGACTTTACTATGGTATTTTATAGCTTCAGAGTTTTAAGCTTTATCATTGCTGTTCAGGGTGAGTGAAGTCAAGGAGCTGGTGTGTTCATGTTGATCTCAAGCATCACTCTGCACCTTATGCTTGTACTACTGCTGCTCTGACAGCACATCATATCTTATGAATACCTGCTATATGGATTATGACAGGAATTTTGCCATTAAAGAATTGAATGGTAAAAATGGCTCCTGAATTGAAGTGATCCTACATAAATAAAGTGGTTAACAAAGCTCAGATTGAGTCCTGTTTGTGTTTATTTGATTTCCTTGGGTTGCAAATTGACCACATTCATTATGCACAGTAGTCTGTTTATTAAAAATGTAAGCATTTCATAATTCCTCCCATAGTTCCTATATCCAGTGTTTTGGAATGCCTATTCAATTATGTATGTGCAATATTGTAATGTCATTAAAAAACTTTTGGATCTTTAAATTTTGGGGCTTTTCTCAACAAATATTGATATATGCAATGTATCAAGTTATTAAAGCATGATTAAAAGTGTCAAAATTGATTGACAGCCCATTACATATTTCAATATATATTCAATTATTGGCATGAAGTTAGACAGAATACATATTAAAATGTAGTCAATGAATAGAAATGTGTAATACAATGTAAAAAATAAAGCTATAATTATTATTTTTTTAAATGTCATATATTAACTTCTGGTCTCTGGCTCTGGTCATTTCATTAACAGTGAAACAGTGCTGTACCGTTATTTATAAAAAATAAATTTGTGTAATATGAAAGCAGGGAAAACTGTACCGCTAGTCCATTATAAGGTGGAAGTGACCCTAAAAAAGATTGTATCATTTAAGCCCACCCACTTTTTCAAATATAAAAATAAGAACTTTTAAATAAAGACATAAGTAAATAAAAGGCAACCTGAAAAGATTTGTTTGGTATTTAAAAGCTAATTTAGAAAGAAAAGATGGTTTACTTGATGTGTAGCTAGTGTGGAACACTGAGTGTTGCTCACAAAGATAGATAAAAAGATTTTGACGACCACATTAAATGGATACATTTTAGAAGCTCCTTGACTCGAAAACAAGGTTTAATGTTTTGTCTGTAGTTACAACCCATATGTAAATGGTCCTACTCACACCCGCTCCAAACAGGATTCGAACCAGTGTCACCGGCATGGGAGGCGATGCGCTAACAAGGACGCAAAAGACCATGCCCTCTAGCATCAGACGCTAGTGCGCCTCAAGGCCAAGGGAGTGAGGTTTTAACTGCACAGCTCTTTACTAGCTGGCCTCTATTACACATAAATATAACTTTTTTTAAGATTGTTTACAATGAATGGCGCTATTAATGACCCACGAAACAAGGAACCTCATATAAAAAACAATTAACTGAATTTACTGTTTAGAACACATCAAGTTCATGCACTTTACCCACGTTTTCATTATGGATAATTATGCATGCTGGGACCTGGAACGCTATCGCAACTGCTCATGCCTGAAATTGTTTTGTATCAGGCTAAACCGCTTACTGTGGTCCTGTGCGTACAGTTAGCGAACCTCTTGGAACAGGGATGGGAAATACTTGCCTAAATGTAATGTATTTGGTCTTGGCAGACTTTGGGCCCTATCATATAACTGGCTAAACGCGGCGCTAGACGCGACGCAAGTGTTTTTTGCTAGTTTCAACCCAACACAGTTATCATTTTTTAAATCCAGCGCCACGTTGTTTAAATAGCAAATGTAGCATCAAAATAGCATCTGTTCTCCCATGGGCATGCTGGTCTGAAAATGAGGTGCGTTCAAGTGCATTGTTGGCGCGTTGCTATTTTAAGGAACTGTAAACGACTGCTATATATTTTTTGTTATTTAAAGAGCACGCTGGCAATTTGATGCCAGGAGAATGAAGGGACATGTTTTTAAATTGTTGGATGTATCTTTCATGCTCTATGGCAGGCAGGGTGGACATACACTCACCTAAAGGATTATTAGGAACACCATACTAATACTGTGTTTGACCCCCTTTCGCCTTCAGAACTGCCTTAATTCTACGTGGCATTGATTCAACAAGGTGCTGAAAGCATTCTTTAGAAATGTTGGCCCATATTGATAGGATAGCATCTTGCAGTTGATGGAGATTTGTGGGATGCACATCCAGGGCACGAAGCTCCCGTTCCACCACATCCCAAAGATGCTCTATTGGGTTGAGATCTGGTGACTGTGGGGGCCATTTTAGTACAGTGAACTCATTGTCATGTTCAAGAAACCAATTTGAATTGATTCGAGCTTTGTGACATGGTGCATTATCCTGCTGGAAGTAGCCATCAGAGGATAGGTACATGGTGGTCATAAAGGGATGGACATGGTCAGAAACAATGCTCAGGTAGGCCGTGGCATTTAAACAATGCCCAATTGGCACTAAGGGGCCTAAAGTGTGCCAAGAAAACATCCCCCACACCAATACACCACCACCAGCCTGCACAGTGGTAACAAGGCATGATGGATCCATGTTCTCATTCTGTTTACGCCAAATTCTGACTCTACCATCTGAATGTCTCAACAGAAATCGAGACTCATCAGACCAGGCAACATTTTTCCAGTCTTCAACTGTCCAATTTTGGTGAGCTTGTGCAAATTGTAGCCTCTTTTTCCTATTTGTAGTGGAGATGAGTGGTACCCGGTGGGGTCTTCTGCTGTTGTAGCCCATCCGCCTCAAGGTTGTGCGTGTTGTGGCTTCACAAATGGGGTCACACTTTGCAGTCAAAAGTGACCGAAGCCTTGTTGTGACGACTAGGTTCCTATATAACTCTATATAAAGTGGCTTATAAATTCTCTAGTGTTTTTAGACAAATATTTATTTTCATTAAGTTCTGGATTTGAATTTATACTTAGACATTCTCAAGGACTACTTTTTGTCAAGGTTTAGATTATTTTTTTTAATGTTGATTTGAAGTGTCAGTTTTTGCATTAATTTTACTACATTCAAACCAGAGCAGAGAGGAGAACATTTTGGACACATAACATCAAAATTCAATAAAAATGTAAAAATGTGTCTATTTTGCACTCTTGATATTTTAGAGTGTCACCCCTACATTGCTGTGCACTTTTTTTGCATCATGGCTGATTTGTGGTTTGTATCACCAAAAGATTCCCTGAGTTTTTGTATTTTTGCGTATTTCGGTCAAGGAGACAGCGAAGGAGACTAGTGTGACTATTTTTTTCCGACCCTTTAACATAACCGAATCATCTCCATTACTTTTTTTGTGTGTTCACATAGTTAATGCGACAAGTCACAAAAATGTCATCCCATTCCGATGAAGCAAAAAAAAAAATATTTCATAACGTAAAATGTTTCAGTCATTTTTGACCGAAGAGGACCAGAGGGTTAAATAATTCCATTTATGAGAAAACAGAAGTGTTTCCATGAGAGATTAATATTCCACTTTATTGGAAGTCTGTGAAAAAACATTTAAGGCTTGGAGTTGGTTGGGCTGAATAGGGTCACTTCCCCAAACACGTGAAGACCATAAAGTTTGTAACATGAGGTCTAGAGAGTTAATAATATATGCTTAGTTACAGGGCAATTAAACTGCAAGTTTAATTTTCAGCATCCACAAAATCCCATTAAAAGGCATTTTTCTTCAGTTAAATACTGAATAGTGTGAATGGCACATGGTGCGTCCAGTTACTTCATATTGTTTAAATGCAATTGTAATAGATCTATGAGATGGATGGAGGCCAAGTATTATATACCGGTTTGCTCTGAAGTCTTCCCACGCTCTGGAAAGTCTTTGCTGAGTTAGTGGGAAGCATTGTATTGTTCAAAGTATCTTTGTAAGTTGGCAAGCATGCTTTTCACTTCGCAAGGCTTCCACTTTCGTGTTTGTTGTATTGGCCTCTCTCTCTGCTGATCCACAAATGAAAAAAAAAAAAATGAAAAAAGTTTCAATAATTAAAATGATGTGTAAGAAAACTGAATGTAGGAAAAAGGTAGTTTCAGTTACCTTTCGACATCTCAAGGATGCATTTATTTCTTTCACAAGTTTATTTAAAAGATCTTTCAGCTGTCCATTTTCATAATCTGATTCACTCCCAAATCTCCTCAGTTTTCCGTTAACCTTGCAGATTTTTCTGTGGATGTTGTGTGCCTGTTACCAGTTAAGGAAAAACAGCAGATGACTGAACTCAAATTAAAGAGGATTAAGCATACTTGCAATATGGAGGAGAAACCATCTTCAGATGGCTGTTTAAATAAGCTCCATCTGTCTAATGAGAACCAATTCTGTTCTGACACTGAACTTTACATTGATAAGTTCCGCAATACTAAAATGAAACAAACACATCGGTGTCACATTTTAGTGAAGGTGATTTTACTGCCACGTAGAAGAGACTGTCATGTGTGTCATGTCTTTCAGTTTAAGAGAGAAACCAGACTTGCATATGAGGAAACTCTTGAACAGAATAGACTTAAACAGAAATGATAGACATGTTCTTACATTTTGCGGCTCATTGACGACATTTTTTGTTGTGCAGTTTGAAATTTGAATACTGGCCTCCTGAAAAATAAACAATAAATAATGGCATATAGCTAATAGTAAAAACACAACACAATACAAGAATTTGTTAAAATGATTGTCAAGTGCGTGACTAGGCCTATCGTAATTAGCTATCAACATCAATATGTCAATGACACAAAGTTAAATCTTAGATTAATCAAAGGATTTTCAAAAAAAACCAAAACATTAAAATCACGGGCACAGTGTAACAAATTCCATTCGTTCCTATCGCAAAAAAAAAAATCTGTTAATCAGTTATCAACATTGTGTCAATTATGCACATTTTGGTTTGTTACATTTAAGTTAATGTTTAAAGCATTATTTTAGTGCTACCATGATGATTTTGTGGGTAACGTGGCCTATTTTATCACACATAGACTGTTATTATTAATACAAAACAGATAAGTAGTTCAATGTATCAACTATATTCTGATCTATCTGTTAATGAAAAGTATGATTACGAATAAGGCACAAATATAATGCCTGAAACCACCTTTTCTTTTTAGTTACTTTCCAGCACCACAGCAGCCAGTTTTTCAGATGTTTTACAGTAGGCTATGTATATAGGCTACACACAATATAGGCTTATATAACATGACCTGTTTGAATGCATTCACCTATACATCATATAGTAGGTAATACTTACAACGTGCTTCAGTTGTTTCTGAATGATATTGCGGTAATCCTCGGTGATCTGATTTTTTTTGTGGTCACTTTCACAGGAAAACGCAAGAGGTAGAATAATAAGCATCAAAACAGAAGTACCAAGACGATGCTGCGGATACAAAAATGCACATGGGTAACCCTCAGTACGTTACGGTGTTACACAGTTTCATTCAGCTGGGGCATTGTATAGGATTTCTGTTAATCTAGCCCACAGCACGCGCGCGCACCACTCGAATCAGTCATTTGACTGACAGGATTACAATTTCCACATGAATAATCCGTCAGTGAACATTCACTTTCGTAATAAACATGCTTTCTTGTAAATCACGAGTTTCGTTTTGATTGTTCGTTATAAATCACCGGGAATCCCCACGTACCAATAGCTATAAATACAAGCTTTTCCTGTAATCCGGCTCAAACAACAGCCGCAGACACACTGTGCTCGTGAAGGTACAAGTAATGCAATAATTTTGCTCGTTTCCTTGTGCTCCACTGAGACGGGACTGGGACACTTGGTCAACTTTAGCTTTGCGTCAACTTACCATTGGTCATTTTTGAGCCATATTCACATTCAGACCGAAGCCGTCACTGCAAACTCGTCTCAAAATGGACAGATGGAAATCCATGTTTTCCAATTTCCTATTGATTTTCCACGTGAATCAAACTGGTGGTCAGGTGTTTAATGACTCGAAAGCTTTCCTCGTCTATCAGTCATTGAAACGCTCATAGTCCATGGGAATTTCCGTCACTGGTGGATCTCATCGCTTTCGTTTTCTCTCTGTATGATGGGACTACATCGCTTCAAGCCATGCTCCGTCTGTGTTCGGACCGAGTGGAGAGGACAAGTTACCGAAAGGAGGGGCCTTCCCGACTTCCACATGACGGCTGGTGACAGCTTTAGTCATTCTGGTTAGATCGCATCGTCGGAAGACGTCAAGTGCGTGACTAGGCCTATAGTAATTAGCTATCAATGTCAATATGTCAATGACAAATCAAAGTTAAATGTTAGAATAATTAAAGGATTTTCAAAATATAATAATAATAATAATAATAATTCGCGCGCACAGTGTAACAAATTCCATTCATTCCTATCAGGCGCTGGACTGCGCTTTTCCATTTTGGGTATATTTTTCACAGACAGGGATTAGACTACACCAGGATTAGACTTTAGTTAAATTTAGCATTTAAGATTTTATGAATGTGCCTTAGAAAAAAAACATGGCACTTAAATATTTTTTAGATATGTCAGTGCTGGTTGCTTTCAGTTAAAACCATAGACCAGGGGTGTCAAACATACGAATGCGGCCCACAGCAGTGTCCAGTCCGGCCCGGGGGATGATTTGAACAATAATAGAAAATAGAGATGCTCCAGTCGTCCGGCCATAAATCGGAACGGTTTTATTTTGGCCGATCTCTATTCTGGACTTGCACACAAACTGCTTTGCAATAATTTCTCAAAATGTAATTTGTGTGTTAACATTATTAAGTCTGTAAACCGGACATTAACACAGGCCAGTTGGGGCACGCTGAAGACGGACACAATCAAAAACCGTTTGCGAAATATAGGAAGAAAAATATAAATATTGAAATGGAGGTAGGGATTTTTATCTATAAAAGGGAACTGTCTTCAGAATAGTTTCGATGGCATTTTCTTGTCCTCTTACATCCGTATAAAGTTTAGTGTTTATAAGCTGCTTTGTGTACAGCAGTAGCTAAAGGAGGAAATGCTATATTGCTGCCGTTCCATAAGCGCCACCTACTGACAGAGTGAATTTGCATTTTCATTCAGTCCATCTGCTGTTTTTGTTGTGTGCAGGTGTCTTCTAGCATAATTTCAGAAAACTAAACTGTTTTTGCGTTAAATTATACAGTTTAAATAAAAACTCCTCATGCTACAAGTGTAGCATCTTTGTTTGCATAGTGACTCAAATGTAGTGGTTGACTCTAATTTCAAATGGCTGGCTGCATTTTTGTTAAAGTGTTAATTCACCCAAAAATTCTGTCATTAATTACTTACCCTCATGTCGTTCGACACCCGTAAGACCTTTGTTCATCTTCGGAACACAAATTAAGATATTTTTGTTGAAATCCGATGGCTCAGAAAGGCCTCCATTGGCAGCAATGACATTTCCTCTCTCAAGACCCATAAAAGGTACTAAAGACGTTGTTAAAAAGTCCATCTTACTAGAGTGGTTCTACATAATTTTATGAAGCGGCGAGAATCAAGTTATTGTCTTCCGTCTAGGCCTCTGACGTGAACTCACGAAGCACCACGACGCATGCGCAAGAATATGACATAGAGCCGGCGTTCGGGCATCCAGGAAATGCACACTTTAGCACCATTTTGAGCACTACGCCAATACCTAAAGCACAATCAATGTGGAATTCAACAGCTTAGATACGGCGCGTCTTCCTCTGCTTGTAAACAAAGTTCCTCGCTTCCGTCATATTCTCGCGCATGCGTCGTGGTGCTTCGTGAGTTCATATCAGAGGCCTAGACGGAAGACAAGAATAAAGTTGAATAAAGTCGTTATTTCGATTTTTTTTTGCGCTTCATAAAATTATTGTAGAACCACTGTAGTGAGATTTTTAACAATGTCTTTAGTACCTTTTATGGGTCTTGAGAGAGGAAATGTCATTGCTGCCAATGGAGGCCTTTCTGAGCCATCGGATTTCCACAAGAATATCTTAATTTGTGTTCCGAAGATGAACAAAGGTCTTACGGGTGTCGAACGACATGAGGGTAAGTAATTAATGACAGAATTTTCATTTTTGGGTGAACTAACCCTTTAAAAGGCCAGTTTGGCCTGTTATAGAGCAGATAACAAATACATTTGCTTAAAGAAAAAAAGAAGAATCTGCAACCGGTATCGAAATCAGTCAATTTGCTATGGCTAGGAACTATACTCATTCCTGCTTAATAATAAAGGAACTTTGCTGCCGTACCATGGGTGCAGCAGTCGCAAAGATATTAAGCAGCGCCTGAAAATAGGCTAACTTCTGTCAACATAACCAACGTGACAACCTGCTTGCACAGGGAGTGTACCTTCTAACTATGGAGACATGTGAGAGAGGATTCAGAAGATATTTACTTTGGTGCAGATCCTGAACTGTATCTATTTGAACCGGAATACACTGAAGAACGTTTTGGAACGTGAAAGGCAAGAAAGTGTAGCTGAACAGACTGGGGCAGAAGGGAGGAGGAGAGCAGATTCGAACTAGTGGTGCAAGTGTGGGGCTTGCCAACCTATGCCGACCGAAAATGAGTGCCTGTGTGTTGTAGCAAGTGGGACCAGGTCTTACCATCGATGGCAAGGGTTGATCTACCTGATGAGGAAGTGGCATGCGTCGCAACATCCAAGACTTCTTAGTGATGCTGCATCCTGCAGTGGTCAATTTTTGTTTTTTTCTGGTTTGACAAAATAAACTGGAAAAAACGTCCTATGCCGAGTGGACCTGACGGCCAGCTATCGCTAGAGTAAGTGATTCCTGCAATCATTACAATGCATCAGAGATGGGGGACTTGAGTCACATGACTTGACTTGAGTCAGACTTAAGTCGCAAATTTTAGGTCTTGAGACTTGCTTGACAAATATTAATAAAAGACTTGACTTGGACTTGATATTCATGACTTGAGACTAGACTCAAACTTGAGTTAAATGACTCGAAATAACTTGTCTTTTGTTTTATAAATATCTGTTTTTTAATGCACCGCAACCTAACCACATGACGCAGCACGCAAGCAGAGAGTTAACAAGAGCATTGACAGTTGTGACTGAACATGGAAGGCGCTACACCAAGAATAATTACGTTAGGGTACCAGGATTATGTGAATTTCAAGTTTTCATGGTAATCAGTCACTCACGGGTCACGGCACGCCCCTGCTCGCACCCGCGCTGTATCCATCATTTTTATACAAAGTGATCGCGATGAGTTCAAAATGGCAAAAAAAAACTCTTAACTACGAAAACGTCAAGCACTGCAAGTTGACATGTGGTATCCGAATTGTGTTGCACAATGATGAACTATTTCTCTTGAATAATTAGCCAGTTTTGCTGAAGACTGTGTTACTATCGCAGTTCACAAATAGTTTGTTTCTGTATTGTTTCTATATAAAAATGTTGCTAAAATGTAAAGTATTTGCTCTGGCTCTTGTTTTCAATCATTTTGCTCTGTTTTTATGCTTGTTGTCATCTGTTGACATTGTACAAGCAAAATGGGGCGGTTGGTTAGTGTTGGCCCCTCCTCCACTGTGATTGGACGGCTGGGTTAAAAGTCACTCCATTTCGGTGTGTGTTCTGCACTGGAGCGGATTTTTGACAAATTATGTAACAAAAAGTAATTTTTATAGTCTACCATTGATTGAATTTATATAAATAATAAAAAAAAAATGCTTAAATTCCCCCAACACTTAAAAACATGTCCCTTCATTCTCCCCCCAACACTGCACAAATGTAAAACATTTTAGTAAAACATTATTAATGAGTAATATTACATTTGTTAAATTACATTACTATGTTACAGACTTTTTCTCGCGCTAACATACAACCAGTAGCATCATCCCAATTATTTTTTTTGTTTGTAGAGCTAGCAAATGTCAACCACCACATCAAGTCTTATGCCATTTTTTTGATTTTTGTTTTTGGGGGGGGGGATAGCTTACATAAATAGCATATTAAGCCAATTAAGCAAAAAGATGTAAGATTGAAAATAAAATCGTCAATTACACAAAAGTCAGAAAAACTGGTAACACTTGACATTCTGTCCCTCTCACTTTTGAAATGATGGCTACGCCCCTGTTTGGACATGTTAAGTGTTGATAAAAATCAATCCAAGGCATTCGAATATTATTGAAAAAAATATAAAAAGCCTTTATTTCATCATGGCTTTAATTAGGCCCTACGGGGGTTCTACGGGGGTGCTAAGCACCCTCAAGCGCAAGCTAAAGCACCCTCAGTTGATACTGTAATAATATTGGCGAAACAGACTTGCCAATTTGTGTTCTCGCTCTGGAGAGCGTCAAATGCATCTATTACAATGTGTTTTTGCAGCGGTGAGTAATGTAGCCAATCACAGATATAACGTTGTGATCTCTCGAATGAGGTCTAATCAGGTGTTTAAGTGAATCTCACCGCACAAAACGCCAGAGGGTCTATTCAGCGCTGCGTTAATGCAGGCTCATTAACTAAATGAAGACACTATGTAGCTAAGTAAGAGATTTATTGTGCATTGTTGACAACTTCATTTTTATAACGGAACAATAAGTTTTCATTGAATGAAACTATTGTTTTTCATGCTGCTAAGAGGACCGACGGCCAATTGCATGCTGCAAATTTTCGAAAGTGACATAGATGCTGGATTCACTCTGCACGACAAAAATATCCTCCCGAGACCCAGAATCGATGTTTTGCCTCTGTAGAAGACATATTTTACATGCACAGTTTTAAGTCTGGATATTGTTATGAATATTCCCATTTATTACATGTCTTTTTACATTTACATATTGTCCCAAAAACACATTAATATGCAAGTTAAATACAGTGTATAAAACACATATATGGCCATGTTTACACGCATATTGCGTAAAGTAAAAATTCTGTTATATCTTCCATAACATAGTGGAGAATCATCTTTATACAAAGTTTGGATAAAAAAAAAATCTCATTGTCTTTGACTATTTATGTCTTTTAATTCTCTCAATAAATGGGTTCTGGTGTCCTCCCCAATCAATATAGGCTCTTTATTTTATCCATTTATTTATTTATTTGAAAAATGTACATTTGTTTTATGCTCCAAACAATGTAATGACCTAAAAAACTAAAAAGAAATTTAAATTCACAAAACCTTTTTTTCTGCTTCTCAGAAGGATGATGTTAAAATACTAACGCATTAAAGCAATGTAAAGGCAGACTAGTAGATTAATAGACAAACATTTCTAGCTTAACCACTTATTGGTAAAAGGTGATGACTTGTAAATAATCTTGTATTTCTCACTGCTATGGTGGAGCCACTGCTTAGCCTATATCTGCACTTGGAGCACCCTCAGTGATTTCAGAAGCATCCTCAATGATTTGATTCTGTAACCGGGCCTGGCTTTAATATTTTAAAAATGGGTGACAAATACTGCACACCTAATGAGCCTTCGTCAGGGTGTGAGCAACAAACAATCTGAATTATTTTTAGTTAATTAGTCATATAACAATCACCTGGTCACGCTGTACAGGACAAGCAGGAGAGAGAAATTTCAAATAATACAAAGAGAACGTATCTCTAATTTCAGTTACATTTACATTTTAGGCTATATAGTTTTAATTATTAATTTTTTACTTTTTGAGTGTATTAACAACTTAACTATGTGGGCACCTTTTGAGTAGAAATGCATATTGTAATTTGTTTGTTGCAAATAAAACTTCCACAGTCCATAACTACTGTAGTTTTAACTTATTTTGATATATAAATTTAGTTAAATTATCAAACATTTGTATGACTTGCCAGTGACTTGCTTGACCCAAGGTACGGCTTGACTTGAATTGCTTGATTCTTACAAAAATTGACTTGCTTGAGACTTGAAGGTTAAGACTTGAGACTTACTCCCACCTCTGCAATGCATGACTCAAAGATTTAGAATGCATGCTATCAGCATGCATTTTCAAGCTTATATTTATGTGCAGCCAACCATTGATTCTTTCTTTCCTTGTTTTTCGTTGGTATTCTGTGAAACATGGTGGTAGAGTACACCTTCAATTTACTATCACAGCCCTTTACACAGAACCATGGCTAATCGAACAGGTAAATCCACTACCTAATTTGCCGGCTGCAACTACACAAACTTAGTGCCGGTCACGCTGGAAGTTACCTAGCTGGGGACTATTTTCAGGCGCTGCGTAATATCATTGTGCCTGCTGCACCCATGGTACGGCAGCAAAGTTCCTTGATTATTAAGCAGGAATGGGAGCATAGTTCCTAGCAGTATCAGTCTAGAAAATCGCAACTTTTAATTTTCCGTCGGTCTTAGTACACAATGTAACTACACAAGAATCAAGTTTTAAATAGGAAAAATATCAAAAGTCTTTGGTCATTTTTGAGTGAGATCATTCGCTTGCTGACCAGGGCCAGAGACCTCGGGCTCATCCCGAGGAGCCCACGCGAAGTAGGCAGGACGAGTAGTTCATGACGAGCCGACGAAATCGTGGACGGTGGCATTTTCAGCTCGTCTCAAAACCTCATGTGAAGTTCGTGTTTTTTCTGTAAGGCCCCACCCACACTCCCACAGTATCTGTTAGTACAGTTTACTGCAGAACAACTCGTGTCGGTGTGAAATAAATAGTTAAGGAAATGTAGAAATTAAAGTTAAAGCTCTAATCTCCTAAAAAAAAAAAAAAGTCAGTTGGTGCCTCAGTGATAACTTCGCTCAGAGAAGCTGTCAATCTCAGCTGTCAATCATGATGTCACACCCCCATTTTTATAGCATCAAATAACTAAAACCAAACTAATTTTAACAAAAACATTTGAACTAACATCAACGTGATACCTAAAATGATAGAAACCATCTTTGGAAAAAATTTATTTTAAGTGTAATTTGATTGTTTAGTTTGTCTCGCGTCCCATTAGAATACATGGAGGGGTGGGGTTTATGAGCTATACTGGGGGCGATCAAGATGCTTTGGCTTCACTTTTCAGGACGTGTGCAGCACACTTGGTTAAAACAGCTCAAACATGCATTTTAGTCTGGGACTAGCTTAAACCTTGTTTGTGAAAACGGAGGATTTTTTTATGTTTCATACTTACAATGGCACCGACCATTTATTGTCAGGCAACCACAGGGCATAAATTCTTCCAATAAAGTAAATCACCAATATTAACTCTTCAGATGTTCAATATTAAGATCTTCAGATGGTTAAGCATTTTAAACTATATTTTTAGAGAGCAATCTTTTAAGGTTCAAGCTTTTGAAATTAAAGCTGCAGTCCGTAAGTTTTACCTCTTTGCCGCCATCTCTGTTTGAACCCTGAAATTGCAGTTATTTGCGGAGTTATCATTTTTACATGGGTTGTGCATCGGCATGGCTCCTCAGCGCGGAAGAATCTAATGTTTTGAGGTGTGTGTGTGGGTTGTCCATCAACGATAATTGTTGTTTTAAACTTTTTTGGATTACAAGCCATCATCAAAATGACATGTTTAAGAAGCTCGAATTGGAAACCCACCAGTACGATACAACGGGGCTAAAGGCTCCACGGGGTAAAAGGCTCATTTGATTTTATTTTCCTCTAAACCACTAGATGCCACAAAAACTTGCTTCAGCACTTTCCAAAACATCCGCTTTTCAAGATGCTCATGGAAATTTGTCTGATTTTTGAAGCGATTGCAGGCAGCAGCGCAAAGTTGAAAGTTTCTGCACTAATTTGATCTAATATTTGATGTTTTTATGATGTTGTAGAGATTCAGATTGTAAATATAATATATTAAGTTGGGTGTCCACCTTAGAGATAATCATCATATTTATGAAACCATCATATTTAAAAATATATTGTATTATAAAACATTTACTGTTACTACTGGAAATCTATATTATTATGGGATCTCCTTCAATGCTTTCAGAATCTTTACTTTTTAAACATTATTTTGTTTATATGTTGTTAAATATATTTCTGTATGTGACCCTTGACCTCAAAACCAGTCATAATTTATACACCATCTGAAATCTGAATAAATAAGCTTTCCATTGATGTATGGTTTGTTAGGATAACAATATTTGGCCGCGATACAACTATTTGAAAATATGGCATCTGAGTGTGCAGAAAAATCTAAATATTGAGAAAATCGCCTTTAAAGTTGTCCAAATGAAGTCCTTAGCAATGCATATTACTACTAATACATTTTTTATACATTTACGGTAGGAAATTTACCAAATATCTTCATGGAACATGATCTTTACTTAATATCCTAATGATTTTTGGCATAAAAGAAAAATCGATAATATTTACTCAATGTATTGTTGGCTATTGCCACAAATATACCAGTGCGACTTATGACTGGTTTTGTGCTCTAGGGTCACATATTAACCTATTTTAATGACAGCATATTTATTGAACAAAAATGGATTCTTTTATAAACAGAACATAGTTCAAACTTTGCTAAAGTGATTGTTTTGAACAAGTATTAACATTTAAATATAAATATATTTTAGCTAAAGTATTTGCATCAATACTGTGTGCCTTTTGCCCCCCTCGCCACCTCATCCATTTATACGATTTTCTTTTACAAAATAAACCACTGTACATGTATGCATGCATGTTTTACAGAAAAAAAGAAGAAAAAAAATAGATTTTAGATCATTTTTTACCAAAAACAAAAAGTTACGGACTGTGACGCCGGGGGTCCTCGCCAAGCGTGCATCAATGGCACGTTGCAAGCAGAGTTACGATAACGATAACACAATTTACAATGATGACAATTGTTGTTACTGTTCTTTCAAGTATTTAATAAAAACAAATCAAACCACAACTTATTAAAGCTGACTTCGCAAGCAATGACTTCTGTTCACTCCTTTACAATTTTGTCGATACAGTTTGGTTTAATCCAAATTAGGCCCTACGTGTTATGTAGCCTATTGAAGCAACACATTCATGCTGGTGTGTGGCCTTTGGCTTATTTAGCCTACAAAATGCACATGAAATTTAAGAACAATCACATCACCAAGATAAAAAAAAAAAAAAAAAAAACTTGTTAGTCCACAGATGCTACATGATTATTTCTTGAACAACAATTAGTAATAGACTAGGCTAAAAAGAAGTTGAAGTTTGCTGTGCTTAAAGCCCTCCCCCGGACAGCATGCCAAATACACATTTAAATTTACGGTCTATAAATTATATGCAAGTGTGAATGTTATGCCCAACTTTACAGCATAAAAAAAATGTTTACAGCCTGGTACAAAAAATGGTTTTAGTCTATACAGCTAATTTTGCCCTTCATGACAACTGTAAGGTGGGTGCATTTTTTTATAACTCATCCATTTAAATTATATTAAGCCTTAAAGTTCTGCATAATTAAGGGCGTGGCCACTTGAGTGACAGTGGATTGCCACTGCGGTCACTACTAGCCGTTTGTCTGCTGTCTGTTAGTCCACCAAGATGGTGACAACCTGCTCCACACACTTTTGGGACTCAAAAATGCTCTTCAGAAACCTACGGGTGACGTCACGGACACTACGTCCAGTACCGTCGCAAGGGCTGTGCCAAGTGCGACCGCACAGGGCCTTGCGCCTCCCCAGGGCCTCCGCAAAGTGAAGTGAAAGCTGATGTAAAAGCCAATAAAGTTAATGTTTTTGTCCTTTGAAATAGGCAATTATAACAGTTAAAAGACATAGCTAAAAATGAGACTATATGCCATGATGCTGTATTATTCTGCTTGTTAAAAATGTGTTATGCAGTAACATAGGCCTACAATATTTCTCTTTGCGTGAGACTGTGCGTGTGACAGTGATTCATGCGCATACATGTCAGTTAGCGGGCATCGCATGTCAAGTTTGTGGATGGAGCTTTATTCACAGTCCATTCAAATTCTGATTTTGGCTGCCTCTGAAATGGGTCAAACCATAGATAGAAGTTCAAGTAAATAGCCTACGCTAGAAATGTGCACTCAGGATTTCATCTGACGGAGGAAAACAACGGAGCTGGTTTTTCTCTCAATACTTGTCTGTTTATTTTACGGACTGAGAAATCGCTTCAGATGATTAAGTGAGAGAGCAGTCCAAAATAATTCAAGTGGATTCAGGCCGTTTTGCAAACACGTTTGACCCATTCGGTTTATATTTTCTAGTCTATAGTTCCATCTTGTAATGCCGTTGTTTTAAGTATTTTTTAAATAAATTATTTGTAATAGAGCAGACACTGAGTTTTAATGGGTTATGTTATAGCCTTGCTTGTTTTTATGAAATATATGTATTGACTGCATGATTTCATCGTAGTATACTGCCATGCAAGCCGCAAATTAAACGAGTAACACTGATGTAGACAATGAAAAAGACGCATTGGGATTGCCATTTAGAGACATTCTAAACTCTGTTGGAGTTAGGCAACACGTGTCAGGACCCACTCATCGCCATAATCATACTTTAGACCTAATACTGTCAAATGGAATAAATGTTGATACCGTTGAAATTCTGCAACAGAGCAATGACATCTCTGATTATTACCTAGTATCGTGTATACTTAATTTAGCTAAGGCTGCAAAGCCGTCCCCTCGTTTCAAATATGGCAGGAATAATCACCGCTGCCACTAAAGATTGCTTTGTAAATAATCTTCCTCAGTTTCATATACTGACTAAGCTATTAAAAGAGATGCTTCCAGAGGTCATAGATCCTCTTCTTAACCCCTTGCCTGTCACCCCCCATTTTGGCAAGTGGGGCATTTTGAAATACACCAAATAAAAGGGCTGCTGCTCGCAAGTCTTTCTGAATATACACATAAGTAACATATCTAGAAAGCCAACGCTTAAGAGTTTCAATTCAAGACTCAGAATTATTCAAACTGTTATTAATAGAGATATATAGGCTCAAACATAAAAAAAAAAAATTATAATAATAATATTTTTAAATGTATAAAAATATGTGAATGTAGTATAACAACTTATAACCACAACTAAAGTGAAGCCACATGTGTGGTCATGCTTCAATTCAAATCTGAGGATGAAATCTCTAAAATTATGCATTTTATGAAGCATATTGTATGGCATGTCATGTGAGTTATGCTGAGCGAATGCTAAGATAAGATGCTATCATTATGTTATTGGCCTGTAAAACACATACTTGCAGTCTACTATCTAGTCTTTCAACTGCTTAATTCATACTCTATTGTTTTCACTCAATGAACTTTTCACACGTCTGTCATGAATGACTTAATCCTCATTATTATTTTATAGTAATTCTTTTGTTTGTATTATATCCGTTATAGCCTATTTAAAACCTATGTGAAGTCTTTCTAGCAAACAGACAAACAAAAAAAGCAAGTTTTTGGTACCTTATGTGAAATAAAATATAGCTCTTGGCATGACAGGTGCATTAGAGCTACAGTTAGCATCAAGCTACATAACACAAAATAAAAGATTAATATTACACTTTAACTCCAAACTCCCTTTAAACAGCCAGCGAGTGTTTGTATTTACTTCCAATTAAGATATAATGTGGGTTTCAGTGATGTTCAATAATGTTAAAATGTTATATTTTGCATTTTATATGGAGCTAATCGCTACAACTGCTTAGCATGTTACTGGAAACATTCTTTATTCATATGAAAATACACCAATTTGCATGCAAAACACACAAACCATATGCCATCGTAATCATGCGTTTATTAGCTTCGTTTTCTCGTGTTGGCAATGTTTACAGCAGAGAGATGAGAATGAGGAAGTGCACTGAACAGTGTGACCAGATGGGGCAGGATTGTCACATTGAATCACGTAAGATGATTGACCGCTGTACAGCAAATGAGAGAGCTCTGAGATCATAAGTGACGTACAGCAGGAAGCACCAGACACAGAGATCGCTCTGAATGTCATTCAGCTCTTCACTGGCTTTTGATTCTTGTTGATATTTCATTCAAAATATTGTTCATTACAGATCGATTATTTTGCACTCCTGACATAAATTAAAGAAATTAATGTCACTGCAACCTAATTTTATCATAAACAGTGGTCAAATAACAAAGCTGGAGGCTTTAATCTTTATAATTATACTACGTTTTTCCAGATGAAGTAAGTGTGTGATGTTTTAACGAGCAGTGAATGTTGAACAGTAATATGGGGTGTCGGCGATACTTGACTGCTAAGGGGTTAATATCATTAATTCATCCTTATCATTAGGATATGTACCGAAAACTTTTAAGTTGGCTATTATTAAACCACTTATTAAAAAATTTTTTTTTAAAAAAAACACACAACTTGATCCTACAGAATTAGTCAATTACAAGCCAATCTCAAATCTACCCTTTCTGTCAAAAATACTAGAAAAGGCAGTGTCCTCACAACTATGCTCCTTTCTAGAAAGAAATGGTATCTGTGAGGATTTCCAGTCAGGATTTAGACTATCGTAGTACTGAGACTGCTCTCATCAGAGTTACAAATTATTTACTCTTACCATCTGATCGTGGTTGTATCTCTCTATTAGTGTTACTCAATCTTAGCACTGCATTAGATACTGTTGACCACAACATTCTTTTGAATAGACTCGAAAATTATGTCGGCATTAGTGAAATTGCATTGCATTGGTTTAAAATCATACTTATCTGACCGTTATCAGTTTGTAGCAGTAAATGAAGAGATGTCATACCGATCACAAGTTCAGTATGGAGTACCACAAGGCTCAGTGCTAGGAACGTGCTTTTCACCCTGTACATGCTACCACTGGGAGATATCATTAGGAAGCATGGCGTTTTTATTGTTATGCTGACGATACGCCGCTCTATATTTCTTCACGCCCTGACAAAACTTACCAATTCACAAGATTAAAAGGAATGCATAGCTGATATAAAAAAAATTGGATGACTAGTAATTTCCTGCAACTTAATTCAGAAAAAAAATTTTTTTTAATTGGACAAAAAAAAAAAAAACTCCACAAGTAGTAACCTAGAATTCTGTCTAACATTCGATGGCTGCTCTGTCAAGTCATTGTCGTCAGTTAGGAACCTGGGTGTGCTCTTTGATACCAATCTTTCATTTGAAATCCACGTTTCTAACATCTGTAAAACTGCATTCTACCATCTTAAAAATATATATAAATTACAGCATATGCTTCCAATGCAAAATGCTGAACAGTTAGTTAATGCATTCATGACCTCAAGGCTAGATTATTGTAATGCTCTACTGGGTGGTTGCCCTGCTCACTTAATAAATAAATTGCAGCTGGTCCAAAACGCAGCAGCTCGAGTTCTTACTAGAACCAGGAAGTATGACAGCCCGGTTCTATAAACACTGCACTGGCTCCTATTAAACATTGTAAGTAATAAGGAAGATTTTAAAATGTATGCAAAGCATTAAATGGTTTAGCTCCTCAGTACTTGAGAGAGCTCTTAACGCATTATACTCCATCACGTCTTTTGCGGTCTCAAAATTCTGCCCAGTTGATAATACCTAGAATATCAAAACTGCAGGCGGTCAATCCTTTTCCTATTTAGCACCTAAACTCTGGAACGGTCTTCCTAGCATTGTTCGGGAAGCAGACACACTCTGTCAGTTTAAATCTAGACTAAAAACACATCTTTACTATGGCATACACAGAACATTTTTAATTTATTGTATTCAAATCAGTTAAATGATTTTTTTAGGCTGCATTAACTAGGTCAGCCAGAAACCGGGAACACTTCCCATAACACATGATGTACTGGTTACAGCATAAAAAGAATGGCATCTACGCTAATGTTAGTCTCTCGGTTTATCCCGAGGTTTACTGCAGTCAGCCGGATCCGGGCAGTATCCAGATCAGATGGTGGACCTGTGCCTACATGACCAACGCATCCCTGAAGTGTCTGCAGAGACCGTGTCAATTAGACTCCTCCCTGAAATTGCCTCATCAACACGACATCCTCAATAAACCAGTCTCCGGCGTGATGACTCCGATCTTTTGAATATTCCTATCTAATATGACTTCTGTCCTGTAATGTTGCCAGAATCATAATCATACACGGTCTGTTCGTTGGCCAGACGAGAACTGGCACCCTGACTGAGCCTGGTTTCTCTCAAGGTTTTTTTCTTCTCCATTATGCCACCTGATGGAGTTTTGGTTCCTTGCCACTGTCGCCTTTGGCTTGGCTTGCTCAGTTGGGGCAATATTCAACTAAATATTCAAATAATATTTCAGCTAAAATTACTGATCTGCCCACATTGTCACTATATGATAATTGAACAGAGTGGGATGACATCAACCATTTTCTCCAGAGCGGCTGTACAGCTGAATCAAATTCTGTTGCATTATTTTCCTGTTTTATATTTAATACTGTGAAGAAGTCACCAATTATAAAAAACATAAAAACAGCTGTGATAACAGAAAGGGTACAATTCTTATGGACATGGAACTCAGTCCGCTTTTACATTTAATTATGCTTATAATTGTGCTCTAAACTAGTGTAACTCATTCTGGGAAAATGTTTTTAGATAAAAACTGAAAGAGTTGTGGGAAGCTTAGTGATGGTGACATTGAAGTCGTGGGGCCGTGGTGTAGTTAGTTTATAGCTTACCTTTAGCTTTTGACTTCTGGCGACTGCACTTAAGCCTTCAAAATTCATAAAAGATGTGTTCATCTGTGAAAATGATCTTGATGGACAAAACGTGCAAGTATCATAAACTTTTGTTACTCGCTGACTTGATGGCTGCTCTGTCAAGTCCTTGTCGTCAGTTAGGAACCTGAGTGTGCTCTTTGATACCGATCTTTCATTGGATTGCTCCTGATCGATTGCTCCTGTCTGCTGGTCACAGTGTTTGCAGCTCTGTACAGCTTTGCTTTTGAATCTCTATTTAATATCTTTTCTTGTTGTTTATACTGCTAAATATAACTTACTCATCACCATATATTGTTTAATATTGCCTATCACGTTAAAATTGACATTGTTAGCTTTTAATTTAAATCACTATCACAACGTGTTAGCATTTCACTAGCCTGTTAGCCTGCCATTTGTGCATCCGGGTTTCCTGTTTTTGTCTCTCGTGCCTTTACTAGTCCATCAAACAACTGTGGTAAGTTGGATTAATCAACAAATACGGTAAGCCATGTCTTCTCCTTTTATTGTCACCTGCACTACATGTTTCATGTTTAGTATATCTGTCTCCGTTGGTGAACAGGGCTTCACATGTGATAAATGTAAGGAGATAGTCAGACTGACGGAGAAGATTTCAGAATTAGAGACACGCATCCAGACTTTATTTGAGAGTAGTGAGAACAAAACAGCTTTAGACACTGCTTTGGATGCTACTAGCTTAGTGAAATCTGTACATTGTTCGGTTCCGGCTGTAGAGCCCGTGCAGCAGGGCAACTGGGTGACGGTGAGACGGCATAGTCGCGGATCAAAAAACCACTCTTCCGTTCCGATTAGAACATCAAACAGGTTCTCCCCACTCAGTGATGCACCCACTGAGAATCCTGTTGAAAGTGCCCTAGTTATTGGCGATTCTATTACACGGAGCGTGAAAATAGAGACACCAGCCACCATAGTCACATGTTTACCGGGAGCCAGAGCACCTGACATCAAAGCAAATTTAAAAGTGCTGGCTAATGCTAATCGTAAAATTCTCTAAGATTATTATTCATGTCGGCACAAATGATGTTCGACTTCGCCAGTCGGATATCACCAAAATTAACATTAAAGAGGTGTGTGAACTCGCAAGTACGATGGCAAATCGGGTTTTTTGCTCTGGTCCCCTCCCCATTAAAAGTGATGAGATACTTAGCAGACTATCATCACTCAATGGCTGGTTGTCTAAATGGTGTCCGCAAAATAACATAGGGTTCATAGACGATTGGAAAAGCTTTTGGGGCAGACCTGACCTGTTGAAAAGAGATGGTATCCATCCCTCCTGGGGTGGTGCCGCTCTTCTCTCTAGTAATTTGGCACATAGTCTTAAAGCTAAACCTTGACTAACTAGGGCCCAGGTCAGGAAGCAGACGGACTGGCTTACCCGACCGTCTGCTAGCTGTCTCGCGTCACAGAAGTCAGATAAATCCCAGCACATAGAGACTCTTTCACCTAGATATTATCACATAGAGACTGTCTGTTCCACGAATTAGTAAATACAAAAAACCACCAAAACTATTCAACGGTAAAAATTTAATTGATGTCCAACAAATAAACAACAGATATAATACAGATGAACAAATGATAAAGCTCGAGCTGCTGAATATTCGATCCCTTTCCTCTAAAACGCTTATTGTTAATGATATGATTACAGATAATAATCTAGATGTGCGGTGTTTGACAGAAACCTGGCTAAAACCTGACGACTACATTACTTTAAATGAGTCCACCCCACAAGATTATTGTTATAAACACGAGCCGCGTCTGAAAGGTAAAGGGGGAGGTGTTGCTGTAATTTATAATAATATCTTCAGTATTACTCAGAAGTCTAGTTTCAAATATAATTATTTTGAAGTTTTGGTGCTTTACGTAACGTTATGTAGTGAAATTGATAAATCCTGTTTAACATTTGTGTTGGCTACTGTATATAGGCCACCAGGGCACAATACACACTTTATCAGAGAATTTGCTGATTTTTTTATCAGAGTTAGTACTGGCTACAGATAAAGTCCTAATTGTTGGTGATTTTAATATCCATGTAGACAATGAAAAAGACGCATTGGGATTGGCATTTAGAGACATTCTAAACTGTTAGGCAACACGTGTCAGGACCCACTCATCGCCGTAATCATACTCTAGACCTAATATTGTCACATGGAATAAATGTTGATACCGTTGAAATTCTGCAGCAGAGCGATGACATCTCAGATCATTACCTAGTATCATGTATACTTCATTTAGCAAAGGCTGCAAAGCCGTCCCCTCGCTTCAAATATGGCAGGACTATCACTGCTGAGACTAAAGATTTCTTTATAAATAAACTTCCTCATCAGTTTCATCTCCTCAGCATCCCAGATAGCCCAGAGGAACTTGATGTTGCAACAGAAACTATTGACTCTCTCTTTTCCAGCACTTTAGACACAGTTGCTCCTCTGCACTTAAAGAAGATTAAAGAGAATAGTCCTACGCCTTGGTACAACGAGCACACCCGGGCCCTTAAAAAAGCAGCCAGAAAAATGGAGCGCAGCTGGAAGAAAACAAGTTTTTCGCATTTCGTGGAAAGAGAGCATGATTTCATACAGAAAGGCCGTAAAAACTGCTAGATCTGCTTATTTCTCGACTCTCTTAGAAGAAAACAAACACAACCCTAGGTATTTATTCGATACAGTGGCTAAATTAACCAAAAATAAAGCTTCAACTTTTGATGTCTGCCAACAGCACAGCAGTAATGACTTTATGAACTTCTTTACTTGTAAGATTGATAATATTAGGAAAAAAAATTATAACCATGCAGCCGTCTACTACTGTATCACATCAGACAGAGCATTGTAGTGTCACTGAGGAAAAAATACATTCATTCACTGCTATAGGAGAAGAAGAATTGGCTAAACTCGTTAAATCATCTAAATCAACAACATGTATGCTCGACCCTATACCGACTAAACTACTAAAAGGGATGCTTCCAGAGGTCATTCTACCATCTTAAAAATATATCTTAATTACGGCATATGCTTTCAATGCAACATGCTGAACAGTTAGTTCATGCATTCATGACCTCAAGGCTAGATTATTGTAATGCTCTACTGGGTGGTTGCCCTGCTCGCTTAATAAATAAACTGCAGCTGGTCCAAAACGCAGCAGCTCGAGTTCTTACTAGAACCAGGAAGTATGACCATATTAGCCCGGTTCTGTCAACACTGCACTGGCTCCCTATTAAACATCGCATACATTTTAAAATCTTGCTAATTACTTACAAATCACTAAATGGTTTAGCTCCCCAGTACTTGAGCGAGCTCTTAACGCATTATACTCCATCACGTCTATTGCGGTCTCAAAACTCTGGCCAGTTGATAATACCTAGAATATCAAAATCAACTGCAGGCGGTCGATCCTTTTCCTATTTAGCACCCAAACTCTGGAACAGCCTTCCTAGCATTGTTCGGGAAGCAGACACACTCTGTCAGTTTAAATCTAGACTAAAAACGCATCTCTTTACTATGGCATACATATAAAACATTTTTAATTTGGATTTTATTCAAATTGTTAGGCTGCATTAACTAGGTCAGCCGGAACCGGGAACACTTCCCATAACACCTGATGTACTCGTTACATCATAAGAGGAATGGCATCTACGCTAATGTTAGTCTCTCTGTTTATCCCAAGTTTACTGCAGTCAGCCGGATCCGGGCCGTATCCAGATCAGATGGTGGACCAGCGCCCAAACATTACCAACGCATCCCTGAAGTGTCTGCAGAGACCGTGTCAATTAGTCTACCCTCTGAAATTGCTCATCGACATGGCCTTCTCAATGGATCCATCTCCGGCGTGATGACTCCGATATTTCGAATATTCCTATTTAATAATTGTTTAATCGACACGCCATCCTCAATAAACCCGGCGTGATGCCTCCGATCTTTCGAATAATCCGATCTAATATTACTTCTGACCTATAAGGCTGCCAAAATAATAATCATACACTGTTTGTTAATTGGCCAGAGGAGAACTGGCACCCCGACTGAGCCTGGTTTCTCCCAAGGTTTATTTTTCTCCATTAGGACACCTGATGGAGTTTTGGTTCCTTGCCACTGTCACCTCTGGCTTGCTCAGTTGGGGACACTACATTTTCAAATAAATATCCAAATAAATGTAATTACTAAACTAAATTATATCAACTACATTACTTGAATATATATGATAATTGAAATGAGCTGATGACATCACCGTTTTCTCCAAAGAGGCTGTACAGCCGGATCAAATTCTGTTAATTATTTTCCTGTTTAACACTGTGAAGCTGCTTTGAAACAATGTGCATTGTAAAAAGCGCTATATAAATAAAGTTGACTTGACTTGACACAGAGCTTGTTTTTAGCGATAATCCAAAAGCCTATGTAAAAAAACCTGGGTTTTTCCTCGAGGGAACCAGTGCGATGCTAACTGGCAGTTGGCCTACAAAGTGACATCATACTAAACCCTTCTTACCAGCGACCATAAACGAGGTCCACAAATATATCAAAGCCTTTAAATAAATAAATAGTAAATTTTTAAACAAATAACTAAAATATAAACTTTAAAATATTGACAATATTTTTATATTTTCTGGCAATTAATAATCACATACGGAATTAAGATATATTAATTATAATCATTTTCTTAATTAAATTGCTCCAGTGGCCTATCGTTGATACTGTTACCCATGTTTCCATCACCCTGTTTTTATGGACTTTGTTTAAAAATAAAATCCCCTAATTCGCAAAAAAAAACAACTATGTTATGCTGGCTTGAGGTGGTTTTTGACTTATGCAAAAAAAGAGTTCATGCGAATAATGCAAGATGGAAACGCATTTGCAGAATAAATTCTGATGTAGCAAACATTAAACCCACGTGACTGATCGCTGTTTCCTCATGATGGGAATTCCGGCTCTTTTTAGAGAACCGAACCAGATCACTTGGCATAGCTCAGTAATAATAGTATACGTTTGCGTGTCATCTTGTTTTCTGACCCGATATTAAAGGGTTAGTGCACCCAAAAATAAAAATTCTGTTATTAATTACTCACCCTCATGTCATTCCAAACCCATAAGATCTTCGTTCATCTTCAGAACACAAATTAAGATATTTTTGCTGAAATTAATTACTTAATGACAAAAATAATGACTTTATTCAACAATCTCTTCTCTTCAACGTCATTCTCCTACGTTATTCACGTAGTAAAAACAGCTACCTGTGTTGGCTACCTGTGTGTTCTGGTTAAGTGCCGTTATGACGACTGCCGTCGCATTTGGAAGTGAAATGGACGAGGCCAGGCCAACTGAAACCGAAACAGAGAACTTATGTACTAGAGCTAATAAGGTGCACACAGCTGAACTGAACGACAAATGAAGTTAACAACGCCGGTCATCATATGATTGGTTGCTGTCACTCTTTGGATGCTAGTGATTGGAGATCGAGAAGCGGCAGGTGCCGCCTACTTTGGCGCATTGTCTGGCTGCCAACAACTGTCTTCCGACTGCCATTGGCAGGTACCTCCTGCTGCCAGCTCCCGATTTTTTTCCTGAACCCTTGCTGCAACCATGACAACAAACTCAACTCAGGAAAATGGTGCAAACTGAAAAACAAAGTCTAAATGGTGAGTGATAATATATAGATATCAGGGGCGTATTACAGAAACGTTCTATCTTAGGTCTTAACTTAAGATATGATAAGTTAATTTTCCACAATTTCGTATTACAGAAGCAAATCTCAACTTGATTTAGGATTCTTATCCTATCTTACAAAACCTCATCTTATCTATAGTTAGGAAATCTTAAACCACTCCATCTAGTTCTGTAATCAACTGTCAGGTCTGTTACCAAGCAACCAACAACGCGCAAACTGCTTCTGAGGTAAACCTAAAATCAAAATGGAGAAACAACGGCGTGTTTTTAATTTCAGTGCTGCAGAGATTGAAATTTTGATAAGCTCCGTTGAAAAGTTAATGCCTGTTTTATAAATCGCCTTTTGCAAAAAAAAAAAAAAAAAAAAAAAACTAATAAGGCATTAGTCACTTGACCGGCAATGCTCCGTGACGGCTCGTTGGCCTCTGTAATGTTGGTCGCAGTTCGTCAACTAACTGCAAAATCATGTGTCGTGGGAGTCTGTAATTATTTTATCATTAAAGCACAGCACATCCTCTGGGTCCTCCAAAAGTCTGTCTACCATCAAACCTCGCTGCTCTTCGTTTTGTAATATTAATAAATGTAACGAAAAAGGATTTTTGTACTGTGATTTTTACCGTTGGATTTCGAAAGGTTTTGAAGTTAGGACACCAGTGGGGTTGTCCTAAAGGATTTTTTCGTTGAGTTAGGATGCTTCTGTAATACCCGTTTCCTATCCATAGTTAAGATAAGATTATGCATTTAAGAAATGTCATTCTGTAATAGCTTTTGTCCTAAATGCGGTCCTAACTGAAATTGCCATGGTTACCAAAGATGTTTCTGTAATACACCCCCAGGTGTGTGTGTTCGACATCGACTGCAGCTGGATGTAACTGATCGGCGAGAGTAGCGTGTGCAGGCAGGGAGAAGCTGAAAATGACATTTCGTGAAGTCGGACACTTTTTGCCAGAGGTTATAGGGAGTCTTATAGGGAGATGAGAGGGTCTGTGGCTGTGTCCAAAATCTCAATTAAATTAAATCGCTAGTTCCATAGTTCAAGGTAAATCTATTTATTACTTCTGGAGCTGTCAGTATGCTACGTTTTAAATGACTATTAAACAGCAAGCAGAAACTATGCAAAAGCGGCAGCCCTTCTGGTGCACTCAGTGTCCGAATTCACTCTCTCGTTTTCAGTCACTCCTTCAAGTGGCTATATTAGTGGAGTAATGTAGGGAATAGTGAATGAGGGTATAGGGGGAGATTTCGAACACAGCTTCTGCGTCCGAAACCTGGAAAATATATACAGTACACCTAGGATGGCTTAAGGGTGAGTAAATCATGGAGTAATTTTCATTTATGGGTGAACTATTCCTTTAAGTGCCCTTATAGGGCACCTATGATAATATGTATGCTGGTTACTTCTATTATATAAAATATAAATAAAATATTAAAATAATAATAATAAAAAAGAATGGTTAATTTATAGGTCACCGGGGTTTTTGCCAAATAAGATGTTCCTGGATCAACATATTTTCCTGTCTGAAAATGTAGTCCTAACCATATCCCTAAACCTAACCCTACCCATAACTTATCCCTAAAAACAGAGGGAAATGATAGGTGAATAACAGTGACTAACCCTAGTTGTAAGCCTATTGTTGTATATATAATGTACACACATACATTGCATACATACATACATAATATACACATTATATAGGATCAGAATCTGATGAAATGTCGTCTGATCATTTTGATGTGTATGTGCTGTGTACTTTTGTAGCCCTTTGAGTTAATAAATGGTTGACAATGTTTGTACTAAAATGGCCCCCACAGTCACCAGATCTCAACCCAATAGAGCATCTTTGGGATGTGGTGGAACGGGAGCTTCGTGCCCTGGATGTGCATCCCACAAATCTCCATCAACTGCAAGATGCTATCCTATCAATATGGGCCAACATTTCTAAAGAATGCTTTCAGCACCTTGTTGAATCAATGCCACGTAGAATTAAGGCAGTTCTGAAGGCGAAAGGGGGTCAAACACAGTATTAGTATGGTGTTCCTAATAATCCTTTAGGTGAGTGTATGTATCCTTCGCTGCCTTTGATATCCCACAATCCTGTGCGTTCCATTCTGTGACAGTTGAGCTAGAAAAAAAAGATGGCGTCCAAAAGATGCGTTTGCTGGTCAGTTGTGTAAATGTACGTTTTTAACCAAAATGTTCCACTTCTGATGTCATTTCTAGCGAGAAATTACTACTGTAGTAATTAAATATTTGTTTAGTTCTCACCAAAGCTCTCTCAAATTTGCTGTAGATCATTAAACTGTTACGCTGCCTCAGAAGTCGAGAAATCAGTTTCGTGAGGTGCCTTCATGCACAAACGCTCCCTGCAGAGTCATTGTCTGATAAGGCGAGGCAGCAAGTCAGCTGCCTAGGTTTTCGGACACAGCCAGCATGTATCTCTTACCATTGGAGAAATCGCAACGGCTAACTTGGATCACATGAGGCACCTCAGCCTATCGTGTAATGACAGTGACGTCAGTGCCCGTCGTTCAAAGCTTTATAACAGTCAGTTAGAGTTTATGTTAATCAATTTCTTGTAGATTATTAGCTTGTTGGTCTTGTGAACAAATGTTCTATATTTGGTGTTATATCGCTAGTAAAGTTACAGTAGGACTGCATTGTTTGTGGAATGTGCTTTACTGCACAAAAAAAAAAAAGAGTGTGAATATGTATCAACTGCAAAGTACTAGTCACTGCAGGGTGCATAAAACTACATTTAAGAATACACTAAAAACTTAATTGTATTTTAATACATATTTAATTCATTAAAATATGTATTTTTTTACATTCATTCATTAAAAAGCGTTATATCATCACCATTAGGCACACAGCAGTCATAAATCATTACAATACAAAATTAACCTGGCAGCGATAGATAGAACACTTCATTTTTTTTTTTTCACTAAACAACATGTAATAACACAAAATGTATGATTAAATTCCATTTTCTCTTTATTCATTAAAATGCATAATATCAGTGTCATTTGCATACTTGCGGTTATAATACTCATTACAATTCTAGTCTTATCATAACTGGTAAAACCTGAAAGCCAAAGAAAGAAAACATCTGTGTTTTTTACTTTCTTTAGACAATATACAATATTACTCAATATTACTATTAAATGTAATGCCGTAAATGAGTCCTACCTGACGTGACATTCCCTTCTCTCTCTTCTCTTATAAAATAACATTATTATCAAGGTAAAATCTACATATCGTTCCCAACAAAAGTATTGTTTAGCATAAAACATGTTGAAGATTAGTGGACAGGCAGTCGATTCATTAAAGGGGAACTATTATGCAAACTTCACTTTTATAAGGTGTTTGAACACAGATTTGCGTCCACAGTGTGTGTAAACAACCAGCCTATAATGGTAAAAATCCACTCAATACGTTTTTTATAATCCCCATCAATCATTATCAATCTCTCCTAACACGCTGTTTCATATTTCCCCCTACTCCTACGTAAGAGTAGGGAAACCCCGGCCATGACTGTTGATGATCTGCCCTTTTAGCATAGACACACCCCTGAGTGAGAAGCACAGAGACCGCCATTTTTTGTTTACAGTTTACTGTACAGTTTACTCACTGTATCAGCTAGCTAGAGTATTACAATGTCTGTGCCCAAAAAACATTACAAATGTTCTATAGGCTTTATAATGCTGCGTTCCAGACAGTTCGGAATTTGGATTTTCCCCACCTCGTTCTTGAAAATAACGTCTGGAACGCCACTCAAGGTCGGACATTCGACCTGTGAACTCGGGATACATCAATCAATCCCAACCTCAGCAAGACACGTCATTTGACGTCACTTCCCAGATGTCGTCCTGCTTCCAATGAGGATAAACATAAAAACAAACTTTAACATTAGACATTTAGTTTGTGTTTTTTGTCAGCTGTTTTCAAAGTGATTATGTGTTGTTTTTATTGTTTTCGCCATAATTGACACAATGGCAGCGTCATGCGTTCAACATGTGAACGTGACGTCAGATTACCTGGAACTCTGAATTGGGACATTTAATTTGGGATATTCTCACATCCATCCTCGTCTGGAAAGCAGCATAAGATATCGGCTTCAACCACCAGAAACCAATATTGGTCGACAGTCATTAGAAAGTAACAGTCATTTTAAAAACATAAGGATGAACTGTGAGGTATTAATCTTGGTATTAAAAATAAAAATAAGTTTAAAATTAGTTCTATGTAAACATATTTTAAGAACAGATAGATCATGATCTTCCATGACTTTCTGGCATTAAAATTTTATTTTCTAGTATGTATTTGAGGAATAAGAGAAAAAATAGAGCACAAACAGAGGTACAGTAGCATCTGAAAAGTGTCTCGTGTAAAAAAGCAAAGGTGAGCCTCGCAAGTAGGAAACAAAAATTCTGCATAATTAAAAACATCCATCACAAGCTGCCTGCTGTCACATGGATACCTGGATGACTTATCAGACAGGATTGTACTTTCTTTTATAAAAGAATATGATTCACAGACCAACTATTTCTCCACCTTCACAGAAACAATGCTGTTTCTTTTTAGACTGCTAGCAAAACAAACAAACAAACAAAATCAAATTGGAAGTCCACTGTGTATTTCTTTAAAAATGGTGATTTAAAAAAAAATCAGCTAAACCTATATTGATATTTGGTATTTGATATGACAAAATAAAATAAAAAAAACTTCTCAACTTTTCGGAGTAAATAAAAAAAAAAAAAAGCCCATGCCAAAAAAAGCAACAAAATGTAATAATTTTAGATTTTTTACAGTGCAGAAAAATACACTATATTGCCAAAAGTTTTGGGACACCTGCCTTTACATGCACATGAACTTTAATGCCATCCCATTCTTAATCCGTAGGGTTTAATATGGAGTTGGCCCACCCTTTGCAGCTATAACAGCTTCAACTCTTCAGGGAAGGCTTGCCACAAGGGTTAGGAGTGTGTTTATGAGAATTTTTGATCATTCTTCTAGAAGCGCATTTGTGAGGTCAGGCACTGATGTTGGACGAGAAAGTCTGGCTCGCAGTCTTCGCTCTAATTCATCCCAAAGGTGTTCTATCGGGTTGAGGTCAGGACTTTGTGCAGGCCAGTCAAGTTCCTCCACACCAAACTCGCTCATCCATGTCTTTATGGACCTTGCTTTGTGCACTGGTGGGCAGTCATGTTGGAACAGGAAGGGTCCAAACTGTTCCCACAAATTTGGGAGCATGAAATTGTTCAAAATGTCTTGGTATGCTGGAGCCTTTCATTGGAACTAAGGGGCCAAGCCCAACCCCTGAACAAAAAACCCACACCATAATTCCCCCTCCACCAAACTTTACACTTGGCACAATGCAGTCAGGCAAGTACCGTTCTCCTGGCAACCGCCAAACCCAGACTCTTCCATTGGATGGCCAGACAGAGAAGCGTGATTCGTCACTCCAGAGAACACGTCTCCACTGCTCTAGAGTCCAGTGGCGGCGTGCTTTACACCACTGCATCGCATTGCACTTGGTGATGTAAGGCTTGGATGCAGCTGCTCGGCCATGGAAACCCATTCCATGAAGCTCTCTACGCACTGTTCTTGAGCTAATCTGAAGGCCACATGACAAGTTTGGAGGTCTGTAGCTATTGACTCCGCAGAAAGTTTGCGACTTCTGTGCACTGTGCGCCTCAGCATGCGCCGACCCCGCTCTGTGATTTTACGTGGCCTACCACTTCGTGGCTGAGTTGCTATTGTTCCCAATTGCTTCCGCTTTGTTATAATACCACTAACAGTTGACCGTGGAATATTTAATAGTGAGGAAATTTCACAAATGGACATATTGCACAGGTGGCAACTTATGACGGTACCACGCTCGAATTCACTGAGCTCCTGAGAGCGACCCATTCTTTCACAAATGTTTGAAGAAGCAGTCTGCATGCCTAGGTGCTTGATTTTATACACCTTTGGCCATGGAAGTGATGGTAACACCTGAATTCAGTGATTTGGAGGGGTGTCCCAATACTTTTGGCAATATAGTGTATCTGCATATTGAATATGGGAGTGCATAGAATACCAATAAGAAAACAAAAAGGGCCTCCAAACTGGTAATGTATAATTATGATTAGCAGTAGTAAATTGTACGCAGGTTTTCAGCAATTTTCATCATGTCGATAATTTAGAGATGTATCCAGTATCTTATTCTTTAAATAAGATATCCAATATCTTTTTTTTTTCTTTTTTTTTAATATTGCCTATTTCCCAGGTGTTCACATTACTTTGTCCAACCCCTATACTGTAAAAAAGTCTTATTTCATCTGAAAGATTTCACGTTTATTATATTGCCTGACAGCCTAAACAAGAAGAGAATCCAACAGGCAGAGGTCATCCAAAGAAAAATCAAACACGAATGCAACCTAGACATCAAGTCAAAACAATAAATGAAGACTAACTGAGGATTATAAATGCACAGGGATAATAAAGAACTAAACACAGGTGACAAACTATACAACTATAAAGAAATTAAACCATACTTGGAAACACAGGAAGCTATAGAATGAAGTCAAAAAAAAGAGTCCTTAAACTGCACATGATTATTCTTACCCATATTACACACAACATTGTCCTGTTTGACCTGTTTCAGGTTTCTTACGCAGATAAAATTGGATTTATTTTTTAGTTAATATCACTTAAAGCTGCAGTCCATAACTTTTTGCGCTCTAGAGGTTAATAAACAGAACTGCATGCGTCTTGTAGAAGAACATTGCAACCGGAGCTACTTCTCTCTGTTTATGTCTATGGCGAGTCATGCAGGGACTGTGCTCCACCGCAGCGGTTCCTACCAGACTGGTCTGAAAGGATCCCAATATAAACACTTATTATAAGTGTACCATAATGATTCAGGGTAAGACAAAAACACGGTTTGGAAAATGGATTCATGTTGTACATTCTCATTATATAATTTGTAAATCTTGAACACAAAAAAGTTACAGACAGCAGCTTTAAAAATATGTTCAGTGTTCAGTGACTCGATTGCAGTACCAAAAAGCACAGGTGGATTTGTTCTATCTTTTTGATGGCTGCTCATATTCATAAAAGAACATTTTTCAGCATGTTTGACGTTACATGCTGTTAGATTTAACCTCTTTACAAGACCTCTCAACGATATAAGATTAAACAGTAATATAAAATGAAGAGCAAGTAAATTAATAGAAAAGCAAAGAGTAAAGAGATAAAGAAACACATGAATACAGTACAACAGAGATGTATGTTGCTATACATACACATACTAAGAACCATTTTCCAAGAAGTCCATTTTTTTGTGAAAAAAGCTGTTTACGTCATACCAGTTGCGCTTTTTCTGTAAGTTGAATGCAGAAGATATTTTAATTTTATAATGTGTTAAATATGGATATTTTTCTCACACAAATGCATCGCTTTGCTTCAGAAGACCTTTATTAACCCCGTGTGGATTACTTTTATAATGGATGGATGCACTTTTTTTGGGCTTAAAATTTTGGGCTGCCATTCACTGCCATTATAATGCTTGGATTAGCCAGGAAATTTTTAAATATAACTCCGATTGTATTAGTCTGAAAGAAGAATGTCATATACACCTGGGATGACTTGAGGGTGAGTAAATCATGTAATTTTAATTTTTGGGCGAACTATCCCCTACACTTTATGAGGGAAAAAAATCTATACAGATAAATTCAGCTGCTAACAATTGACTCCCAAAAGGCATATGGGTGTAACATACTTACATTCAGTTGGAACTTAATGCCATGAAGCAATATTACACAATTTCCCCATATCCCCAATTCTCCCTTTAGAAAAACTGTTGTCTCTATTTCACTGTTGGGAAGCTTGTTGAATGTGTTTTGGTCAGTAGTTAGAGCAGTCAATACAATTTTTTAAATGTTCGAGAACTTCATGTAGTTTCATAAATAATATGAGTTCATAAAAGTAATTTATGTGAACTAGCCATTTGTTAATGCAAAGCTTTAATTTTAAAAGCTGGAGAGAAAAAAAATACATTTGGGGTATAAGTTCACAGCACTGAAATATTTTCAACCAAATATTTAAACAGCACCAGTGGCCGAATTCAGACCTTATTATCTTCTTCTATATAACATAAATGCAAAAGTGAAAGCTGAGGTTCTAATCTTTCAAACAATACCATTTATGTCTAGTTTTGTGCTGCACAACTTAAAGATTTTTTTAAATGATTATGATGATGAAATATTGGACCCACCGGTGGGTCCGCGGGGGGGCGCAGAGTTGAACTGGTTATGACACAAATTAGTCTTTTATCACATATCGCCACAGCAAAAACTGCACATTGCAACCAGTTTCCGAAAATTTTTGGTGCGATACGATTCCAAATTTAGAGGGGCCAGAGGGAGTACCAAGCTTGTTGACACGGGGGCACTTGCACCGTAGTTACATAAGCACAGAGGGTTCCTTCGGCCTTTGGGCACTTGGCAGCCAAACCACCAGACATGTTTTAATGAGTCAAGTGAAACTGGAGCCTGGTGATGGGGGGAACTTAAGGACAGCCTGTGTACCCATCCACTCAGTTTTGAATGGCTGCAAGTTGCTTTAACAGGACTATGGTATATAGCTAAAGTACAAAAAATAAAATTTTGGTTTCTGACGGTGCAAAAACAAATGTTACAACAATTGACCTTGAATAAAAACAATTTTACACCTGTAATGTGACATTTCTAAATCAAACAAGATATTAAATAATAAATAAAACAGCAAGGAGGACTGGAAATGTGTTGAAGCTGTTGAGATTTATCCTGTATCCTGTTTACCAATTCCACCTTGCTAATTATGCAAGGTTTGACACTTCCTCAAGTACCTGAGGGGTAAGTCATATGTTTGCTTTGGCAGCAACGCTCCCGAAGAGAAATTCACATAATTGTCTCTGAAAGGCATACTAGCCTCATGTGTAATACCACATGACTCTAGCATACTTGGGCTTACCTTATATTACCTTACTGTAGTTACTGGCCTACTGGCCTATTGGTTTCCCTGATAAGTGTCGAGATGTTGCCATTACTCATTAACACATTTTTGGGTTTTCAATATTGATTTGAGATGTGGGAAGCGTTCCTAAACCAGTTTTCTCATAACTTTCTCTAGTGTCTTCTTTCTCATTGGTGCTATTCCATACCCTGCAGTGATCCCTTCATATGTTTGGTTGCATTTTTTAAAAGGTTTTAACATCACTGGAGTATCCAGGTGTACTGTGTCCACATTTATTCATCTTGTGTAACATCCCTTCAGAATGTTACTGGCTTAGGTAGATTGCAAATGACGCTGCATGTTTGAATTGGAAGCTGCATTTTATGCAAGCCTCTCTGTGCTGTGAGTTTTAGAAGATAACAGATTGTATAACTCTATTTGTACAAGCGCATATTTTGCAAATTTGGATTTCCTGATTTTAGAAGAAAAATAAGGAGAAAGGTCATTAGAAGTTAATGTTTCACAAGCAAAAAATATTTCATATCTATTTATATTTGTTAAATAGCTACCCTGTATATTATATACAAAGTTGGAAATTACATGACCATATACAGGTATATATACTGTATATTGTTGTCCATTACTAAAAACAAATTATATTATATTACACATTTTAATATAATCTGACTACTTTTAGATGACTTTCGACCCAACGTGTTTATCACATAGATTTGAATAGGATAATCTTTATTGATATACAAATTGATACAAAAATACAAAGACAAAGAAGAAAAAACATGTTGAAAATTTGTTAACAACTTGCAGTGTATTAAACAGTAAATTACATCAGGGTTTTCATGAAGGAACTGCAGGAATTTCATAAGTTGATGAAAAGGTAATAATTAATTAAATGTGTAGTGTGTAATATTTATGAGGATATATTGACAAAAATGCAATATAATATACATAACTATGTTTTCAGTGGTGTATAAAGAATTTGCATAATGAACTGTTATATTTGTATTACCTTAGAATGAGCCATTTCTATCTACATACACCGTGGGTGAAGTCACCATTTTGTGCCACCATGTATCTACAGTAGCTCTTAAAGGACAAACTTCTTTACAGTGCGCTAGCTACTCTCTGCTGTCTTAGAAGACGTCATTTTTGTCATGTGTCGGCCACCGTAGCTTCTCAATGTGCTTCCAGCGGTGGGTGGTTTGCAACCTCACCACTAGATGCCGCTAAAATTTACACAGTGCACCTTTAAGTAACAATAAATTATTAATTAGTAATAATTTAGACATGAAAAGGTTGAATAACTACATTTTGTATTTTTGTGTATTAAAGAATAATTTTGCTTCATTTTTTAAAAATAAAACACAAAAAATATGAAATATTCTATTTCTTTATGCTGTGTGGCCTCTTAATTTTCCATGTAATTATATAATTTACGAACACATATACAGTAAGTAATAGGTTTAGAAAGTAAAATTTAAAAGACACAAAATTAGGGAGAGAATTAGGTACAATCAGTGAATTAAGAATAATTTATTGCCATTTTGTGAATATTAAGTAATCATGTAATCAATAAAAATGTAATGTGGTCTGATTATAAGTATTTTAAAATGTAATGTAATCTAATTACAAGTACATAATTTTTAATAATCTGATTACATATTGTTGTATCAATTTAAGTAAATCTATACACCAAAAGATGTTGTATAAACATTAAGATGGAAGACACTTCAATGTCTTCTAATGGTGAATTGAAACATTTAAAAGGGAGCATGAACATTAACCCCCTGTTTCACAGACAAGGCTTAAGTCTATTCCCAGACTAAAATGCATTATTGAGCTGTTTTAACTGAAAGCAACTTGCACTGACGTATTTTAAAATATGTCAGTGCCACTGTTTTGTTTCAAGATGCACACCAGTAATTTTTTTTTTTCTAAGGCATGTTTATAAAAGATACTTAAATGCCCTAATTGAGCTAAGGTTTAATCCTGGTTTAGTCTAAGCCCTGTCTGTGAAACCGGACCAAAGTGTTCCCTGATTGTTAATCTTCATTAAATACACTAAAATCTTACTTTCTTCTTCAGCTGTTCAAGTCAAGAAGGAAAAGTCTCCACACCCTTCATGATCTGTGATTCACACAGATGACGCATATATACCCATCCCTTTTGCACAAATAATCTTATACATTTATCTGGTATGTTTTAACTGTAACCTGTGGTTTACAAATCAGTGCAACTAGTTTAGGGTGTAGTCATTGTACTTTTCTGAAGCGTACATGTTGCGTCTATTTTACATGATTATTAAAGTCTCATACAGTACATTTTCTGTTGCAATGAAACAACTTTGCTGTTACTATATTATAGAAATACTTAATAGTGAAAGGGAAGCTTTCATATACAGATGAATGATGAATACCCTCCAATGACTCTCTGAGGCACATAAAAATTCAACCAGCTCAAATTTCCAGCCAAACAGAAACAAAAGTGAAAGAAACGCATGTAATTCTGTCAGCCAAATCGGCAACTCTCCTGCCCAGACAAGTGTGAAAAAGAAGAGGCTGATGAAGAAACCAAACCAATTCCTGTAAACTCTGCCGTGAGAACGACATGCAGTATCATATTATTTTATAAATAAACATACAATAGAAGAACACCACACTTACTAGTAACTAGTAACTTATGTAATGTATCTAATGTGTTTGTATAAAATGTGTTAACAGATTGGCCCAAAAATAATTAAGTAAATTACCGTATTAATGCACATTGTTACTGCATTCCAGAGATATTTTGGCATTTTTCCACATAAGCAAATATTTTCAAGTTTAATCTCTATGAATTTGACATTTAGTGGTACAAAGTGATGTCTGTTGAAAGCAGCAAAGTGTTCTGCTGAATTTATGACTCATTGCTTTCCGCTCTGTAAACATTACATGATTATGCCAAAAGGAATGATTTACAACCTGACTGTAAGCTATACAAACAAATGACTGTGTATCTGGAGTATGATGGTTATAAAGAGGTTTATTAAGTTTTGTCTGCAATATCATTTTACTTATTTTGTGTACGCCAGTTTAAACAAATAAGCAGGTTAAAAGAGAGCATTTTTTCTTTATTTCTTTTTTTAATGTGGGCATTAAAGTACTAAAGCTAAGAAATCGCAATAATTGCATATTTAGGAAATCTTTCTAATATATAAAATAATTAATAGGCCTACTAATTATGGAATTCCAAAGCTGACTAAATAATAAAGAAATGTAAAAAACTAAAGTACATAAATAAATATACAAAGAAATGTTTTAAAAAAAAAAAAACTAGTATTATGCCGGCTTCACACTGCACGCGCAAGCAGCGCGGAGGCAGCGCAGAAGCAGCGCGCGCCTGTTGTGCTTTCACGCTGCCAGCGTTTGTCGCGCGCAGCTGAACCGCGGCTTGTGTATTGCAAATACAGACGAATATCGTCCATTCTGTCACATTTTCCGGTGTTCTCCTCCGACCCCTGTCATTCTCGTGCTTTGATTTATGATGGGCAGCATATAGCCTATGTGCTGCGAATGCAACCGTGTTCCCCTCTGTCCTACACACATATATTACATGCTGTATATAGTTTACGTGATAAATGTAACCTTAAAGTTAAGATATGCCTCTAGTTTTAATTTAAACGGGCCTTTGAAGTTTGGGCAAAAACTTCTGGCAGTGTTGTGTTTTCGTGTATTTTATTAATTTTTTTACAGCGCTGGATGTCATATGGTGACTGTGAAACACACGGAACACTTCACTACATGATTTCATGGTGAAATTGGGTATTTTTCATGTTAATCAGGTCAGTTTTGATCAAGAACAATCCACTGTGGCTTTAATTCAGCGTGAGCAGCGCGGCAAAAATAGACTCGGCGCCGAAACGATCGCGGCACTGCAGCTTCTGCTCTGCTCCTGCGACGCGCTGCCGCGCCGCCTCTGCATGCGGTGTGAATGCTCTAATCATATGGGCGCCGAAAAAGATACGCGCTGCTTACGCTCTGCTAACGCGTGCAGTGTGAAACCGGCCTTAGGCCACAGTGGATTGTTCTTGATCAAAACTGACCCGATAAACATGAAAAATAACAAAGTTCACCATGAAATCATGTAGTGTTCCGTGTGTTTCACAATCACCATATGACTTCCAGCACTGTACATTTTTTTTAATAATAATACACTAAGACACAACACTGCCAGAAGTTTTTACTTGAGCCCCTGCCACTTTCATCGCGCAGCGGTGCCCCCGCGAACGCGATTTCTACCGAGGGGGACCCCGCCCGGAACGCGATTCTGAAAGCACAACGGGCACGCGCTGCTCCCGCTCTCCATACGCACGGCTTCTGCGCTATGGCGTTCCGAATGGGTCAAAAAGATGAGTTTGCTACACGCACTCGTCTCACTCAACGTCTTAATTTTTTTTTCTATTCTGCTATTTATTCCATTCAATTTAAGGCGCAGACGTGACGTAGACGTCACGCAAATCACGTGTGGCAGTGAATTGTCGACTCTGACGTTACGCGTCATTGACGTGTAGCAGTGAAGTTATACATTTTTCCCCCACTAACACGTATTATAACACGCTACTCAACGCGGCTCAGTGCAGTGTGTCAGCGACTGCACAATTTACTTTCCCTTCACTCATTCCTCTCAATGAACGGGACATCTGCGTCTGTTTTATGCCGTGACGTCTGCGTCTGTGATTTTATTTGTGTGTGTAAATGCGTGTGTGAATTCTTGTTTAATCCCACAAAGATAATATGTGGGGAAACTTTTTTGATAGCCTATATAGGCCTATATATTTTTTAAATTATGTTTGGGGTTGTTATTGTGTTTTTATCATTTATAATGTTAGGCCTAGGCTACTCGATCGAAAATACACTAACAAAGGGTCCTGTAAGGAGACCCAACAAAATAACAGCAGTGAAAATGTGAACTATTATTATTGGGCTACTTTTATTATTGAATTAATATTCTACAATTCGTTTGCAACGCAATAATTTCATAGGCTACTTTTAGCGCATCACCGAGCTGTGAGGATCATAACGATTAGAGAGATTAGGCATAGCCTACTTGTCCTTGAAAAGGCTTTAAAAACATTTTGGTCGAATACACAATTATATGCTTAATTAAAATTATTATCAGATAATAGCTATTCTATCCGACCACTGCAATAATCAGTTTATGAAAATTAAGAACGCCGTTTCAAAAACAACTTGTTTAAGACAAAATAATTTTCTTCTCATTTCACAACGTATGGGCCACAAGAGAAATATTAAGAAAATAAATTCCATGATTAATATCATATTTATGAGTGAAAGCTCTGAGTTGATTATTTTCAATGAACCGGCAATGGAAGAAATGGTTTGAGAATCGGACTCATCTGGTGGTTTAAATGGAACGCCTTAAGCCCTTAATCACTTGGAATCCACAATGGAGCTGATTTATGATTCACATGTTTTTTCCTTATGAATTTGTTTTACGCAGCATTCAATAGGCCTGAAACTATATCTGGGTCAAAAAAAACTGTTAGCTTAACCCTAAAACAGGCAACGTGAACCACGAGTTACATACTCTTGTTTGGGGCATAAGAAAGATGTTTTCATCAAATCCTTTTATCATTTATCATAGCCTGGTCTGTCTTGAGTATGCTGGTCACATGATTTGTTTCAAGTTTTCTGTGATCAATTAGTCAGCCTGACCTAAACCCAACATGGGCGCCATTGGTGCAGGACATTCAGATTTTGTGATAAGTAAATATATATTAATCTTACTTTTTTCAGAAAAAAAGCAAAATAACTGCTAATATTAATTGTGAACATTGTCTTAAGATGTTGAAAAAGAAAATTAGGTTATACACTCACCTAAAGGATTATTAGGAACACCTGTTCAATTTCTCATTAATGCAATTATCTAATCAACCAATCACATGGCAGTTGCTTCAATGCATTTAGGGGTGTGGTCCTGGTCAAGACAATCTCCTGAACTCCAAACTGAATGTCAGAATGGGAAAGAAAGGTGATTTAAGCAATTTTGAGCGTGGCATGGTTGTTGGTGCCAGACGGGCCGGTCTGAGTATTTCACAATCTGCTCAGTTACTGGGATTTTCACGCACAACCATTTCTAGAGTTTACAAAGAATGGTGTGAAAAGGGAAAAACATCCAGTATGCGGCAGTCCTGTGGGCGAAAATGCCTTGTTGATGCTAGAGGTCAGAGGAGAATGGGCCGACTGATTCAAGCTGATAGAAGAGCAAATTTGACTGAAATAACCACTTGTTACAACCGAGGTATGCAGCAAAGCATTTGTGAAGCCACAACATGCACAACCTTGAGGTGGATGGGCTACAACAGCAGAAGACCCCACCGGGTACCACTCATCTCCACTACAAATAGGAAAAAGAGGCTACAATTTGCACGGGCTCACCAAAATTGGACCGTTGAAGACTGGAAAAATGTTGCCTGGTCTGATGAGTCTCGATTTCTGTTGAGACATTCAGATGGAAGAGTCAGAATTTGGCGTAAACAGAATGAGAACATGGATCCATCATGCCTTGTTACCACTGTGCAGGCTGGTGGTGGTGGTGTAATGGTGTGGGGGATGTTTTCTTGGCACACTTTAGGCCCCTTAGTGCCAATTGGGCATCGTTTAAATGCCACGGCCTACCTGAGCATTGTTTCTGACCATGTCCATCCCTTTATGACCACCATGTACCCATCCTCTGATGGCTACTTCCAGCAGGATAATGCACCATGTCACAAAGCTCGAATCATTTCAAATTGGTTTCTTGAACATGACAATGAGTTCACTGTACTAAAATAGCCCCCACAGTCACCAGATCTCAACCCAATAGAGCATCTTTGGGATGTGGTGGAACGGGAGCTTCGTGCCCTGGATGTGCATCCCACAAATCTCCATCAACTGCAAGATGCTATCCTATCAATATGGGCCAACATTTCTAAAGAATGCTTTCAGCACCTTGTTGAATCAATGCCACGTAGAATTAAGGCAGTTCTGAAGGCGAAAGGGGGTCAAACACAGTATTAGTATGGTGTTCCTAATAATCCTTTAGGTGAGTGTATGTTGCTCATGCTGTTATTTACCGCATTTTGAAAAGTATGTAATTCCCAGTTCACAATGCCTGTTTAGGGTATAACAAAAGGATTATCCACAGTATTGACAATGAATGGTGTTTCAAGGTAAACTGGGCTCCCTGTACTGGTCATTGCATTATTGCGAATTCCGGGGTGACGAGTGAGGGGTCGGTTGTGGATGGTGAGAGGGCCAGTAGAAATCTCGTTCCAGGACTGGGGCCCTTAGGAAAGTCCCATATAGGGCCTCTGGGCCCACTGTACACAGCCTATAAGGGTCTTCCCTAAGGGCCCCGGTCCTGGAACAAGTAAAACAGTGAGTTCAGTGCTATAATCCAAGTGTCAAGCAGTGATTGGCCAGGCCTATTAGTATGAATAAATGATGTGGCATTAGAGTCTTCATGGTAGAACTTGCGTTAAAAGCTATCATTTCCCAGAGAGCGTGAACAGCTCTGACTATAAGAGTTGAGTCCCAATTCAGAGGCTGCATCCTTTGAAGGACGCATTCGAAGGCTGATTGCGTCACTGCGGCACGATAGAGGCTGTCCAGTGGTGGCTGGTCAATAGGGGGCGCTGGGGGCTCCCCCTCAAGTTAGCCAGGGAAGAAGGCTACTTTAACTTATTAAAAATAAGTTAAATATATATTGCAAAATATTTACGAAATAACATTATTTAGTCATACTATTCGACTGGTAGTCATGTTAGCACCTATTAAAAACGGGGGAAAAAAAATTGAAATTAAAATTATATGTTGGTCGTTTTGTGTGTCCGAGGTGCCAGACAAATGGATTTCTATTAGGTCCGTAATTTTTTGAATACATGACTGGCTTCTAATTGGCTTGTTTTAGAATTTATTTCTAAACTTTCTATTACTTTTGATTCTAGCGAATCAATATTGTTTTTTATATATTTATATATTTTGGCCTCGTGTGATTGGACCGGATTTTCGACTTTCAAGTAGGCACAATATCTCTTTCAAGTTTAATTTAAATTTGGTTTTATCTTTACAAAAAAATCATTTTACAAGGCGTTCAAATAAAGAAAGAAATAAGTATCATGGAGCTTGGATGGAGTTTGCTAGCTGGTTGCGATGTAAGTCATGCCTTTTATTGTTTGCTATTTCATCCGTCCTTTGGATGAGACGTTAAACTGAGGTCCTGACTCTCTGTGGTCATTAAAATCCCAGGATGTCCTTCGCCAACCCCGGAATACTGGCCAAATTTGTCCATTGGCCTCTGTCCATCATGGCCTCCAAATCATCCCCATATACTGATTGCTTCATCATTTGAGGGGTCAAGTCAAGGGTCTTTCCAAATAAACTTCCCTCGTCCACTTGAAGTTGAATGAACTTCAAAATGGCTGCAGGGATTCCCACGAGGGGAAATGCTTAGGGAAGTTCGCTAGTGTATGTCTAAAAGTGGAGTTAAAAGCAGCCGGATATTTTACTATCCAGTAGTAAGGCCACGGGAGAGGATGCTGGTAGGTTACATGATAATGACAGCATGGCGAATGTAATACATTCATACTACACACACTCATACCATATAGAACATACTTTCTTTAGTAGTTGTGAAGTAATTACTTATTTACAATATGTACCTAAGTTACTTGAGAGTATGCAATTTCGGACGCAGCCATTATGGTGTTTCATTACTAAATGATTCTGTGTTGTTGAACGAATCAGTTGAATGAATAGCCCCTTTCACACACAGTCTTTACTGGTAAATTACCAGTAACAGATCATGTGTGAACAGGACCTTTTTAAAAATACCGGTAAATTGGTTCCAGCAATTTACCAGTAAGGGAAGTTGTAACATTACCATTAAATTACTGGTAATGTTCGCTGTGTGAGCGCGGAATGAAGATTACCGTTATGTTCAGTATGAAATCAGAACATGCTGACTTAAAAAGTCTACTTTGGGCCAATCATAAAAACCGCTGCGCCACGTCTCGCAGCTTTTTCAACCTGTTGCGCTCGAGACCCTGCCTTCTTTTCCATTCATCAGCTCTGCAGTTGGATACTATTACGCGAGTGTTGTGTTTTTAAGAACAAATGCATTCTTTTTGACCATCCGTTATATCTTTCACTCAGACGTCAAAAAGATGTTGTGAAATTGAACAGGTAGTTAAACTAAAGTCCTTCTCCTCATGCGGGCGGATGAATACAACAGCGCAGCGTTTAAAGATCATGATGAATGACATCACAGAATTTACCGGTGTGTTGGTGCTGATGTGTGAACAGCATATTTGTGTATTTACTGGGAAGTAATTCTGGTCATTTTACCGGTATTGCTGTGTTAAAGGGGCTATTGGACGTCACTTGTCGCCACCTTCTGGCGAAACAATGTAACCTGAAAAAAGAGCATACTAGTGGAAAAAAGGGACATGATTTAAAAACATTTACAGGTTGTGGCAATACATAAAAGCCTTTATCTGTGCTAAATAAGAAATTTACCAAAACTATATTCCATTTTGTGTAGTTCACCCAATGTGAATTCTAATGTCAGGTCAATTTCTTTGAGCTGCACATTGTGGAATGTTCTCAAACCGTTGTCAGTCCTATTCCGTTTTTGTGTGGCTGACAATCAAGACTAATATCTCCTTTGGAGTGAGTGAGGTCATTTTTGATGATGATAATTCATAATTTTATTCATGGCGAAAAACAGGCCTATTGCGCCATCGAAAACAGCGTTTGCCTGTCTGTTTCTTCAGGAGATTAGGGTACTTTTATCGTAACTTTGTCATCGACAGAGACGAGTCCATCCAAAGTGACTCATATTTCGAGTGGAACTGACCAGTGTTGTATCAGTGTCAGTGTTGCACAATGCAGTGCCTGACACTCTGGGACTGTGCCTGTGGCAGATGCTTCACAACGTCTCCACCAAGAGATGGCGCGGTTGTCTGACAGCGTGAAGCTTCGCAAATCTGGGCTACATCTACACAGTTCTAACTTTAATGACAAATGACATGCTGTATTGATCGATGCAAATAATCAACAGAAGAATGAGAGAGAGAGAGACCGGGGGTAGCCTAGTTCATTCACTCCAATGATAGTTTTCAGTGTAGGTTTATTTAAAAGTGAGCTCATATCTTAACGTCTTGGCTACGAAAAAGCTCTTGAATATTCACACCATATGGGGTAAGTTATGCGATTAAACTACTTCTAACCGCGTTTTCACAGAGTAGTAGTGTTGCGCACAAAAGACGCTGCTCAGCTCCAAAAGAATGATGTCACCTGAACTCGAAGGCGCATGCGCATGCGCGGGTGGCAGCGCGTATATCCATTGTGCAAAATTCACGTGCATACATACAAGTTGCCCAAACTGTTGTCAATTTATAACTAGGACTGCAAATGTGTTTAAAACTGTGCAAAAAGGTATGATGAGCACATAGTCGTCGTACAAAATAGAATATAAATCAAAACAATAGTAAGGGGTATCACAATATGAATGTAATTAATAATATACATTATGTCAAAAGACTATAAAACACAGTTCTACAGTCAGAGTAGGCTTAAATCCGCAATACTGTAAGAAATAAATCAAAAAGAGTATCATTCACGCTAAATAAAGAACAGGTGTATAAAGCATGTACATATACTGCCAGAAGATGGTGCTCTGTGAATGAATACAGCGCGAGACCTGCGCGCGCGCGCGTGTGTGTGTGTGTGTGTGTGGATGAAGGCTGGTATGGTTGTGCTACAGAAAAGGCAGCATCAACGCGCGCTCTGCCTCCGTTGCCTTCCAGCAGCCGATGCTTGCTCTTTACTGAGTCAACATCCAGAGAACAGTTAATTTCCTTAAATAACCTTAACAGGGCATGAACGCAGTATTCTTTTCCAGCTGAAATTCGGATTTAAAGCGGGGAGAAGAGAGCGTTTGTTCTCTGGACATCATTTGGTGAGTGTACAATGTCATTCCATTGCACTCACTGTTTGTTCGCGGAGTAATGCACTATTTCAGGTTAGCTCAGTTCTGACTGTTGGAGATGCTTGTTATTTTGATTAAAATAGATGGATTGTGGCACAATATGCAATTCCAAGAAACCTGCCTCAATGTGCTGAAGAAAGAGGAAAAAGAGCATTAGCATCTACTGTGCTCAGTTTAACAATAGATTTTGGCATCACATCTCATTTGAAGAGACTGACCCAAATTTTAAATCGAAGGTGGGTGAGTGGAAGGTGTAGGGTATTTGAGAATAAATAAGGATGTGATAGAATTTTTCTCTCTTAAACGCCTAAATAAAGCTCCCTAATGACTTGCCAGGTAAATATGCACATCATTTGCCAAGGTCTTTACTTTTCACCTTGAGAACTGTATTAAGTTGGTATAACTAAATAATAATTTGGCATACTTCCTTTAAAGTAACCCAGAGTTTCTGCTGAACAGACATAAAAAATCCTTTCAAATGCCACAAGGTCTACCAATGCATCCCCACGAGCTCAGTTTGGTCCACTTCCAGCAGTTGAAGTGAATATAGGATTTCAAGATATTCCTGCAGCTATTACTTTGCTTTTTATGCAGAAATATAAGCACTGTGAAGCAGTAAGTTGGTGTGGTTGTAGATATTGGATGTTGCTGTAGACCCCGGGTGGAACTGTAAAGCTCATCACACTAATTAAAAGTCTTGTTTAACCTTGCCTTCATGTTTAAGTGATGTTCTTGAAGTGATGTTACGCTCTCATTGTGCCAATATGCCAAGACAATTGTTGTTTACAAAGGCATTAATTGGCATTTCAGCTGTGAGTATTTTACAGTGCAGGAAAGGAGGTGACAAAGTTTTTTCCATTAGGAGCGAATACTGTATTGATCTGGAGAGCTGACTGGCAGATCTTTCCACAGGGTGCCTGATCGCATCTGTAAATAAGCCCACTGAATGAGCTGGAGATGATGAGACAAAGCTGGATCAAAGGCATGTAATGTTATCTACAGAATGCTCAATGCTGGCCCCTGCACATTTCACGGTTTCACATGAAATGCACACTGCATGCTAATGGGATGAAGGACGTCTAAAGCTCTGAGAACCTGTTTATCGAAACATCTCAGTTATCTCCTTGCTGTTTGTTTGAAAGCATGCACGGAGAGAGATAACAGAGAGCTTCAGTTTTGTTTGCTCTTACTGGGCCAGAAGATTTGGCCAGATCGCTATTAATTCTTCTCATCTGCCGTCTCTCCGTTGTCTTTGGTGCCGTTGCCGCGTGCTTGAAAAGCACCATGTGTTTGGTGATGAAATGGGGAGAACGTGTGAAGTGCTTTTCACAGATATGTACTATTTTAACAGATGGATTTCATGCTTTGCTTTCAGGCTTCTGTTGTTCGAGGAAAATCAACTTGTGGCCAGGTCATCAGGCATGAACTCTGTTGGATGATTCAATAAAAGAATAATTTCAGTTATTCAGATGATTCAATCCACCAAGCAGATTGAAGTGGGTTGCTGGTGTGTGTTTGTTGATAGTTATACATTACTGGCCACTGATCCATCATGGGTTTGGCTGTGCAGATTCCTAATTAGTTTAGCTGTCAAGGTCTCCAAAGGCTAATTGAGCATCCAGAAAGCCTGGTGTTTAAGAACCTGTCATCATGTTTGTTCTTCCATGATATGAATTATTTATTCCATCGAGGGTTAGGCTGTTGTTGTACCATTGGACGTATCTTGGGTTACAATGAGTGGCAGTTCAGTTTTAATTCGGAGCCTTTATTTGCACTGAACACATGACAGGTACAGGTTAAAAAGAGCCAGCACTTATGTGATCTGTGTAGAGAGCTAACGGACATCATGTACTTGTGGGCAATGACAAGCTTTAAAAAAATTCACTTAAATTAGGTTTTTTTCTGGATTATCAAAGTTATATATATTGTTTACTTTACTTTACTTGGTACTTTAGCTCCATATTAAAACCATGCATGTGCTTGCCCATTGTGAGGTGGGGTTTTTTAGTGATTCTTTCTGCAGTGTTGTTTCACCAGTAGGCGGCGACAAGTGACCGTCTTAATGAATGAGACAAAAATCATTCACTGAACCGATTTGTCTAAAACATGGGGTGCTTCTCAATTCTTACTTGTGTAATTCTTAATTTCCTTGCTTCCTTTCCTCGCGTTTTAGCTCCACCCCTTCAGGATGCGAGGGATGGACACAAGGAAAAGATGCGAGGATGGAAGAATTGAAATGAAATATCCTCGCTCCCTTTAGTGTCACTTCAAAGTGTGGTCAATTAATGACTCTACACCACTGGATTTAGCTTGCATGTCGGGATTCTTGAACATTTGAGATAATTATTTATTAGAGCCAGACCGATTTATCAGTCTGCCGATTTTAAAAGATATATCGGCATCGCCTATGTTTTATTCTAGCTTCATGCATTCTTTTTTATCAACACTTGAATGTGGGTACATTTCATGAAAAAAAGCAACATTTTGAGAAAAAAGCTGAGAAAATCGTGTTTTAACAAAGACTAACTTATATACAAATGGGATTTATATCGGTGATCAAAATACAGATCGAGTCCATCAACACCTTAAAACTTCACAGTCCTGGGTCGACATTTCATTCAATAACATAGCCGTTTTGATTTATATGCTGTTTAATGTTTAATCGCGTTATTTTACATATGCCTCTTCTTATATTTGAAATCGCGCATTTCTGTTGCTTCTTCACCTCTGTTTTGATCAGGAGAGTCTGCACTCGTTCAGGAGATGTGTAATAGCGCCCCCTACCGTATAACAGTGAAAGCACAGAAATCATCAATGGCAGGGAAGTGTTTTCTCATAAAAGACGAGATAACAAAGGACAGAGAAAAAAAATCACTCACTGCTCTTTACTGAATAAATTTAATAATGGTTAATCTATATTTATACAGTGAAGACTATGAAGAGATATTTTACATTTGATTACTATTTCTATAGCCTACCTGAAAATCTAGTTTAGACCTATGAAAAACATGAAAAGAACTGTTTTTCATTTGTATGTTTGTTCTGTTGTATTTATGTACAATGTATGTATATTATGTACATACTGTATTATATATACAGTACCAGTCTGGACTCAAGTTTGGACACCAATGGGAAAGTGTGTCCAAACTTTTGGCTGGTACTGTACTATAATATACACATAAAGAATATCGGCCAATATATCGGTATCAGAATTTTTTACTCCCTAATATCAGTATCGGCATCGGCCCCCAAAAACCCATATCCGTCGGGCTCTATTATTTATATTGTAATAGTTTCAACCTCCACAAAATACCACATTTGTCCATATTTTTTTTATTATTATTATTATTAACAATTAATTATTCTCAGTTATTAACGGCAGTTTATTTAATGATATGTTTAAATATATGTTTGTGATATAATTCTGCAACTGTCCCACTACAGTTGTTGTAATGTGACATACATTTGTGTCTTGTACATGTAAAAAATAATGATAATTATAATAATAATAATTAATAAACTGTGGCAAGATGTGAAGGGGGAGGAGAATTTACACGTGCGTCACATTTAGTCGATAAAACACTTCCGCAAAGGATACACCTGTGTATCCTCGCTCATGACTCCTCAGGAAGCCTCCTCACTCCTCGATCCTCGCCTCCTCACGGTGCAATTAGAGAGTTAAGATGGCTGAGCTCGATCGGTTTCCGGGTCATAGGATGGAGGACGGAGGAGCGAGGAAACGAGGAGGGATATTGAGAATCACTCCTGGATTTAATCAGGACTGAAACAGGTGACTTTGGCTGTGTCCGAAAACTTAGGCAGTTGACTTGTTGCCTCGCTGCCTTCTCAGGAAATTACTTTGTAGGCAGTGTTTGCACACAAACGTACCTTACGAAACTTTTTTCGGACAGACTTCTGAGGGTGCATAACGGTGTAATGATCTACAGCAAAATAAAGTGAGCTTTGGTGATAACTAAGCAAATATTTAATTGCTACAATAGTAATTTATCACTAGTAATGATATCAGAAGTGGAAAACGTTGTGCAAAAACGTACATTTACACAAACTGACCACTAACCGCAACTTTCAGATTAATTTTTTTTAGCTCAGCTGTCACAGAATGGAACGCATAGCATTTTAGGATATCAAAGACAGCGTAGGATACATCTATAGCTGCGTTTCCACCAAAATTACCTCAAACAATTTGTCCCAGGAACTTTTTCCCCCCAGACCTGTTGCTGTCTGCGTTTCCATTGCAGTATAAAATACCGTGAAGAATTAGTCCAGGTATGTAGGACTGCCCCCGACTTTCCAATTCCCGCTCAATTTCGTCCTCCGCATATAAGCTTAATAATGCCTGAACCTCATCGTCAGTCCATCAGCTGTATTTTTTAAACTGCATTGTTGATTCGAATAGCAAACAACTCTTACTGCACGCACCGCAACAGACTTTTAAAAATGGTGGTTAAAATAAAATGCTGCGTAGAGTCAACCAATTCAATGCCCAAGTCCCACTCACTTAAGTGAGTCATTGAATCATTTACCCAACACTGATTCATTCACTACTATTCAACACTACTATTGTTCCTCGTGTACACGGTTGTTCTGTTGTAGCTTTGATACTATGTTAGCAAAAATGCATGGCACCAGGCATGGCAATATTGTAAGTTACTTGATATCCTTGTTTATTGAACTGAGCAATATCACACTCGTTCGCAATCACATTTGGTTCTTTTAGCAGTCGTAAGATGTTCCATTTTTCTTCTTGGGACAGTCCTACATTTGAGACACTTTTCTTGACCTGTACCTACTTACTTGAAATCTCAGAATTTGGATCTCCCACAGTTCTGCTTTAAATATTGCTAAGACATTATAAGCAGAGACGTATGGAAGCCCGTTTTCCGCCACTAAATAACAAAATAAAAAGAGTAATTGCGACTTTTTATCTCAGAATTCGGACTATTTTTCTCACAATTGCGAGTTATAAAGTCAGAATTCTGAGATATAAACTAGTAATTGCATGATATAAAGTCACAATTCTGACTTTTTTTGCATTATTGTGGTTGGCATTTTTTTATGCTTTAAAAAGTATGAGGATGCTTTTCTGTGGTTTAAATATAGCTTTTCTGCTTGTTTAGCACCACATTCTCTGCATTTCTTTTCCACACATGATAGAATGGTTGCTTTATATAGTCTTGTTTTCATGCTGTGGAGGGAAATAATTCTCTGACCAACTGATCCTCATTTGCTGAGTCAGTGGAGTCTGTGTGTGTATGTGTGAGTGTCTCTCTCACCGTATTGATTTTCTTTTTTCATTTTGGAAAGGCGGAAGTAAAGGTCTAAGAATCAAACAACAAACACTCACTGGGGAGTAGAGGGGGTTAATCAAACGGCGCGGTGGATTCTCTTCCCTTATTGCCAAAATGCCCTGTCATATCACGTTCCTGAATATGCCTGTGTCCTGTCAGTGCGTTGCACCTCAACTGCTTTGCACACCTTGAGCGGAAAGCGTTCATCACCAAGCCTGCTATTTTTAGACTCATATTTTTAGCTGTGCAGAAAATGAAATCAAATGCATGGTTGGGCTCCACCCAGGGACGTCTTTGATTGACAGCTGGGTTCTGCTCAATGGAAAAGATGTCTGGAAAGGATAGGAGATGAAATAATATATAATGGCATATATATATATATATAAAGTTGAGGTAGTGGCACATGTGTCACAAAAAAAAAAGATAACCTATAACATAATTGGGGAGAATGCGGTAAGATGTGCCACCTTTTACTTTGTCCTTTAGGGAATGAGAAATGAGATCAAACTAATGTTTTTATTTCAATATGTATATATATATATATATATATATTACACACACATACATAGTATCATGTCAAGGCATCAGATATCTCTCATTTCTATTTGTTTCTGAGGCATTAAAAAGGCAGAGATTTGTGCAGCTGATGCACACACAGCGGTGGGCACCTGCAGGTTTTGCAGCAGAAACGATGACCTCTCAGACCCCTTTTCCCCCAGTAGAGGGTGCAGTGACTGACTGATTACCTCAGCCTTCTCTGGGGTGCTGCCTGCAGAGTCACGCTTCATTGCACGTCATTATCAAGGATGAAACCATTTTCTAAGTGTTTGCCTTTTTCCTCCCCTTCTGATCCGCTTGTGTCGTCCCCATCCACATACTAAAAAGATAGATAAATTGTTAGGAGGGGCATTTGCAATCAAGCCACGAATTGACTTTGCCTAAGATCAGTGGAAACAAATGAGGCCAGGTTTATAGGTATAGTTATATTGCGGATAAACTGGTCTGAAAACCCCAAAATTCCTAATAACTATGCATATTCTATTAATAGTTTATATTTTCATATTTCTATGTGCAATTGCACGATTCTTTTTTCAGTTTGTGTCACTGCAAAAACAACTTTAAAATATGTATAGTAGACCTAAAAACAGTGGAATTATGCATGTGCCAGTGTTGTTAAAGTTAAAGTTCAAAGTTCCCTGTACAATGAAATTCTTACTTTGCTTTCCACCATGAAAGCCGTTAAAAGAATAAGAATAAAGTACACATAAATAAGTAGAAGAAACATATGAATTACAAATATACAAACAGTGCAGTATATAATAGTGCAATATAACTGTATTGTGTCTGTGCAAGTCGCATACATCAATGACTGCGGTGTGGAATTAATGTATAAGATAATTATATGGATATATGCAATATATTGATTTTAACTACATTTGGAGAGTGACTTTGTGCCTCGTTGTGAAAGAACAACAAGGCGGCTCTTTTTTTAGTGACGGAGAGCCAGGCATGCACTTGTACACAAAGAGAAAAAAGTGTCCAAATTGTACCTTTAGGGGTACAACAGCTTGTCACTGGGGCACTACCTTTAAAAGGACATCTTTGTACCTTTTTTACCACAAAACGGTTCATACCAGTACCTTAAGGTACTCTAAGGTACTAATATGCACCTTTTAGGTTTAAAAAAGGTACAGAGATGTCCTTTTAATGGTACTGCCCCAGTGACAAGCTGTTGTACCCCTAAAGGTACAATTTTGACACTTTTTTTCTCTGTGTGTACGAGTCAGTTGAGGTAGGGAGGCGCAGTTCTAGTGAATGGGCTGTCAAGATTTCAAAATAACAAAGGGGGAACCATTAAAGTGTTATATATATATATCTATTCTGAGTATTCTGAAATCACATGATTGCTTTGTGTGATGAAGTTTGAGTAATTATTCACTGAAAATCTTAGCCTCTGCTGTTGCTCTCAAATCATATATTATCATTGTCAAGTCCTACAATAATGAGGTTTGGTCTTAAGACAAGCAACGGTGTTTGTTATCGTTGTGCCATTTTTTTGTGGTACATATGACTTTTGTAGTGCATCTCAGAGCTTCAACAGAGGAGAAGGTCATCCGTGAATAATGACTTGTGTGACTTTTAGCTTTAGATCCCCACCAGAGCATGAGGGGATATGGGGGGGGCTTGTCTCTCATAAGTGACTGCCCAATGTGTAAAGCTGGCCACCGGGGCATCACTTGAAGCCCCTAAGCAGAGCAGTCAGCTGGAAACCGTAGCAACCATTAGCAGCGTGGTTACCATGACATTCATCCAACCAGTGAGGCAGGCTTCCTGGCTGGACTCCATTGGGAGTTGTGATGGCAGGATTTAGAGGGAAGTGGGACAAACCATTGTGACGAAAGTAGTTTTTTGGCAGAGAATGAAGGCCTAGTTCTTTACAAACAGTGATAGAGTAAAAGTAAAAAAAGAAAAAAAATCAGCTAGCTTTTGTATCCGTGGGCAAACTTGGGAATGAATTACCATCTAAATATAGTCAATTGGAATCTATTGGTTATTTAGCAGACTGATTCTTATTTATGATAGTCTTAGACACAGCTTAAAGCTTCAATCAATCCCTAGAAAATCAATCCAGAAAAAAATCTGGAATCCACCTGGCCATACATTAACGTCTCAGATTCATACTATTAAGAACAATTTTGTTGAATCGGGACCATGGGCAGTCTGTGACCGTGCAGTACAGTTTAAATACATCACAGAGACGGGTCCTGCTCCAAGGGCCTTGTAATGGATCATGGGGGAGGAAGCTGTGGTGGTAAGAAATAGAAAACCAGGGCGGTCAAGGTTGAATGGTTACCCTGCTTGGTCAGTGTTCCATGGAGAGCGTAATAACAGGAAATGTTACGGAAATTAATCTTGTTGCATGTTGTTGTTGTTTTTTGTGATGCCATTTTTTTTTTCTTATGTATTTGTCATTATGCATTAATTGAAGCTTTTGTCACCTTTCATGAGTAATACTTTCAATTTCAGTTGAGAAAATTGCTTTAACCTTTGCCCTTTAATTGTACGGTTTCATAAAGCTCCAACAATGCCCTTTTAAATTCTCTAATAGCTGTATAATCTAACCTTTGCACAGAAGAGAATGCATAAAAGATATCGTAATTGTTGTCAAAATATGTTGCTGGTGGTTATAACTTAAGTTATCTGTGTTGCGGCACTGATGTGGTAAAGAGAGCATGAGACAAAGTGAATGTGGGCATGTTCGGTCTCTCTTTTGTTTAAAAGTGTGTTTAGACTGTGATAAGGAGGAGAAAGGGATATAGTGGCGAGTCGGGCTCCTCCGGTTGGGCACTTCTTTTCAGTGCCAGGATCAGGTTGACCTTGAAGATAATATTGAGCCTTATCCCCGTTTGTCACGGGTGAGGAAAAACAGATTATACTCTCTAAAGTCGCTGCTGACTGATCAATGACGTCCTCAACCCATCCTCAACCTTAATACTTGTTGTTTTCTTTCGCAAATCTGTGCCTTCTCATCAATGTCTTTCAGGGTTTTTTTGCTTTCCTATGTTGGTGCCTTTTAGCAATTTGGTACATCCCTAAAATCTGGGGTTCTGCTAAATTTTGGTTTTCTTGGAAGTTGGAATTTTAATTGAATTTGCCACACCGTTACAGCAAGTTAAAGGAGTCATGAACTGCATTGTTTTATAATGTTATTTTGATTTTTACATAAAAAAATGTCAGAATTTAGAAATAAAAGGCATTTTTTCCTACCCTGATTTTAGCCCTCTGCTTTGAACGCTCTGATTGAAGGGGTGTGTCTGCTGTGAGACTTCAGTGTCAACGCCCACTGCTGTGATTGGCTAACATCTTTGCATATGAAATAGCTAAGTATTACATGTGGAGCGCTCTCGAAAACGTTTAACACAATTTTACTATTACAGCTCTCAAGGTTAACTAATCATGAAAAGTGTTGATTATAGGATTATATTTAGATCTATAGCATTATATTTTGATCGTGGCATGAAAGGTTGCAGTGTTGAACATTGTAGCTGATCACAGACATGTTGAGCGCATGAATGCACACTAACGAATGCTTTCATCATAACTAACAGTGCAAACACAATGTAAATAAGAGATTTGTTGATTACACCGGGAGTTTTGGCACAAGTCCAGATAAACTCACGCTGTTTGATGGACAGCTTTGATTTGCTGACACATAGACAAAGAACATCTGACTGTAAATGAATAATTACATATCAGAAATTACTGGTCACAGATCAGGCATTAGAAAATGTTATCGCATTACTGTCGAGTCCATAACGTAAAAGTCTGTTCGCAAAGCCTGTGGCGAAATTGTGACAGATTTACCAAATAATCAGCAGTGAAATGTACCGAATACAAATAAATAATGCTCAACTGAGACATTCACATTGTTGAAAAAAAAAAAAAAAACACATTCCTAGTATTTGGATCCTTTGGAAGGTAATGTTATTTTAGTCCAGTGATCCTGTATCGCTCTTCTCTCCTCGTCATCTCACTAACACCCCCAGTGGGCGGGGCCAAAGTTGCAATAATGAAGTAGGCGTTGATTTTCTTCTGCAGAGGTGGTCTTTCACCTATCATAGATACGAGTCGTTCTCTGGGCTTGGTTACAATAAAAGCTGTTTTTGAACTAACAAGAAGGAAGTTTTCAGTTCTGAAACTTACAGGATATTCTTATAATATGATGACCTCTTATATGTCAAAAGCTCAAGGATAATTTGATTTCTCAGTTCATGACCCTTTTAAATTAAATTGCAATTGCATTCTTTGAGCATGTATGATATATATCTGAACTATCTTTTTTTAACGATATGCACTGTAACATCTGAAGCCTTATGAGCACTCAATTTTAGCATACTTTCATAACTCTCTTGAGTTTTCTTACGCCAGATCATGCACCAACGAAATGAAATAATCAATGTGGTAATCAGGGGAATTAATTTAAGATTTGCTGTCTCTCACAGCTGCTAATTACCGCCGCTTATGATTGCATTGCTGATGAGAGTCACCCGTTATTATCAAGAATGGCTTATTGCGGAGTGCCACAAGAGCCTCTTTTATATTCCCAGCATGAGTTTGTGACAGTTGTCTGTAACAAACAGATTAGACACAATCTTGCAGTGATGAATGGCATTACTATTGCTGAAATGGCACTTACGTTTTACACTATCCTTGTAAAATAATTTCCTACCCCAACTTCTCTTGCAAAGCTCAGATCATATTGAGAATGAGAGGATGTTCTAGCTGTGCTAATTTCCTAACTTTGTTATTTTAGTCCATGTGCACTCAAAATGAGATGGAACAGTGATTAGACCAATTACTGCAACCACAGGCAGATTGCAGCAGGGTGTCCTCGTGCCCACCTGCTACAGAGATCGCCCTTCCTTTGGTGCCAGTCAAGACGTGATCGTCCCTAGCTAGCCTCAATCACACAGTCTCATAATCACGGCCCAGTTCAGCAAGCGTACCGCTGTGTGAATGGCACAAACAGGTCAGCAATGCTGCTCAAATTGGAATCTCATATGGACTGAGGTATGTTTTTTGGGCTTTTGATTTGTGTTGGGTTGACCTTTGTCAGACTATACACCATATTTAATTTGGCATATACAAAAACATGGCTGTGAGGGACAGAAATACAGTTTGTTCAATATGTCATACTGTTGTGTCGATTTAAAATACATCTTTCCAGTAGACAAAAAAACTCCCTAAATTTAAATATCAATTCTGAATTAAAAACACATTAAGTATGGTGAACATTAACCTAAATCACCCTATTAATTGCCAACCCACCAAATAGTAAATTATGAATGTGTAGATTTGCACATTTATTTATGTGCCATTTTCAAACTTTAACCTTGTGTTGCCAGTAAATTAGGCTAGTTGATTTTATTATTTTTTTTGGTTTGGTACAAAACAAGCAATACATTTTTTTTTTTTTAAAAACAGTGATAATGGGCCCTATCATACATCCGGCGCAATGCAACGCTAGGCATGTCGCAAGTGTTTTTTGCTAGTTTCAGCCTGACGCAGTTATAATTTTTTACGTCCAGCACCAAGTTGTTTAAATAGCAAAAAGCTTGTGCCCATCTGTTCGTCCATGGCCATGCTGGTCTGAAAACGAGGTGTGTTCAGGCGCATTGTTGGCACGTTGCTATTTTGAGGAAACTGAAAACGACTGTGCCATTTACCAACAAAACCTGGTCTAAAGTCAATAGCGCAGTATTTTTTTGTGTTATTTAAAGGGCGCGTTAGTAATATGTGCCTATAGGCGGGTGCACAACGCACGTACACTCTGATTATTACACACAGGGACACGCAGCAGCATTTTTATAGCAAACTATAGCAAAAGTGGATTTGGACACACCCTAAGTGCAGCTGCGCCATGCGCTTCAGACCATGTGTTCAGATCGGTAAAATAGGGCCCAATGATTGTAATTCACTATTAGAGCAAAGCTGGAATACTTTATTCTTATGAGGTTTAAGCATTCAATCAAATGTTAGTGTAAAAGTAAAACTGCATTGAAAAGTGCAAATTATGTTTTGATCTTTTTAGCTTTTGGGTGGAAATGGACCTTGCAGACCTAGCCAATCAGCTAATTCACCCAATCAGCAAAACCTAAATTAATTCCTGCCAGTCAGCAACTGTTTATGACCATGTTTTCTGGTTAATATGCAAAATGTGCTAATTGGATTTTTTTCATCTTGCAGCATCAGTCTAACACGTAAATGCCATTAGAGCCATGTGTCTCCAGTCCAGTCAGGTGTAGCTTCTATACTAAATATACCACCATTAAAAAAGCTTTTTATTTTGTGGGAAAAAACATGACTTTTATCAAGGAAGCATTCAATTTATCAAAAGTGACAGTCATTTTACAAAAGATTTCTATTTCAAATCAACGGTGTTCTTTTGAACTTTCTTTTTTTTTTCAAAAAATCCTGAGGAAAAAAACATGGGTTCCATAAAAATATTAAGCAGTGCAACTATCGATAATAATAAGAATGTTTTTTTGAGCACTAAATTAGTATATTACAATGATTTCTGAAGGATCATGTGACACTGAAGACTGTAATAATGATACCGAAAATTCAGCTTTGCCTTCACAGAAATAAATCACAAATAATAAGAATAAATAGAAAATGGCTATTTTAAATCATAGTGTTTGACCATTTTTTTTTCACTGTATTTGATCAAATAAATGCAGCCTTTGTGAGCATAAGAGACGTTGTTCAAACACCCAAACCCATGTGGATGTTTTGTAGATTATACATGGCATAGATATTCATAATTTTTTGTGACCCCTGCTACCGTTTGTCTTATTGTGTTCATAATGATGAAACCGTCTAAAAATGACACATCTAAGATGGTTGGTAGAAACACCTTCACATAGATTCATATTCTAGTTTTTCCTAGTGAACTTTAATATAGGTCATTCACAGAATAAAGAAGCTCTAATTGCAGTCCTTGATTTCAAATGACAGGAGAAAGAGCAACTCACAGAACACCTGACAATTTATTGTCCGTCACACTTCACCAGAGGATCCAAAGCCCTTTTCTGTAGAGAACTAAATTATATGTATTACTCAGAATTTAATGTCTGACATTATATGGAGGTAAATTGGAACCATCAGTCACATAAGACTGTCATATCTGTTGGACTTGAAACTGAATTTTAACATTTGACTTAAAATTTTAAAAAAAACTTGTGTCTCATATAATATAAATAAACAAATTATAAATGGCTCACTGGCTTTTATGTGTGATTCATTCTCGAATTTAATTAATAATTATGTTTTATTGTGATCTCCTTGTGCATGAAAAAATGAAAGATTTTGATCAAAATGTCTTCATCATAAATATGCATCACTGAGATCTTCATTAAATATCTAAATAATATAAAAAAAAAAAAAAAAAAAAACCCTCCTTATTTTAGTTAAGTCTGATCAATCTTTTTTAGCTGCTGTTATTAAATCATTTTTTCAATGACCAAATGGACAATTAATTATGTGAATTCATAAACGATTTAAACACTCCAGATACACACCATAGTGTCTTCTAAATGCATAATAGTTTTGCAGTCTTGGCTGGAAATCCAAGCACTAAAATATTTTTTGCTGTATGACTATAAAGAATTTTATTTTTTCTTTCAAAGGTTTGAACTGCAGTATATTCATAGTTGCCAAATGACCCATGCAATAAGTTGTCACAGACAGTGTCCTGGGGAGTGAATAGAAACGGCTGAATATATTTATGTATGTGTCTGGCAACATCTCTATGTATTACAATGTACTAGTGAACTGAACTCATTATGATATATATGGTGTTTTAGAGTACAGTCTTAAAAGAAAATAGTCCAGTCGCATTTCATCACTTTATGCTTTATTCACTGTGTGTCCTGCAAAACATGATTGATAATGATAACCATACATAAAAAATATATCTGAATCTACGATGGCATTTCATGCGATTTCTGTTTATTTGTCTCTATAAATCTGGAATATGAGAGCCCTATACCATGTCTTAAACATTAGGGGGACCAAAGTTTTTTTTTTTAAAGGAATAGTTCACTTGAAAATTACCCCATGATTTACTCACCCTCATGCCATCCTAGGTGTATATGACCTTCTTTCTGATGAACACAATCAGAGTTATATTAATAAATATCCTGACGCTTCCAAGCTTTATAATGGCAGTGACGGGGTCCATTGAGTTTGAATCTCAAAAAAGTGCCTCCATCCATCATAAACATACTCCACACGGCTCCGGGGGGTTAATAAAGGTCATCTGAAGCGAATTGATGGGTTTTTGTAAGAAAAATATCTATATTTAAAACTTTATAAAGTAAAATATCTCAGACCACCTTCCGTATTCAACTTAAGAAAAAAACGTAACTGCCGCGACATATGACTACACACACAAAAAAAATTGTTTCTTCAGTGGTTCTTTGGGGTGGTTGAGGTGCTACCGTATAAATGCGCTACCGTATAAAGAACCTGTTAAGCCCAGTGTGGTTCTTCAGCGGTTCTTTGGGGTGGTTGAGGTGCTATATATCACCGCTACTGAATACATAACCTGTTAAGCCCAGTGTGGTTCTTTAGTGATTTTTCAGTGGTTCTTTGGGGTGGTTAAGGAGCTATATAGCACCACTGCCATACAAAGAATCCGTTAAGCCCCTGTATAGTTCTTTTAAAGGTTCTCTAACTCTCTCTTAGTCTCTTAGTTTAGTTGGGGAAAGGATTAAAAAAACTACATTAAAATACAGTGTATTTTCTGAAGATAACATGGTTTTCAACATTTTGCCCCCAAGGTCCCCCTATAAGGAAATAATCCAGGGCCCCCACACAAGACTTTTTGACCTCAGAAAAGCATAAAAGTGATTCAAAACAGCTTTTGCCATTGTAGTAAATTCCAATTCAAAGCAAACTTATGAGAGTCGAGTAACAGATCTAAAATCCAAGGAGAAGAATGGGGTGGTTCTACATAGCACCATTTGACAAAGGTGCTGTATAGATAGGTGCTGTAGTTCCCCTATGATTACAAGCCAATGAAACACTTTTAGTGCTATTTAGCACCATTTTTGCCTCAAGCTGACACTGATGGCCTCCTGTCAGCAATGATATGTCAGCCAGAGCTGGGCCATGTGTGGCCCTTATCTTTAATCCAGATCTGGGTCACTCGAGTGCCGTCATTCTTTGCGGTATGTGGGCTGAGGGAAAAGGGGTTGTGTGGACCGGAGCTGGGCCAGAAGAAATTGCTACGTGGGTTGTTGGCTGTTTATCATTTCTACTATTTTACCAGTTGTCAAATATTAAATGTTTAGCTACTTGCATCTTACCACGCACTCTTTCACCGTTAAAATTAAAGTGACATGTTGGAATTCACACTCGTCTTCTCGTCTGTGAACATTAAGGCCTGTCGCCTTTGATTTGATTGGCCATCTCAATCATGTTTGTTGAGCGCTGTAGGACCGCTAAGGCAGACCAGCCTAAAAATATAACTTTTTAAAACTTTTTGTCATCCTAACAACAAACAGAGCGGTGCATAATGGAGTGCAGCAGAGCAGCATCAAGAACATCAAATATTGGGAGAGGACAATTTGACCATTTTTAATTATTGGACAATTTGACCATTTCTCTGTGTCTATGATAGTTACGGCTTTGCTATGAGATTAGACTAAAAAAAACAAAGATATCCTGAGAAAACCCTTGATTTTGAAAGTGTGCTGCTGGTGTACAAACATATGGAACACCATATGGCCAGATTGAGTCTTGGTGCCCATTTAACAAAAGAAAATAATAGTAAAAATATATATATTTGTCTGTAGTACTACTAAAATACTCCTTTTGGATTATAGTGACTCGACTGTTATAAGCTTAAAACTAAGCAGTAGTGAATGTTTTCTGCCTGGAGCCTGGAAATGGAAATTTACTGGTCAGATGTGGGAACTCTGTATATACTAACAACTCTTTCACATACAGCTGTTATGACATCCAGCATATTCTAATCACTAAAGTTGTTGAATAATTGGTCAGAATACTTCAGAAGGTCATATGAATAATGCTTATCCATGGAGAATACATTCTTATGCATCAGTATAACTGCTAAGCTTTTGGTTTTGTGTTAGATAAGGAAATATTTCATGTTCAGGCCCTTTGTGGAGATTTGCATGTTCCGGATTTCACGCTCTGGATCAGCGCAGCAGATCTCTGGGTGAGTGAGTCAAACATATATACTGTAATCCTCATAGATACTGTATGTTATGATGGAGGGCTCTATGCAAATGCATGCATGTACCCACTGTTTGCATTAAAATGAACTGCTGTTATTTTGTATACATCAACCTGTCCCATAAGGTCATGTCTTGTGTTCCCTGCCGGGATGTAAGATTCATTCTCCAGGCCTGAAATGCACTGCTGTATCTCAGTGTGATGAAGGGAATATGCATTTAAATTCATTTAAAAATAAACCAATGTACAAGATGACCCAAATGCTGATAAGAAGGTTATTGTGTTTATTCTACATATTACCAGACTGAAATGAAATGTCGTGCGCTTATGGCATTACAACTGCAGCACAGAGAAATAATAATGGCATCGGACAGTTTTTCTCTTTAGAGATGCAACATTAATAGCTCTATAGATTAGATTTCAATTTTTTTCATAGTGGCCTGTTATGTCTAGTAGACAGGAGAATGACTAAAGGAATACAATACTCTGTGCTGGGATGAAAAACAAATCATGATGAATATTTCAGGATGCTATAGACCAGGGGTTTTCAAACTTTTGATGCCAAGGAACCCCAAATATAACCATCCTTCCTGAGGTATAAAAGTTTTATTATTTATCCATTCATACTGTATGAGTAAAATTGTTTCCAAATTCAAAAAGTTGAGTATAAAAAAGTACGATTGAAGTGTCATCTGGAAAATTTTTGCTAAAATATTTGCTAAATTGAATTTGTGCCTTTTTTACCCACTGTATTAGAGGACTGTCAAAAATATTTAAATCCATTTAAAAATAATTTGCATAGCACTTTTCTCATTTAACGTGTTTAAAAATTGTTAAACCTGTTTAATAAATATTTTGGGCCCTATTTTAATGATCTAAGCGCTTGGTCTAAAGCGCACAGATTTTTTTTTCCACTTTTGCCCGGCACATGGTCTGAACAGGTTGTCCCTATTCTCTTAATGAGCCGTGGGTGTGTTTTGTTTTTTTACGTGCAATAAACCAATCAGAGTCTCATCTCTTATTCCCTTTAAAAGCCAGTTGCGCTTGCACCATGGCGGATTCACTATTTGCATAGCAGAATATAGACACCCTCAACCTGACGAGTCAGTTTAAATACACGTGTGTATTGCCACGTTTGGTTAAATAAGTAGCTAATTTCATTCATCATTACTGCACATAGGTAATTCTGATGCATGCAATGACTATCCATTATGACATGTAGGCATTTTTATCTTTATGTACACAATAATAATCTTTTACATTGTAATATTTGGCATGTGTGTAATAAGCAGAGTGTACGTGCGTTGTATACCCGCCTATAGGCGCATATTACTAGCGCATCCTTTAAATAACGCAAAAAATACTGCTCTATTGACTGCTCTATAGACCAGGTTTCAGTTGGTCAATGGCGCAGTCTATTTCAGTTGCCTCAAAAAAGCAACGCGCCAACAATGTGCCTGAACACACCTCGCTTTCAGACCAGCACGCCCATGGGTGTACAAATGGGAGCAAATGCATTTGTTATTTAAACAATGTGGCGCTGGACGTAAAAATGAGCAAACTAGCAAAAAACACTTGCGTTGCGCCTGGCGCCGCGTTGCTCCGGGTGTATTATAGGGCCCTTTAAGTTAGCACATTAACATTGACAGCCCTAAAAATGCAGTTTGTTAAATGTATTTTGATATATTTCATGTACTTTTTATATAATTTAATACATTCTAATGTAGATTTTGTAATTTTTGTTTGTTTGTTTGTTTTCTTTAGGAACCACAAGGGGAAGCTAAGGGGTCCATAGAGAATTTTCAAGAAAATTACATTAATTCAGTATGTTGTGTCATATAAAAATATATTTAGAGAAACCCCATAGACCCCTGTTTGAAAATTAAGGGTCAAAAAAATGCAAGGTAAAATTAAATCTGTCAAAGACTACATTAATAATACAGATTCACTTGCAATGTGGATATACATGGTTTATGCCAGCCACAATGTGTTTTCCGTGTATTTATTGACTGCTGAGAGCATTAAACCATTAAAATTCAATTTTGTATGATAAACAGATTTGGTAAAGTGTTGGATAAAATGTAAAATCTGGGTCCTGAAGCTAAACCAGCTGGGAACCACGGATTGAAAAGGAACCAGGGTTTGCATGTTGCTTCAAGGCTTGAATGAATGAGCGAATGGGAGTAGAACAGAGGATGAACGGTAGGAGTGAGTATTTGAGATTTCGGGTGAGTGTGCTGCAGGGGATTTAAATGAGGAAAAGCAAAACCGGTGGGTGTTGTGGAGATACAGCTAGGGTGGGTTTATTGTGACAGCAGTGTGTAAATGATGGTTTTAGTGGAGACAGGCTGAGTTGTGCAGGCAAAATAAAGTGATGTGCTAGCACACCTGGGTAGGGACCCTGGGTATGGATGAGAGAAAACTCTCTCCTCTCCTGCCCGACAACTGCCTTTCACGGCCTAGGAGGAGGGGACGGGGGGGAGGAAGAAAGCATCTTGGTGTCACTCTTATGGAGATGTTTCCCTCTAAAGGGCTGAGCGTAGCCTAGCGTGACTGTTTGCACTGTGTGCATTGAAGCTGCTTTTACTTTGTGGCTCAAGAGTGGGCCTGAAGTTGTCTGACCAACTGCCAAACTACTTGAGCGCAAAGTTTGTTGACATGTTGCTTGATTGGAGCAGAAAATGAAGAGGTATCAAACCTTGGCAGGAGAACACGTTATAATGTGAAACAGGAAATTGTTAGATATGTTATATATCTGAAGAGAAATATTTTAAAATATTACTTTTTTTCTATTAAATATGATAAATAAAGTTAGTGTTAGTGAAGTTTATATATATATATATTTGTTTTATTTTTATGTTTTTAAAAGAAGATCTTATGCTCACCATGTTACGGTGTGTAGTGCAGCAGGGAAGAGAAGATCCAGGGCTTCCACAAAGATGGGTTTTTATTTACAAAGTGATACAGAACACGACACACATAGGCATAACACATAAGAACGGACAAGGAGTGCAGGGAAGTGAGATCAATATAAAGGGAGTGCTGATGATGATGACCAGGTGCAGGGAATCCAGGGAGAGTGGGAGAGATGAGGAGTGAGTGATTTCAGGTGAGAGACAGGGAGGATCATGGGAAATGGAGTCCAGGACAGGCGTGGATTGTAACACACCAAGGCTGCACATTTTTGATCAAGAATACAACACAAAATGGCAATATTGTAAAATAATAGGTTTATTTTACGGTGTCATTGTTACAGTGTAATTATATATTTATGTACTGAGTAATATTAATTAACTACATGTACTTACTATAGGGTTAGAGTAGGATTAGGGTTTGGTTGAGGGTTAGTTGCATGTAATTATGCATAATTTACTGTTATTACTATGGTAAGTACATGTAACATATGTAACAAGGACACTGTAAAATGAAGTTTTACCAAATAATAATACACAGGAATTCTTTGTATCTTTGATCAGTTAATTTGCATGGTCATTGGATTGCTTGACACCTCTTGTTGTAAATGTTTATGTTGACTCTACTAAAGCTTGCACTATGATATAATTGTAGTTTTTGTACTGGTGGTTCTAGAATCAGCTATAAACTGTGTTCCCGACGGATATATGATGTCACAGGTGAGCGGTGAGTCACTGTCCTGGTGGATTGTCAATAATAAAGGTTGGCAGAGCATCATATTGATCTGCCATATTGAGCATATAATTTATGATATCAACGCTGAATTTTCAGCAGCATTACTTCAGTCTTCAGTGTCACATGACCCGATCCTCCAGAAATCATTCTAATATGCTGATTTGGTGCTCAAGAAATATATGTTGTCTTATTTTCAATGTTGTAAACAGCTCTGGCATGACAACTCTCAAAGAGTTAATTTTGGTCTTGGCGGAATAGATCCGCTATGCTGCTGCTGCTGCAGAGCAAGTACAGAACTTGCTACTGCCAATACACATCAACATGCTGCTATGAGCTAGCAAGACATGCTGCTGTTGTACAAGCATACATAAACCACCCCCATAGCAGATCTATACAGGTGGAGCTGGGGAAGGGGAAGGGTTTCTGAAAACGCACAGCAAACTGCTACAGCAAACGATAGGCGATAAGTATTTGAATGTTGAGCAGCAAGCTCATTGGCTACTGATACAGCAGGGAACCAATCAGCTGTGCCCTTTAGATAATTATGTGATTGCAAGCAGATTAAGATATAGAGTTTCATGACAGAACTTTGTATTTGTGCTGCTTAATTTTAATGTTTTCAGGATTCTTTGATGAATAAACTTCAAAAAGTATATACTTTACTATATTTACTTTAAAATATTTATTAATTTATATTTATTTAATTTAACATTTAGCAGCATCGTGGTGTGAAACGGGTTATTTTACACTGTGTTATTCACAAAAGTGTCCTACTCTGTTACTCAGTTTAGCTCATCAGCCACTTTCTTATCTAAGCTTGAAGACTAAAGGATCAGGCCTATGAGCCAATGAGCTCAGACCGCAGACTCTGAAATGGACCACATATCAGAGGAACAGCAATTACATGTCAGATGCCTTTGGCTAAAGATGCCTTGCAAAAAAATATAGTGTTAAACAGCATTTTATGTGACCGGACTGCTTTGTTAAAGAGTGTTAACAAATAAATCATTTTGCCCCTAGTTTGTCACACTTTTTTTCTCCTTTGGGAAATTGTAGCTCTTTGCAGGGTGACGCATGACTCTTTCCAGGATCTGCTCTCGCTGCTTGGATTGTTCTGTTTTGTTTATTTGTTGCATGCGGGCGCTTGGCTGGTTTCCTGCAGCATTAACACAGGGACGGAACTCACAAGCCACATGGGAAGGAGGGCAGTGTGGCTGCCAGACTTACTGCCCGGAACCAATGCTATGACATGCGCAATATGCAGGGAAAAGACTGGAAGAGAATGAGAGAGAGAGAGAGAGAGAGAGAGAGAGAGAGAGACATTCAGTCCACACCTTTGGGTTTCCATGGTCAGGATGGCTGTTCTGAGAAAAGCACGGAGCTGTTCATTGATTTTTGGGATGATTTTCATGTCTCTTGAGCATTACATTTAATATACTACTTTAAAGTCAACATGAACTCAAAATAGATGTGGTTATTTTATTAATACACATTCTTGGTCTTATTGTGTATTTAATCAGTGCACATTATTCTAAAGAATTGTAGTCTTTTATTTAAAAAAGCTCCACCTTTGAAATAACCTAAGTCCACTTAAGTTTTAATGGTGTTTCAGGAGGGAAGTAGTTTACTGAGGGGCCATTTACATGACACCATTTTCAACCCAAAAATTTGTATGCATTTTGGCTATTCATTCTACACAATGACGCGTTTTGAGGGCCTGAAAATGCAAACAGTTTTTGAAAACGCTACTCTTATCGTCTCTGTGTATACTACATAAGCGCGAAGTGAACATGACAAATATTTAACGTGACGTCATGCATATTACGTGTTCCGTCTATAGGTGTGTAGTGTTTCCTTACAAAGTGATCTTGCCAACTACTGGTCTAGCATGCATAATACAGCATTTTTAGTCATTTTTGTTGATCTCTGTAAACGGTGATCGTTTTGACAGTGTTCTCATCTGTACGCGAAAAACGCAATGAAAAAATGTTTCCGTTTTTATTTTTAGTTGTTACTAAGTAATTTACTGCTCTGGAATAGAATTAATTAATTTATTAATTAAAATGAAAAAAACTTTGTTTCTTCCTTCATATTTTATTTTATTTTCAAAGTGACTTCCACAAAATTTCTTTGCATCTTTGATCAGTTAATTTGCAATTAATTATTGGATTGCTTGACACCCCTGGTTGTAAATGTTTATACTGACTACCAAAGCTCCATAATATAGTTTTTACACTTTTGCACTGGTAGTTATGAATCTAGAATCAGCAATAAACTGTGCTCCTGACGGATACATGATATCACAGGTGGATTGTCAATATTAAAGGTAGGCAGAGCATCATATTGACCTGCCATATTGAGAATATATGATATTTTGTTTTTTCCCTTGCCTCGCAGGACAGAAATGACAATAAACCAACTTTATGTGACTAGAGAAGACAAACCCAATCTCACTCCACACTCGTCACATATTGGCGCTTGGTCAGGACCCTTCGGCGTCACTTTTCAACGCACAGGGTACCCCTTTAGCGTCATTTTTCGATGCGCAGGCTGCTCCATTGATTTATTTATTTTTTATTTACGCTATACCAAACCCCATCCCTAAACCCACCCATTTGTGTATTATATGATATAAAACACAGGATATAACAGGCAGATCCGACTGCAGGCACAATTTATTCAAAAAGTACAAATATTCCAAGTGTTCCAAGATTGATTTGTGTGAAGAAAATCCCCAAAAGCGTTCAGCGTCTCTATCGGCCAAAGATAATGCACACATTCAAAAATTGCCGCCCGATGAAACATTACGTCAGCTTTGATAGTGAAATTGCATTGGCTCTCGTATGTCTCGTGACCAGTTGCGTCAACGGAAATCAATGGACTTCCCTGCGCGTCAGAAAATGACGCTAAAGGGGTACCCTGTGCGTTAAAAAGTGACGCCGAGGGGTCCTGACCAAGCGTCAATATGTGACGAGTTGGAGTGAGACCGTGTAGAAAAGAAATATATCCGAAGCCTTGTCTCTCACATAGGCCTGTAGCCCGTGTCCCAGTGTTTTCTAGTGTTTCTTGCCAGGTTGGGCCTTCAGACAGAGGATGGATAACAACTCCAAGGCTCAATCAGTTCCTATTCACTGGCCTGCCAGACTGCTCTCGGGTTCAGGCTGGAGCAACAGAGGATTGTTTGCCAGTAAAAGCGCCAAGTGTTGATGAGACAGGCACATAGACAGATACAACCAAGCAGACTTATTTTAGCCAGGGTGACAGCGGGTCTGTCTGCACCTTCTGTCAAATTTTCCAGCCCCTCTCCCTGATTCTCATTCTCACTTTCCCCATTTTTATCTCCATGTGTGACCTTCTCATTCCCATTCCATCTTTTGTGTCCCTGTCATGTTATAAAGGCACATTAGTTAGTCCCTCTCTCTCTCTCTCTCTCTCTCTCTCTCTCTCTCTCTCTCTCTCTCTCTCTCATATATGTACCCCATTAAATGACATTATATGGTTGACAAGTGTGTTTTAAATAAATGGTCTTTGGCTTTGCCTGAACATGGTTGGAGTTATTTGGGTGAGAGGGCTGATGGATGTATGTTGTCAGTCTGAATTCATAATGAGGCATCAAGCAGCTTGTTAGATGCAATCAGTAGCTGCAACCCATGAACCTCATTCGATTTGCTGTCATGTGTCATCGGAGACCCCTGATGAGAGAGGCTGGGGAGATGATAATTTTTAAAAGGGCTTGTTCACCTCTTCCATTTACAGATGAGGAACACCCACTTAGCATCAAGTTAGCTCTTGGAACACTGACAACGTTTATGGCTTGTATCCCTTTTGTCTAGTCTAGTAAATAGTAGTGCTGTCAATCGATAATAATCGCAAATTTTAACATTAAAGTTTTTAATATATGCTTATATTGTATTAATTTCACATTTAACCTCCAAATTAATGTATAACAACAGTTATTTTAAATATTTGATCTAACAGGTAGGAAATATAGGCCTACAGAAATTGAATAAATTATCTTCACTGCGTAAATTATAAATTAAATATAGATTAATCCTTATTAAAGCTACAAAAGTTCAGTCAAGAGCAGTGAGTGATTTTCTCAGATTTTTGTTCTTTGATTAACATTAATGAGAGACATCACAGCAACAGGTTTATTAGGCTGCTGTCACTTTAAGACCTGCTGCACATGACGCGGATCTGACACACCTCTAATGTCCTCACAACTCTTTATGGTCATTTAAGACTTTATTTAACTCATTTAAGACTGTGCTTACGAGGATACTTGACAAAGTGGACATTTGTGTTTTTCAAGCGCGAAAAAGTACTCAATGCGGCGGTGCACTGTCTGAAGCGACATTATGTGCGCATGACTCTGCATTCACACGGGGCATCAAAATTGACGCTTGACGGAGGGCGTCTGAAGCGTGGTGCTGATGCGACCATCATAGTGACAACAGCCAATCACATTACTCTTCCGGTGTGGCATGAACTCAATTGGCTAGCGTGCTAGGGTATTTTGTATTTTGCATTGTTTTGTGTTTTTAATATATTTAGTGCATTAAACTGAAAATTTTAATCGTATGCATTAACATGCTAATTTTGACAGCACTAGTAATTTAAAAGTTAATCATCACTTTGTTTCTAAATACTTGAGTGAAAACCTTTTAGACTCTCAAATTACTAAGTAATTTTGAAGATTTAGCTTTTAAACAAAAGAAAGTGTGCTTAAAGTCGGCATAAAATGGATAACCCCAATAACTTGATCTTCAGGTGAAACAACAGACTTTTCCCTTACGCTGGATTTATCCAATCTTTTTGTCTGCTTAAACTCCGCCTCTTTCTTACAATCAAACACAAGCTCATTTAGATCTGCCTCCATCCAATCAACAGCTGATGGAATGAAGCCCCTGCCCCACATTTTTTCTTTTTCAATAAACCATTTCACCATGTGTCACTGAAGAAATACTGAATACTGAAAAAGTCTGTTGCTGCTACTGTTACATCATGACTTTAAGCTCTGTTTCAAAAACTAGCTTCGCTTTCTACTCCTTACATAGGCTGCTTCCTTTCATGCTATCTTAACTGCAACTGTATCTTAACTTGAAAGCTTATAAGTGACTGATTTGGAACACTTTTCATATGCAGCGACTCCACGTGAGTTACAATTGATTACAATGAAGTTTGCTATTAGCATGTTGCTAAGCTAACAGCGTGGCACTCTAATAAGCAAAAATGTTAGGTATACCTACAAAAAACATTGTGTTTGTTTAGCTGAATGAATAATTCGATCACATCATTTTAAAGAAGCCACACTAGCCCTGTAAATGTTTCAGTAGATCATTTGTATCTTTTATCCTTGTGTTTACACTCAGAAATGACCTTTTGGACTGAGGTGTAATTGGATAAGTTTGGTTTAGTGCTTAATGTATGAGAAGAGAGATCATCCTCTCTGTTTATAGAAAAAAAGGTTGACACAGGGCAATCCACTCAGAGATATTTAAATCCACCATTTGCAGACACTCGTATTGTGCCCTGGGTTTAGAATATGGTAGCATAGCATTACCTTTACCAGGGCAAACCACAGTGAATGAAATGAGCTGTATCATTAAAAGATGCGGCAACACATTACCCAGCAGCACACATTTGTTTGCATGAAAAATCTGCTGAGCCAGAATGTGAAGATGGAGGAGGAGGTGTCAAAAACAGCTAGACAGCAGGCAGTAGGAAAAACTATAGCTCAAAAGTACAACAATAGTTTAGTCAAAAATGAATCATTTGCTCTGAATGTCTCATGTCATTCCAAACCTGTATACATTTGTTTTATTGACCCAAAAGCAAACTTGAATGACTGTTTTCCATAAAAAATTACCCTAGAAATTGTCTCATTGTCGGTAGGTTGAATTCATGCATCAGATCAGTCTGATTCACAAACAAATCATTAGGTTTTAGAAACTGGATCAAATGATCAAAAAAGATCTGACTCAAAATATTGATTAGTTCTTGGATCAGACATCATTAGTTCTCACAAAAACTCTCATGAAAGAGATCTAGGGTGGATGTCAAGGTCTGTTCTTCAAACAAAGCTATCATACGAGTTTAGAAGACTTGAAATACAGCACACGAGTCAAATTGACCACTTTTATGATACTGTACATCTGTGTGGCTTTTTTTGGAGCTTAACAGCCCCAATTCTCATTCATTGTTATTATCTGGGCAATTAATTTCAATGTATTTTTTAAATATCTATAATATATCATGTATAAATATATATCAAATTACTTATGTAATATATATATAATATATTACACATACACAATATATTCATTCAAAATTCATAAAAGTGGAAATAAATAACTTTTTTTAAATGGACAAATTAATAGACATCTAAAACTGTTTTTCGCATCCAAAATAAAAGTTTGTGTTTACATAATATATGTGTGTGTACTGTGTATAATTATTATGTATATTTTAATACAAATTTTTTTTTTTTTTAATACATTCATGTAAATATTTGCATGTATACTGTATATTTATATAAAATATAAATAATTTTTTAAAAATATATAAATAAAACAATTCTTAAATATATACATCCATGTGTGTGTATTTATATATACATAAGAATTATACACAGTACACACACATATATTATGTAAACACAAACTGGATGCGATTAATTTTGGATGCGATTAATCGTGATTAATCGTTTGACAGAACTAGAAAAAACATTTGCCAGTTGCTTTTCTTTATCCATATGTCAGTCGAGTTAAATAAATGCTATTGGACAGTTCACATGGTGCAACCAATCAGCTTTCGACCCACCACCCTCTCCCATGTGCCACTGAAAGAAGATGTACTGTCATTGAACAGTAAAAAATACCATATCATAAGAAAGTGGCAACTTTATCTTCTACATAGCATGGCTGGCGAATGAGAATGTATTTGGTGAGATATTGTAAATGTAGAATGGCATGAGGGTGAGTAAATTATCAGTATAATAGTTACAGATACTTTGAAGCATTATAACCTTTTCTGGTAGAACATCCCTCTGGTGACATTTAGTTATTGTTTACCTTTTAACCTTCAGGCTTTCATCAGGGCACATTTTACTTTTGTACTTGAGAGGATGAAGACTAAGGCAGTTAATTTGGCACAATGAGCCAATCTTTCTTTTGAAGGTCACTGAGAGTGAGGACCAGCTGAAGAGAGCTGGCATGAAGTGGAAGCGTAAGTCAGTCCGATCCTCCAATCAGTTGGACTCTTTGCATGGCAGATATTTTTCCATTATACATTCGCTTTGCAGATTTGAGTGCTGTAGCACCCACAAGACATCTCTGCTTGTTGTCTGCCTGAACTTCTGAATTACCATGAGTCTTTTATTCTTGTTGGTGCGTTGAGAAGCTTTGGGGTGAATTATGTGAGCATGTGTGAAGGGAAGAGTGGAGGAAGGTAAACAATGTGGAAATGGTGGTTTAAGGAGACATAATCTGATTTTCAGAACGCTAGGCGGAGGCACGCTGTCGTGTCAGATGAGGCAAGTCATCTTTATTAACAAGGAAACAAAGTTGGCAGGCTTGGCCGCAGCCGCCACTGAGTGTGACAAAATATCCAGAGATTGCCCTACATAATCATTTATCTTGATCTGAGTCCAGCTAATGCCCAGCTCAGTTATTATTTGGAATCTGTTTCTAATCAATACAGATGCTTCATAGGTTGTATCAATCATGTCTTTCTACATCCTGACATTTGCTCATTTGCTACTGTAAATAGACTTTGGGGGTTTATGAAATAACTAAGGCATTCAACTGGACTGAAAATGCCTGACTATTTGCTTTTGGTGGATTTCACTGTTATTTATCTCAAATGTGGCACTTGCGTGTTTCATTTAGATCCAAAGAGGTGAGGAGGCGCAGACTCACAATATTCAAATACATCCTCAAACTTACCTTATTGAGTCATGATCCAAAGCATGTATATTTATAATTTTAAGTTCATGGAATGAAAATTCTGTCATCATTTACTCACCCTCATGCTGTTCCAAAGTTGAAAGACTTCCTTCTTTGGAACGTAAAAGACGATATTTTGAAGAATGTTTGTAACCAAACAGTTTTGGTTCCCTTTGACTTCCATTGTATGGACAAAAATACAATGGAGATCAATGGGAACCAAAACTGTTTGGTTATATGTTTTCTTGCATGCTCTCAAATGTCATTCAGTGAGCACAGTAAGTTTGATCCCATGTTGAAGTCCAATGACGAAGAGTTGCTAATAAACATATTTTGTCTTCTCCAGAAGTCATGCCAGTTCCAGAACAGCCTGCTGAAGCAGAGAAGGCCACCATGCTCAGCCCAGGACTGAATGCTTCTAATGGGGATGGACCTGAGACTGAGACCACCTCTGCCATTCTAGCCTCCGTGAAAGAGCAGGTAGGACTGCTGTACTACTTCAATCACATTTTAGGCATAAAGCCAGACTTTTTCAGTGGAAAAGTTGAATTCTTTGCGGAACTGTCCATGACTTATCAGGAGACAGCGGTTATCTGTACACATTTGTCATATTAACTCCTGTGCCTGACTTTTTCTGTACACTTTCTGGGAGACAAAGATTAAAAGGGGAATGATAAATGCAAGACAGACTATTTTGTATGACATTGAGTGCTTGTCAAAAGGCAACTGGGTAGTATTAAAGTGAACATTATAAAAGATTACACACATGTATAGTTATATGGAGGTTCATAGAATTTAATCGGATGTAGATATATATGCAAAGGCTCAAAGTACATTTTTACTATTAATCTTTTTTTTCACATACTCTACTGTTTAAAGGTTTGGGGTCGGTAAGATTTGAAGTCTTTTATGCTACCAAGTAGGGCTGCAACAACTTGTCGATAAAATCGATAATAATCGATAATAAAAATCATCGATAACGATTCTCATTATTGATTAGTCGGGTCTGCAAACAGACAGAACGCAGTCGAGAGTGATACAATGATACAATTAATGCTGTTGGATGCTAAATTTAGTTTTAAAAGTCAACATGTAATTCAAATATTTTTGAGAGTAGTAACTGTAAACGGATAACAGCGTGTAATTGAATATAAATGTAAGACGATTACAGGATAAAGAAATGACAGTAACAGGTACTGTGTCCATAGAGAGTGTGTGTGTTCTTGCAGAACATTCCTCTTATGTGGTAACACTGAGTTTGTGTTTTTTGTTTTTCTTTAATATCATTTTAATGTAGGGATTTAAACTCCTTTTGCTTAGTAACTTTTTGCACGTAATGTATAGCACAAACATACCCTTTTCATTACGAAAATGAACCATGTTTTTTCCCGTATTGATTACCATTTGTATAACCACACAAATACCATATAGTTAAACTATGGATTTGAAGCTAAACAATGGTTAATTTGTGGTTACAATTGAATAACTACAATAACCTGTTATTTATTTATTATTATTATTTGTGTTTGTTTTATTCAATGTAAATGATTAATGGTTAATTTATGTAATGGTAGATCTATTCACTATGTATGTGTTCATAGCACTCAGCTGACACGTTTGTTTGAAGGACAGCATTGGGCAGGATGTGGAATAGTGTGTTTTCTCAATAAAAAAGGGGCTTTTTATCCGATTAATCGATGAATCGAAAAAACAATCATTAGTTGCAGCCCTACTACCAAGGCTGCATTTATTTGATCAAAAATACAGTAAAAACTGTAATATTGTGAAATATTACAATTTAAAATTATTATACATTTTAATGTATTTTAAAACATTCCTGTGTTGGCAAAGCTGAATTTTCAGCATCATTACTCTTAATAGTCTTCAGTGTCACATGATCCTTCAGAAATCATTCTAATATGATGATTTAGTGCCAAGAAACATTTCTGATTATTATAAATGTTTAAAACAGTTTTGCTGCTCAATATTTTTGTGGAAAATGATACTTTTCAGGAATATTTGATGAATAGAACAGAATTTATTTGAAATAGAAAACTTTTGTAAAATTATAAACGCTACTTTTTTTATCAAATTAATGTGTCCTTACTGTATAAATATATTCATTTCTTTAAAAAAAGAAATCATACTGACCCCAATGGTATAGTGTGTCTAATATATAAATTCAAAATAATAAAACAATATAAAAAATATAATGGTTTGGAGAGGCCAGAGGGTTATTGAGTTAAAGCTCAGGTGTAACATTATTAAACCATTCAAAGATCAGTTGATAAAAGATAGAACTGAAATATTTAGAAGGACATTAGGTGTGGGGAAGTAAGCGTGAAGATGAATGTTTGACTGAGGAAATGTTCCTGAGGACAAAATCCAGAGTTGCCACAATGAATGCAAATTGAAAGACGGAGGGGGAAATCAGGAAAATGCCATAACGTCAGAGCCTGCGGAACTGTTGCACCTTGGGAGTCTGTCTTGGTAATGATTTAATTGACACTACAGTATGCAACATATAATAGTATGTAATTTGTATTTGATTACATTTTTCGTGTTTGCCAAATCCCAGCTCAGCAGTAAAAAGCCACCTGTGTTTTACTCGATGATGGATTTAGTTCAGACAGCCATTCCCATCCCACCTGGAACAGCCCGTAAGATTGTGCAGGTGGCTCTTCGGACCAATCCGTCACAGAAATGATCCATTAGTTTTATTCATACACAACGGGTTCTCGCTGAGTTGCATGGAGCACAGACGGCTAGCTCATCACAGCGTCAAAATGTTGATGGCTTTATGTACTGCTTTAATAAAAGCTACATTAAAATCAGAGGTGCTGATTCAGTGTTTCACAGAGCAGAACTGAGCATCTGTACAACGCAATGCTGGGGTTTCATGGCAGATTTGATTAATAAACCTGTGTATGTCTGTAAAACACTTGCTGTGAGGAGGCTGTGTAAATCAATGATAGTAATGTTTGGAGACTCTACTGTCTCGCTCTAAAGCCCCATCTAGTTCCAAAGAGCATCGTGTACACTTGTAAAACATTCTTGCACAATTTATAGGTATTGGTCTTGGTTTTTAAAGGGTTAGTTCACCAAAAAAAGAAAATTCTGTCATTAATTACTCATCCTCTTGACGTTTCACATTCGTAAGACCTTTGTTCATCTTCAGAACACAAATGAAGATATTTTTAATGAGAGCTTTGTGTCCCTCCATAGAGATCCAATGAAACTTATTTCAGTCCTAGAACGATAGGAAAGACGTCATTAAAGTAATCCATGTGACTCCACTGTTTTTTATAAAGTGATTCTAGTGCTTTGTTTGTGCAAAAAAGCATAATTTACCACTTTATTTATGAAAATATTGATCTGCAACGCACATTGACGACAGCATCTCAACGCATCGCTCGTAAACACAACGCACATGCGCGAGTGTTTACGAGAGCACCGCGACGTTCTGAAGATGAAGATCTTACGGATGATTAAATGATGACAGAATTTTCATTTTTGGGTGATCTAACCCTTTAATGTGGAGAAGTAGGTTAATTTAAAGTTTGTAAAGCATTGTTAAACACTGTAAAGCCTGGCATATGAAATAATAGTCAGAAAAATCTGTCTATTGAACCTTAGTAAAAAAAAAAAAATATATATATATATATATATATATATATATATATATATATACGGTCTGAGTATTTCACAATCTGCTCAGTTACTGGGATTTTCACGCACAACCATTTCTAGAGTTTACAAAGAATGGTGTGAAAAGGGAAAAACATCCAGTATGCGGCAGTCCTGTGGGCGAAAATGCCTTGTTGATACTAGAGGTCAGAGGAGAATGGGCCGACTGATTCAAGCTGATAGAAGAGCAACTTTGACTGAAATAACCACTCGTTACAACCGAGGTATGCAGCAAAGCATTTGTGAGGCCACAACACGCACAACCTTGAGGCGGATGGGCTACAACAGCAGAAGACCCCACCGGGTACCACTCATCTCCACTACAAATAGGAAAAAGAGGCTACAATTTGCACGAGCTCACCAAAATTGGACAGTTGAAGACTGGAAAAATGTTGCCTGGTCTGATGAGTCTCGATTTCTGTTGAGACATTCAGATGGTAGAGTCAGAATTTGGCGTAAACAGAATGAGAACATGGATCCATCATGCCTTGTTACCACTGTGCAGGCTGGTGGTGGTGGTGTAATGGTGTGGGGGATGTTTCCTTGGCACACTTTAGGCCCCTTAGTGCCAATTGGGTATCGTTTAAATGCCACGGCCTACCTGAGCATTGTTTCTGACCATGTCCATCCCTTTATGACCACCATGTACCCATCCTCTGATGGCTACTTCCAGCAGGATAATGCACCATGTCACAAAGCTCGAATCATTTCAAATAGGTTTCTTGAACATGACAATGAGTTCACTGTACTAAAATGGCCCCCACAGTCACCAGATCTCAACCCAATAGAGCATCTTTGGGATGTGGTGGAACGGGAGCTTCGTGCCCTGGATGTGCATCCCACAAATCTCCATCAACTGCAAGATGCTATCCTATCAATATGGGCCAACATTTCTAAAGAATGCTTTCAGCACCTTGTTGAATCAATGCCACGTAGAATTAAGGCAGTTCTGAAGGCGAAAGGGGGTCAAACACAGTATTAGTATGGTGTTCCTAATAATCCTTTAGGTGAGTGTATATATTGGCGGCCAAGGCTCATTGATGCACGTGGGGAGCGAAGGCTGGTCCGTGCGGTCCGATCAAACAGATGGGCTACTGTAGCCCAAATTGCTCAAAATGTTAATGCTGCGGGTGCGTGTGCGTAATGTACTAGCAAACATTACCGGCATTTTTTGGGTGCTTAGTGACATTTCTGCACCTTTTGTGGCACAAAGGAATTCGATAAAGTTCTCCTGTTGACTACTCCCAATTTATTTAACAGAAATATTTTAATTGACTTCAAAATTAGCAGAGAAAAGGACTTGAAATAATACACTGCATATTATTGTACCGTGAAATCAAACCTACTTGCATTTTTTTTTCTCCAAGAAGTAAAAGCACAATTTATTTATTTCAAGCTTTCCAGTGAAAATATCGCTCTGTTCTGATCACACAAGCAATTAAGGCATTATGTTTGCTGCCTTGAGAATTCATTGTGAGGATGTGAGAGTTATTTCTTTGCAATTTCAGGCAAGCACAGGCTGTGTTCAAGCCTCATTATGCCAACTCCTTTCATACATACAGCGCATGTTTGGCCTTCACATACCAGTGGGCTGCTCCCTGTGAAATAAAACCTTTCATGTTGAATATTCTGATTAGAAATAAAAAAAAAGCAGAATAACAGAAGTGTGCTTTATTAAAGAAGCTATTAGGTTGAGCACTGTTAGCTTTACCTTTGCCAGACGTCTAAAATAAAGCTGTACCAGAGTAACCGTTGAAAGCAGAGGTTTTCAAACTTTTTGATGCCACTTTTTGTAGGGATGCACGATATATCAGCCACCATATCTGTATCGGCCGATATACAGTGACAAGAAAAAGTATGTGAACCCCTTGCAGAATCTGAAAATGTGAATAATTTTAACAAAAGAAGAGAGATCATACATAATGCATGTTTTTTTTTTATTATTATTTTTTTTTATTAAAAGTTTTTAAATTTGAAGATGAAGGTAAATTGTATTTAATTTGTCTTCCGGGAACCTGCAAGTATCTTCTGTTGCTTCTATAGGGAGTACTAAAAAAAAAAAAAAAAGATATTTAAACAAAATAAGAAAAATTTGGACATCTTCATCCTGTTCAAAAGTTGTCACCCCCAGCTCTTAATGAGTCATATTTCCTTCCGGAGCATCAGTGAATGTTTGAACCTTTTTTAATAGTTGTGTTTGAGTCCCTCAGTCGTCCTCAGTGGATCTCAAAATCATATAGTCACTGTTGGAAAGGGTTCAAATATGCAAAAGACTCTGGAAATCTGAAGAATTTTCAGGACCTGGAGGATTTTTCTGAAGAACACTGGGCAGTTTAACTGCTCAGGACAAACAAGGGACTCAAGAAACACCAGTACAAAACAAAAAAACAGCCGTGGATCATCCAGGGAATGACACACAGTATTAAGAATCAATGGTTCATAAACGTTTGAACTCATTTTCATAAATTCAGCTGTTTTTTGTTTTTTTTTGTCTTGTGGACTATATGTAAACATTTTATTTAAAATATCTTATTCAGTAAAGTACTAAATATAAAAATAGCATGCAATTTGTATGATCTCTTTTATTTTGTTAACATCACTCAAATTTTAACAAAAAAAAAGGAGATGGTGGTGTAGTGGGTTAAACCACTGAACTGATACACAGAGGTTGCTGGTTTGATCCCAGCAGTCGCCACCACCAGTGTGTCCTTGAGCAAGGCACTTTACTCAATGTTGCTCCAGGGGGATTGTTCCTGTAATAAGTGCACTGTAAGTTGCTTTGGATAAAAGCATCTGCCAAATGCATAAATGTAAATGTAAATTTTCACAGATTCTGCAAGGGGTTCACATACTTTTTCCTGCCATTGTATGTTAATTTTTAATGTCATGGCTATCGCCCGATAAGGAAATTTGGCTGATATATTGGCTGATATAAGCTGATAAATAATGGATAATTTACTTCAGCTAAGACACTTCAGTTCACTATAATGGTTTTGAATTGCTTGAAATATGATTGACATCACTTCAAAAAGGAAAATACGTTTAAGTGCAGCAGAAGTCTGTCATAGGCTACATAAAATTATAATGAGAACATTATAATTGTGTGCTTGGGTCATGGCTTTTAATGGTGAGACTTTTGTTTTTGTAATCAGGCTCTCAAAAATTACATAAAAATGTGGATTTAGATTTATCGGCCAATATATCGGTTATGGGCTTTGAAATACAAAGAATTATTGGTTATTGTATCGGCTAAAATGTTCATATCGGTGCATCCCTAACTTTTTGTTGACCTCCAAATATGATGCTACGGCCTTCCTAAATATTAAGGTAGCTATATGTTTTTATGTAGAAAGATACATTTATACTGTGAAAAATAAAAAGTATAAATATTTGGGGAAAATATTTATGAATTATAAATATATGTCAAATATTATCTCAAATATTTTATATTTTTTACTATCGATTATTAGAGTACTGTATAAACCCAAAGAGAAGTATACAACTATGTAGAATAAAATAATTGTAAATAATCTTGTAAGTTCTGACCAGTCTTTAGGTAGCAGAATGAAACATTAATAATGTCACATTTATCTATATAATAATAATAAAACATTATATTAATTAGTTTTGTCATTTTTTATTATTAGTATTACTATTATTATTATTATTATTATTAATAATAATAATAATAATCATAAATGCTTATTATTATTATTATTAATCATAATAATAAATTGTTTTATTAAATATGGTTTAACAATATATTCATTTATTATTATTATTATTGGTTGGTTTTATTATGTTCTAAAACAATAATGTTATTAAACAATTTTTTAGTTTAGGAATATATAATTTTATCATCGTCATCATCAACTTTTCCATTGCAGGACCCCTGGATTAAGAGATTTCTATTATTTTGTCACAGTTCAAGTTTTCTCATACATCCTATGGCATTTCATAAGTTCTCATGTCAGTGCTATTTATATCTTTGTGTAACTCACAGAAGGTGAATCATAGCTGCGATATTTTGTCTGGAAATTCTGCTACATGGTGGATGCAAACGGCTGATGAGCTCTTAGGCGTGCATCGCTGTTATGACCTCCATCCGCCCCTGTCCTATCTAAATCCCCAACCACCACCCCTGAATAGATCTCAACCACCTCCTCCTGCCCATCCCGCCACTCATTCACGTCAAGCAGAGGCCTGTAGGATTACACCCGAGAGCAATCACCATAAACAGCACCATCATTGTAATCACCATCCTCATCACCGCACCCATCAAAATGGTAATGCGCTTCAGCGGCGGATCGCTGATTCTGTGTGTTCTTGAATAAACCCTGTTATGCATTCACGTACAGCACGTCACCCATATAGGACCCGCAAAAAGACGTGGCTCAGTGGCTTTTTGCGATCCGTATCATGCGTGACTTTGTGTCAGGGCTGCCTGTGAGCTTCGCAAGTTTTGAGTTTAGTGAGATGGAGAAGGAGGGTTCATAAATATGTATGTCATGCAAATGACCATTCGTCTTGTGTGTTTTCTTTGAAGTGTGTGATCTCGACAGGAGGCAGCAGTTGTGTGTCCCAATCAAGTTGCCCGTGTTATCTTATAAATGAAGTCATCTTATTTTGGACGCGAGGGCTCGCTCAAAGAGATTGATTGGGAAGGGGCTGCATCTACCAAATTGAGCCGGTGTAAGTGGATGTGTGGGACAGGTCTCAGTGAATAAGCTGAGATGAAAGGCAAGCTTTTATTTTGATATTAAATGACACGGTGGGCAGAGTTTCTGTGGTCAATGCTTTTGTTTCACTTGAGACTGCTGTAGATCGTATTACTGAGAAGAACTCAGCAAATAGAAGGTGACTTATAGAGGTGACTGATAAATACTAATAAACACTTGTGACTCAAACATAGGAGAGTCGTGGTATGATTGTCTGTTGAACAGTTGTATGATCGTCCATTGTTGAGTGAATGTCTGAGTGAAACATGGTATACAACAAGATAAAAAATACATTTGTTTAAATAATTGATTGTTTTGTGAAATGGCGTTCCAGACATGAATGTGAGCCATTCTAGTGTTGGAAGTCGATTCCAAAAGGAGTCGATTCCTCAATTCTAAGTCGTTGGGAATTGAGAGTCAATTCCAAAAAATTTTGGAATCTAACCGCCTTCGTGATCACCATCGCCAGCCACTTTTGAGGAGGCTTTTTGAAAAGGACATGGAGATTTATCCCAATGGAAGTCTTTATTTGCTATAATTGCTGTAACCGGTATTATATTACTATTAAGTGACATATAGGGCCCTATCATACAAATGTTTTTTTGCTAGTTTCAACCCGACGCAGTTATCATTTTCATGTCCAGTGCCAAGTTGTTTAAATAGAAAATGTACTCGCGCCCATCTGTTCATCCATTGGCGTGCTGGTCTGAAAACAAGGTGTGTTAAGGCGCATTGTTGGTGCATTGCTATTTTGAGGAAACTGAAAACGACTGTGCCATCGACTAACAAAAACCTGGTCTAAAGTCAATAGCACAGTAATTTTTGTGTTATTTAAAGGGCGTGTTAGTAATATGCGCCTATAGGCGGGTGCACAACACGTGTACACTCTGATTATTACACACACAGGGATGCGCAGCAGCACAAAAACATGCCAAATATTAAAAATAAATGGATTACAATGTAAAAGATTATTATTGTGTACATAAAGATAAAAGTGCCTACATGTCATAATGGATAGTCATTGCGTGCATCAGAATTACCTATGTGCTGTTACATGTATGCCCTATCTTATGTGTTTTGATTTAGTCTCTGTTACTTTGTTGTCCCCAGTTTGATTAATCGGTTATGTCTTTCACCTGTGCCTCGTCCTTCACCTGCTCCTCGTTATCCTCATTTGCTCTGTGTATTTAAGCCCTCAGTTTGCCCTCAGTGTTTGTCGGTTCTCGTTCATGTTTTACGTGTTCCTGAGTTTTGTTATTAAAAGTTCCTGCTACCTGTTCTCCTTTGTCTCCATGCGCTTATCTCCCACACGTAAGTGTAACAGAAGAACCGACCGAAAAAGTTGTTTTTTGCGGCGTTTTTTTCCCTCTGTTTTGTTTGAGTTTTCCCCGTTTCCCCATGGCCCTTCCCGAAGTTCAGCTTCTCTGCCTGGAGCAGGGAGACCGTCCGCTGGAGGCACACACTCGGGACTTCCTACAGCTCGCGTGCCTTACCTGTTTCCCGGACCGCTCGCTCTGTGTTTTCTACTACACCGGCCTGAGCGAGCGGTCGAAGGCACGCGTTCCAGCGGGCGGTCCAAAGGAAGATTTCGCCGCATTCGTGGAGTGGGTACTGGTAAATAACCACTCGCCATGTACCATCGGCCCCGCTGAGGAGGACAGCGTTACCAGTCCCACTCCACCACTGCCAGAGACCAGCCAACCACCACCAGCGAGTGACGCAACGGAGGAGTTGCACGAGCCCACCGCAGACCGTGGGGACCGGCCACCCGTGAGAGACGAGCCCGTACCGAGGACAAGGACGGAGTGTGTCATCGCCTCGGAGCCCGAACCACCAACAAGGTCTGACCAGGTGCGTGAGCCGACAACGCCGTATATCGCAGAGGGAGTTATTGTGGAGTTCGAGGGCTGGGAGGAAAGCCCCGCCCACAACACCGCCGCTGTGGTTGAATTGCAGGAAGTCACTGGCAACTATATTGAAGAACTGGGCAGTGTTTTTGAGGTAGACCTGATAGACTTTTTTGGAGAGGTTTTTCCTGTGGCCCCTGTCTCTCCAGCGACCCCTGTTTCTCTAGTGTCTCCTGCCTCTGAATTCCCACCCAGCCTCCCTCTCCCACCTCCTCTGTCGGTCTATTCCTCAGTCCTCCCTTCGCTGCTGTCCTTCCGCCCCTCTGCTCCGCCCACACGCGGTGTGGACACGCCTAGTGTCTTCAGGCCACCAGCTCTGTCCCGCACTGAGGTTACCCTGTCTTCGCCTCCAGCCTCTGTGCCCCCTGCTTCGCCTCAGCCCGTCGACACTTCGGTGCCCCCTTGGCTCCTCCCTCCCTCGGCTCCACCGGAAACCAGCGGTCATACGGCTTCTCCGGGCTCCCTCGTCTCTCCGGCTCTGCCTTGGTCAGTCGTCGACCTGCCTTCACCTGCGGCTTCGTCTGGCTCCGCCTTCCCTTCAGCTCCGCCTTTGTCCTCGGTCCCACCAGTTCAGCCGCTGCCCTCTGGTTCCCCGGATCCACCTCGATGCTCGTCGCTGCGGTGCCACCTCGGTCTCCAGGACCTTCTGCCTCGCGGGGGCTCATCGGCTCATCGGCTCTATCAATGGCCCTTTCTCCGTTGGTCGTCCCCAGGGTGTCATCTACCTCCCAGTCGACTCCTCCATGGCTCCTCCCACCATCGACTCCGCCCTGGGGCCTCGTCCTGGCTGGTTTCTGGCACACCATCTGGCTCCTGCTCCTGGCTTCCCTCTGGCTCCTCCCTTTCCACTTTTCCCCTTGGACTCTGTTTACTTCCCCAGACTGTCTGTTTCCTTTTGCTCCGCGCCCTCCTCCTAAGCCCCCACCCTCCCTCCTTAGTTGTTCTTGTTTACGGCGCGAGGACGCGCCTTTCCGGGAGGGGGCGATATGTTACATGTATGCCCTATCTTATGTGTTTTGATTTAGTCTCTGTTACTTTGTTGTCCCCAGTTTGATTAATCGGTTATGTCTTTCACCTGTGCCTCGTCCTTCACCTGCTCCTCGTTATCCTCATTTGCTCTGTGTATTTAAGCCCTCAGTTTGCCCTCAGTGTTTGTCGGTTCTCGTTCATGTTTTACGTGTTCCTGAGTTTTGTTATTAAAAGTTCCTGCTACCTGTTCTCCTTTGTCTCCATGCGCTTATCTCCCACACGTAAGTGTAACATGTGCAGTAATGATGAAGGAAATTAGCTACTTATTTAACCAAACGTGGCAATACACACGTGTATCTAAACTGACTCGTCAGGTTGAGGGTGTCTATATTCTGCCATGTAAATAGTGAATCCGCCATGGTGCAAGCGCAACTGGCTTTTAAAGGGAATGGGAGATGAGACTCTGATTGGTTTATTGCACGTAAAACAAAACACACCCATGGCTCATTAAGAGACTAGGTACAACCCTTGTGGACCATGCGCCGGGCACGCAGACCGTTTTTTCTGTCATTTAACTAGCAAAAGTGGATTCGGACACGAAATAGGGCCCTAAATGTTTTCATTAGATATTAGCAATATTTTAGAAATTTGGTCTCAATGCCATTGAAAGTCCAGGATACAAGTTTTCTTAAGGTGCTTAGGCATCCAGCACTTATCTAAAATGATGTTGAATGTCACTGAGGAAACTTTCAGTTTGACCCTGTCTTTCTGTTTTATTGAATGGTGCATTGTTGATACTCAAGGGTTTTTATGTTAAAGGGCATCCAGAGTTGGAACCAGCAGAGAAGCAAAAGCCAGTAAAGCTTGCGTCAGTCAATTCTGAGAGTATTTTCCACAGATAAATCTAAATGTCATTGACTCTCAGTCTGGAAATTATCCAGCATTCCGCCATGTGATGAGCAAGAGATTAACTTTGAGCCTGTCTCCACAAGTTACAGCCATTTTTCTAAGCTTTCATATTGTTTTCACATCGCAGTAATAACTGGCCTTTGGAGATGATCTAAATATGTAAATAAATTTATTGAACAAACAAACAAACAAACAAATAAATAAATAAATGATTGTGTTATTATTAATAATAATGATGAATGATGATAATAATAATCATTCATTCATTCATCCATCCATATTATTCATTCATGCATGCATTCATTCATGAAAGAATTAATTGATTCATTCATGCATTCATTCATTCAATTTGATTTAGTCTCCTCATTACATCCATATTATTCATTCATTCATGCATTCATTCATGCATTCATTTATTCAATTTGATTCAGTCTCCTCGTTACATCCATATTATTTATTTATTCATTCATTTATTCATTCATTCATTCATTCATCCATATTATTCATTCATCCATATTCATTAATTCATTCATCCATATTATTCATTCATCCATTCATTCATCCATATTATTCATTCATTCATTCATTTATTCATGCATTCATTCATGCATTCATTCATGCATTAATGTTGCTTCCACAGCACAATAATAATTGTGCATTAAAGGAATACAAACTTGGGACACGGTTTCAGCAACTATCTAAATGTATAACTAGATTGAATGAATGGAAACTAAAGATTGAATTGAACATGAATTAAAATATTATTGATACAATGATCTACAGTGTCAATGAAATATTCAATCACAATATATTATTGCATGAATACAGCTTTAATAAAAAAAAAAATAAAAAAGATAAATTATTTGAAGTGAAAAGACACTTAAGTAAATTGTTTTGTTTTTTGTTTTGTTTTTTCCTGAGCTCCTTATTGCCTTTATTGTGGTATCGGAAGTTTCGGTCCAATTTGCACTATTAACTAACTATTAACTGCTGCTTATTTATAGTTAATAAGGTAGTTGTTAAGTTTAGGTATTGGGTAGGGTTAAGGGATGTAGAATATGGTCATCCAGAATAAGGCATTAATATGTGCTTTATAAGTAATAAACAGCCAATATCCTTGTAATATGCATGCTAATAAGCAACTAGTTAATAGTGAGAATTTGACCCTAAACTAAAGTGTTACCAAAGTTTCTACTTCATAATAAATATTTGTCTTGTAGAAAGAAGACATGACATTTGCATGTTTCACAGTGGCTGTTGCAATCCACCCAGAAGCACATCTCAGAATGTGACTTTTTTTGTTTTATGAACATGTAGAATGACACATTGTTTGGTAAACAGAGTGTTACACACCGACTGCGTCATACAGGCCTCGCTTGCCTGCACACGCTGTCACTGCCGCTATATCACACATACCCTCTCCATCCTTCACTAAATATGCTCGCAAAAGGACAGGAGCCCTACAAATTCTGTAATGCGGCATTTGGGCCAGAGAGTGGAAAGAGAGCACAAGCAAGAGAGACAGAGCGCTCGTGCAACAAAGAGAAATGAATATGTCACACATGGAGGAGACACGTGTGCGGTAGGAGGCCTCGGGGGCCTGTCAGTAATGGTTGGCCTCAGGGAAGAACAGCATAATGTTGTCAGTGTTTAGTGGATCACTACAGCGACCAGAGAGCGTGCAGGCTGTTTCCTCTGTGAAAATCACCCCACACCCTCCCATCCTGACCTGTCTGTCTTGACTGCACAGCCAGTTTGCTGTCCCTTTCAGAGCTACAGCCTCCTGTCTGTCTGTTAATCTGGGTTACAGCCCAGCTTTGCTCTTGCTCACACTGGGCACAGCGGCTCGGTTCATTGTGTTTGTATTTGTGTGCGGTTTGTTTAGTTTTCTGTCGCTTTGTTTATTCACTCACCGCTGTCAGTGAATCCCTAATGAAGTTTAACAGGCGACAGTTTGCATGAACGCTGACCTAGAATCAACTCCATTGAGCGATTGTAATCAACTGTAAATGTGTGTGCATTCGCATTGCGATATTGGATACCAGGTAAAGTGGTGTGGGACATCATAAAAATTATGTTTATGGATGTTGGCTTGTTTTGTGTACACTATCATTATCGAACTGATTGTATCTTAATTAGAAATTGACCATGCAGAAAATGTCCTTCATTGACGTTCTTCAAGAGCGCTTGGCAAAAAAGAGACTTGCCACTAGATGGCAGAAATTTTAAAGTTCAACTTCACACTTGAAGAGTCTAACAGCGCAATGTGAATGTGAAATCATCAAAATGGACACTTTTTACTTTCTAAATGCACATTCATTTCTGCTTTATTCAAAACAAAATATAAAGGGGAAAAAATCTCTAGCTCCGCCTCTTAAATACAACTTCTCAGCTGATGTCATGCAACCCTTTTATTTTTCAGCTTCTGCTCTCCAACCACCTGTCACATAGCAATCTATGATTTTAAAAGTTCTGGTCCATACTGCGTCTTATTTTGTTGAAGGTCTTTTTAATGCCAGAAACTCCCAAATATGATGATTTCCTTGAAGGGACCCCCTACCTAAAATTTTGACCATTATTTTTAAGTATAAAGACTCATTTATAATGTGTGAGGAACATAGAAACTGATTATGAAAATAATTAAATGATTAGCTTTGTTATTCTACCAAAGCTTAAATAAATAATTGAGAATATTTGTATCAAGTTAGTGGTTTATCCTTAAAAAATCTATTAAAATGCAATTCAATAGAATTTTTTATGATCAATATTATTCTAAATTCTAAATTTTCTTTTTAGAAAGTTTCTTATGCTCATCAGTTCTGCAGTTATTTGATCAAAAATACAGTAAAAACAGTAATATTGTGAAATATTACAATTTAAAATGGCTGTTTTCTACTTTAATATATTTTAAAATGTCATTTATTCCTGTGATCCATAATGCACTGATTTGGAGCTAAAGAAACAATTATTATTAGTGTTGAAAACAGTTGTCCTTAAAAAAAATGTATTGTAGTGATACATTTTTAAGGATTATTTGATTTAATAGATTTGAAATCTTTTCTAACATTATAAATGTCTTTTTCGTGCCCTTATTGATCAATTTAATGTACCCTTGCTAATTAAAAGTATTAATTTCAGCTCAGTAACTTTTTTTAACATTGTTGTATGGACACAGCAAAAATGAAACGTACTATCCGAGACTGAAACTAGTTACAGACAACACTTTTCTTGATCCAGTCAATTCCCAATGTATAAAATCATCTTTTTTTAATGTTAAATGTGTCTACATGTGGTTCCTGTCCAAAATATTTGGTGATAACCCTTGGTGTTTTGAGGGAATCTGTCACTTTTGTTTGCTCTTTTATTTATTTATATCTGTTAGGTGTTTGACATGGAGCTTATGTTACTGACTGCTCACAACATGTTTTTTTTATGAAGGTGTTACGCTAGTAGTAAATGTGTGTTTACACGACACCCTTTTCAACTAAAAACTTTTTATGCGTTTTAATGCCACAACAACGGCATTTTGGTGTTCAGTGTTTCTTTACAAAGTGATGTCATTTACTACTGGCCTGACATGAATAATCATTTTTAATAATTTTTGCAGATCTGTGTGATTCAATGTGGACTGCATTGACAATGTTGTTGTCTGTAAGGAAAAGGAAAAACTTTTCAGCTTTTAGTACATCGTTGTCATGTAAACATACCCTTAAAGTGAATCTGTTCTTCTAAGAGTCTTAAAGGATTAGTTCACTTTAAAATGAAAATTACCCCAAGTTTTACTCACCCTCAAGCCATCCTAGGTGTATATACAGCTTTCTTCTTTCTGATTGACACAATCTGAGTTATATAATATTAATAAATATCCTGTCGCTTCCAAGCATTTTTATGGGAGTGAATGGGGCTCAAAAAAGTGCATCCATTCATCATAAACGTACTCCACACGGCTCCAGGGGGTTAAAGGGGTCATGAATTGAGAAATCAACTTTCCCTTGAGCTTTTGATATATAAAAGGTCAGGGTAATATAAGAATATCCTGTACGTTTCGGAGCTGAAAACTTCCTTGTTAGTCAAAGAAAAGCTTTTATTGACACCAGGCCCAGCAAACGCTCAATCTCAGAATGTGCCAGGCTGTGACGTCAGAGTGTCGTGAAACACCGCCTCAACAGAAGAAGAAGAACGCCTGGTTCTGTAGCCCCGCCCACCGACTCGTGTCTGACATGTTATAGATAAATAACATAGAGGCCTACCTGGTTCTAAACCGGATCGAACTTCCAAGCAATAAACATGCCACATAAGCTTCATTCGGATTCCAATACTATGAATGCATGGATGAACTTTATTTTTAATGAAGATCCAGGTCACGTGGGGATGACATTGCGCGTTTCATTTCACCACGGATTTGCAGACAGGATGAGATTACATGAATGAATAAAGCAACACACTTATGTGAGTAAAAAATGTTTTTTTATATGTGACTATTGCATTGTTACAGATCGTTTGATATTGATTATGTGTACGTGTCTAAGTGAACATAACTTAGCACGCTGTCACAGGCTGGAGAATCCTTTATTTGTGGTGTTGTTGGTTAATTGTGCTGCGATTCGTGATCAGAATTTCCTATCTGGGCCAGGGCTCGCAAAGCCCACTGACTCTGCAGTGAGGCTTGTGCGTGCGTGTGTGTGTGTGTTATGCACAGTACGTGGTTATATCCAGCGATCGGGCGGGCCAAGTAATAAAAAAAACCATTCCAATTAATTGCGGGTGGATGAGAGATAAATCATTGTGTTTGTTTGATAAAGACATTTTGCGAGCCCTGTGGGACGAATCATTCCAGTTGCCGTTTTCCCACACGCTTACTGAGGGGGGAGCTGAAGCTCATTATAATATGCAAATCACTGCTATCCAATCATAGCAGTGGGCGTTTACTTCCAAGTCTTCAGTGCGGCACGCCCATAAAAGCCGAGCATTCCATGAGAGAGGCTCAAAACCAGGGTAGAAAATAGCCTATTACTTAAATGTAAAAACCATGTGAACGTAATAAGTTGACCTCAGACAACAGTATAAAATAATAAAAAAGCCAGTTCATGACCCCTTTAATAAAGGCCATCTGAAGCGGATTGATACGCTTGTGTAAGAAAAATATCCATATTTAACGCATTATAAAGTAAAATATCTAGCTTACGCCAGACCGCCTTCCATATTCAACTTATGAAGAAAGTTTAACTCCTCTTGCAGTTCAAAACACTTACACTACATCCTAGTTATACGTCGCACCATTCATACACCTAGGATGGCTTTAGGGTGAGTAAATAATGGGGTAATTTTCATTTTAAAATGATCTAATCCTTTAAGGACACATCAAGTTTCAAGAATTTTTTTAGATTTTAAATCTGTGGTATTGTCATATAGCTTCTGCAGTGACCAGCTGTATCCACAGTCAGAAAGATTACCTGTCCTCTAAGAGCACACTGACCTTTTGCCCTTATTGTAACTGGGCTTAGGTGGGGTGGAGGTACACGACAAATACACAAACATGCATGTACACACAATTACTCGTACAGCAACAGCAGAAGCTAAGCATGATGGGGGCAGGGAGCGGTGCTGAGCCCATGTGTCACTCATCAGTGTGTCCTTTTAGGCAATAATGAGGTTTCCCTGGTAATGCTGTTTGCCACAGTTCCTCTGTACAGCGATGATATAAAGCTGCAGTACAAGAATTCAGAAGAAATGCTCACTGCATTTCTGGGGAAAATTGTTTACTGGCGTTATCCTATGTGTTTGTTGTTTTCACTTTGTCTGCTTTGGCCTACATGTCAAAAAAATCAACCACAAACTTGGGGAGTAAGGCATTTTTTGAGGAAGGAATATCTGGAAAAAAAGAAACACAACAACAGACATCTAGTCAGTAATGACACTTATTTACATCTGAAACATAAGTTAGCTGTAGCCTATTTGCATGATTAACAAAGAAACAAAACAGGATATTTGTTAATCAGGATTGGCAAAATATTGGTCACATTGAATGTTTTTGATTCACTGAAGACATTTAGCCTATATTAGAATTATGCATTCGCGAATCAGACTCACTAAAAACAACCATTCATCTCAAAGAGTTATTAGTTTGTGAATCGCACTGGTTGCAGTGTATGGTTTGATTCTGTGAATCCGACTATATATTTGATTGTTTAAAAAACTCACTCATAAGAGTAATTTCTTCGGGAATCTGACTAGTCACTGTGAATAGATTTGATTTACTAAAAAGAACCAGTTCATCAGATTCATTCGTTCTGAAATCAGTCTACACTGATTACGCAGTAGTGATGTGAATCACTAAAAAGAGCTCATAAGAGTCATTTGTTTTGGAAATCCGAATAGTGAATGGATTTGATTTCCTATTCGTTCAGGAATCAATGCTGTCACCACGTTGTGATTCACTGTAATGATTAACCCACTCGTACGAGTTATTCATTTAGAAATCGGTCACCTCAGAGACTCTTGATATGGCAGGAAAGAACAACTGGGTGTTTTTACATACGTTTGCAATGAGCTTGTAATTGTCGAGGATGCATGTAGATTCATGTCTGCTGTGACAGTGTGGTACATGTACACGTGTGTGCGCTGAGTCGCCGTCAAAAACGTTTATCATTTCCAAAGTGACGCACAAAGTTAAGAATCTATTAGAGAAAACACGATTGGCCCGTCAATCTTTGTTTGTAGACATGACAGGAGATGTTCTGTTACTCTGACCTTGAACATACGCTCGTATGAATGTTATCAGTAAAGCACATGTTTGAGATGATTGTATGGGACATATGCATTGTTACCCCCGAGGCCCTTAACCGGGGAATTGGCAGAGCTTTCCGTAGTTTAGATTCGAGGTATCAACAGTCCAATCTCGAGTTACCACAGCTGACAGACTATTTGTGTTAATCCAGAGACAGAGGCTGTCAAACATTAGTGTTGTACATCACGTCCTCTCTGCAACATGGTGAAAATAATAACTGTCGGTTGCGATTCCTGCAGAGTGAAAAAGTGCTGCATGTTGATTATGCAATCTGCAAATGCAGCATCAACATTGTGTTTGGCTTCATGGTGGTGCAATCCTTTCACTTGCTCATACATTTTACCCTTAAAGACATTCAAATTCTCATCTTCAAGGGAATTTTTGGTGTTATCAGAGGATAATGCATCTTTGAGGATTCAGTCACTGATTCATCATTCATCTGTTTGTTGTCGGCTTCTTCAGTAGACTGTCATGCTTTTTTTCATGTATTTGATGCAGTATGTGCTGAAAACATCTGATGTGTGCTTTATACTGTAAAAACAATTAAAAATGGTAAATTTACAGTAAAAAAAACGTATTTCATTAACTGATAATGTTATTTACCAACCTATTGAAGTAGGCTACTAATATCTGTTTTGTACCTTTGTAATACACTGACAACCACCAAAAACATGTGGTGATGAGAACAAACGCTAAACACACAAACACTAAACACACACACACAAACACTAAACACCATCATGGTAACACACATGGCATAAAAAATGCAATAAACATTAATTAAACAACATTAGATGTAACATGAATTCCTAATCTAAATAACTGATGAAAACTTAGAAAAAAGTTATTTCATAGTTATTTCAATGAAAATACATACAATGTGAAGTGTCAGATAGGGAATTCTGGGAATGACAATTTACAGTTTTTCACATCCGAAAACTGTATATTTAACAGCATTTTATACGGTTATATTAAATACGGTTATATGTTAGTTAATTACCAAAGTTAATGTGATTTTAAAATACTGTAAAAATGCTACAGTGAAATAAATATATATATATATGATATATTTCACTGTAGCATTTTTACAGTATTTTAAAATCACATTAACTTTTAACAGTGTACATTACAAATTGAAAATTAGTTTTGCATGTTGGATGAGACCTTTTAAGGCTGACAATTAGTAATTTGGGTGTCTCATGAAGGCCTTGGTAATTCAATCTTAACTGAATGGGCTATGATCAGAAATCTTCAATGCATTTTGCTGTTAATTAGTTAAACCGTGGAATGAAAGCATTTGAAGCCTATTACTTTGCATAAAATTGTCTTTGCTTCTGTAATGTGGCTTTCATATTTAGCATTTCACATGAACTGGGTTTTTCTGTATTGAAATTATAGGCTGCCAAAGGAATTTTAATACATACAGTACTGTGCAAAAGTCTTAGGCACGTTGGTATTTTCACACGAAAAATGTTTTTAAGCCAGTTATTTATATCTTTTACTGTAGACAGACTCGATGATGGTGAGATCAGATCATACCGGCTGCTATCAGACTTCTTGTGCATAAAAAAAAAAAAAAAAATCTCACTGGATTATTACAATTAATTGCAAAATGAATGTTTGGAAATGTAAACTGATATTTCCTACTGACACACTACAGTAAAAGATATAAATAACTGGCTTTAAAACTTTTTCGTGTGAAAATACCAACGTGCCTAAGACTTTTGCACAGTACTGTGTATGTATATATATATATATATATATATATATATATATATATATATATATATATATATATATATATATATATTTAAATATGAATCAGTTAGTATTGATATTGATCAGTTATTTGTAACATGTGACAGTGGTGTTTGCCTGTATAAAACTTGCTGCCACGTGTGGTTGCTTGGTGGTTGGTTATTGACATTAATTTAAAAGAGAAATTTTAGTGTTTTAGTGTTTTAATAGTGTTTTTTTTATATAAATATATATATATATATATATATATATATATATATAATAATATTTTATATAAAAAATGTTAAGCAGGAGGTGTGCTGTGGTGTCTGACAACAAGATGTTAGCAGCAGATCCTTTAAGTCCTGTAAATTGCAAGGTGGGGCCTCCATGGATCAGACTTGTTTGTTCAGCACATCCTGCTGTTCATGCTCGATTGGATTGAGATCTGGGGAATTTGGAGGCCAAGTCAACACCTCAAACTCGTTGTTGTTCTCCTCAAACCATTCCTGAGTCATTTTTGTTTTGTGGCAGGGCGCATTATCCTGCTGAAGGAGGCCACAGCCACCAGGGAATACCGTTTCCATGAAAGGGTGTACATGGTCTGAAACAATGCTTAGCTAGGTGGTACGTGTCAAAGTAACATACACAGGTTTCCCAGTAGAACATTGCCCAAAGCTTCACACTGCCTCGGCTTGCCTTCTTTCCATAGTGCATCCTGGTGCCATGTGTTCCCCAGGTAAGCGACACACACGCACCCAGCCATCCACATGATTCATCAGACCCGGCCACCTTCTTCCATTGCTCTGTGGTCTAGTTCTGATGCTAACATGCTCACTGTTGACGTTTTCAGCAGTGGACAGGGGTCAGCATGGGCACCCTGACTGGTCTGTGGCTATGCAGCCCCATACGCAACAAACTGCGATGCACTGTGTATTCTGACACCTTTCTATCAGAACCAGCATTAACTTCTTGAGCAATTTGAGCTACAGTAGCTCGTCTGTTTGATCGGACCACACAGGCCAGCCTTCGCTCCCCACGTGCATCAATAAGCCTTGGCTGCCCATGACCCTGTCGCCGGTTCACCACCGTTCCTTCCTTGGACCACTTTTGATAGATACTGACCACTGCAGACCGGGAACACCCCACAAGAGCTGCAGTTTTGGAGATGCTCCGACCCAGTCGTCTAGCCATCACAATTTCTCCCTTGTCAAACTCTCTCAAATCCTTATGCTTGTCTATTTTTCCTGCTTCTAACACATCAACTTTGAGGACAAAATGTTCACTTGCTGCCTAATATATATCGCCCACTAACAGGTGCTGTGATGAAGAGATAATCAGTGTTATTCACATTAATGTTATGCCTGATCGGTGTGTGTGTGTGTGTATATATATATATATATATATATATAGTAGAAGTACAAGGATTTCATTCTGTATTCACTCTCTTCTGCCTTTGATATTTGAGGACAGCTGGATGGTTTTTTTTTTATATCATACTCGCTCTGATTGCCATCTCTGTTTGGGCACGTCTCCTTTCAGCGCCGTCTATGTACTCTTGTAATATGCAGAACTTCATCAAAGACTCCCAAGAGCGACTAGTTAGTTCTTTGAGCAAATTCAGGATAGTCTTAATGAACATACAAGCCCACAAGACGAGAGGTTGTTTTTGTTTCTTGTTTGATTTTCTGTGCGTCTCACTTTTGATCTTGCCGCTAGGCACAACACTTACATCTCTATAACACTGACCTAAGATACTGAAGGAACAAATAAGCCTTTTAATCAGCATCCATACTTCGCTAGTGTATTAGAATGGAAAAGGACAAATGGTCTGATTTTTCACCCTAATCATCTTCCATTTCCTATCCTTGTTTGCTTGTACTGAAATGGCCCCGTAGTTGTGTATCCTCTTGCTTAAGTGTATCATATATCAAATGATGCTGTGCTGCAATACAATCAGGCAAATCTAAACAAACCTACACGCACATATGCGATTTCATCTCCTTTTGCCGGGCCATTTTGTGATTCAGCATTCCGTTTGACCAAGAGGCAAGTTGACAGTCACCCCTTTAATCTCTCACCTATAAGCTTTGATAGATGCGCCCATGACTCAGGCTCACAGTCTCTGCCTGATAATGAATGTGCTTTCCTCATGCCTGAGGGAGAGCAGATACGACCCCTTTAGGCTAAATCACAAGTTTAGCTTTATTGACTAAACCTTGAGAAATTTCCCAGCATTCACTTTGATGGGCGTGGGAGGTCTTTGGTAACATTTAGTTTAGTTTTGTAGGGCTGAATGAACTAGGGTTTGTATTGACTTTCAGCCTTGCTAAATATGAAATATTATTCAAATAGATATGTAAAGTCATATGCATCACACTATCCACAATCTGTGACCTTGGATGTTTGTTTTGTGATCTAGACAGTTGTCATTTCTGTTTTTAACTCTTCTGGTATAACCACATGTTGTGTTTGCACAGTTTTGCAGAGAAACATCCTATTTTCTCTGTATACGTCTATATAATTATTTGGTGCAGGTTTTAGCATGACATGACATCAGTTAACATTTAATTGTGCATGATTATTTTAGATTACGTCATCTAATGATCACTTAGGTAAAATATAAAAACACTAAAAACTGAATAACAATATTAAATGTAATCCTTAGCAAATCTCAAAATGAATATCCATTTTCCATATTGTACATGATAATGTTGTGATACCTAAATCCACTTAATTTAATTAACTAAAACTAATACTATAAAAAATAAAAAATGTATTATTGAAATAAAGCTTTAAATATTAGATATTAAATTTAAATTAAAACAAATATAAGAAATGTTGCCTTGGCAACTAACTAAAATAAGTTTAAATGGAAGACTGGAAGTACTACAATAAATAAAACGGAAACTGAAATAAAAATATATTAAAGCAACATTTAATTGAACTAATATAAATGGCAAAAGCACATAAAAAATATTAAACAATTAAATTATAATGAAAATTATATAATTATATTAATATAATTAATAAATACTTTAATAGTAAATAATAAAAACAAACACTGCTTGTAGCACTTAAAATTACTTCCTATTTCATTTATATAATTTATTTAGTTTAGTATGTTTTTATCAGATGTTTTTCATTGTATCATGCACATCGAAACAATATAGCGAACAAGTAATGTTTAAAGCACAGTTGAAATTAGCCTACAAATTGTTTGCTTATGGTTGTCTTGCCACATCATCCACCTTATGTTCTGCGATAGTCACACAATGAAGTCCTCATGTTATGATGTTCCAGCTGAGCTCTTGTGCTGAACGAGAAACACTAGACTTGTTCACACTGACCCGTTTCAGTCATGCAGTTTTCAGTGCACGCCAGTGGAACACAATCACCGATTCGGGATGGCAAATTAACACTATAGCAAATCAAGAAAATATAACACATGCAAAGTGCACCATTTTGAAATGACAGCTACATCCCATTATTCATAATCTCACATGCTGCTTTTCACTATTAAATTGAACCATGTGGGAAAACTCCCATGACAGCAGCATATGTCTAGGCAGTGATTGTAAATAGCAGGGTTTGGTAATAAGGGCAACATTTTTTGGGGAATGGAACTGTCTGGTTTGATTTGTGCAGACGACGGGAGCCTCAGCAGGACCGGTTCACGATTGGATGTTTTAGTCAGTTCTGTTCAGACCGAGAGAAAGAAACATACCTACTGCCTGTCTCAGAAAGTGTTTGGTCTTCTTTCTTCTAAGGCAGACAGTCATGGAGTTGAATGCTGGAAGTTGCTCTTCTGCATGTGTCCAATCTGTGCAAAACTTTAGACACCTGATCACTTCCACTGTACATATAAATGTATTACTTGGTAATGCTAGTGGCATTGCATTCTCTAATGGCTGCAGGCTGAAAACATCCCCAGCAGTTTTCCTTCAGTGCTTCTTTGGTTTTGCTCCAGGAACCAGACTTTACATTTACACAAGTGGTTTATTGTATGCAAGTAAACTTGTCCTTAAAGGGATAGTTCACCCAAAAATGAAAATTAGCCCATGGTTTACTCCATGAATGTCATATACACCTCAAGTCATCCATTAAAGGCCATCTATACATCATAAAACTGCTTCACACGGCTCCGGGGGGTTAATAAAGGCCTTTTGAAGTGAAGTGTTGCGTTTGTGTATCAATATTTATCCATAAAATATCCATATTTAAAACTTTACAAACTGTTATCTAACTTCCGCTAACTGTCGTACGCACGTTCACGGGAGACTGGCGTTCCAGTTAAAAATATTTTTCTTACACAAACGCTTCGCTTCAGAAGGCCTTTATTAACCCCCGGAGCTGTGTGGAGCACTTTTATGATGGATAGATGCACTTTTATGGACTTCAAAACAGAAACAGCCATTCACTGCTATTATAAAGCTTGGAAGAGCCTGGACATTTTTTCATATAACTCCGATTGTATTCGTCTGAAAGCAGAATGTCATATACACCTAGGATGACTTGGGCTAATTTTCATTTTTGGGTAAACTATAAAATTGTCCTCAAAAGGATAGTTCACCCAAAAATGAAAATTCTGTCATCATTTACTCAAATTGGTCCAAACCTGTATGAGTTTCTTTCTCCTGCTGAACACACACACACAAAAAAAAAAGATATTTTGAAGAATGTCGGTAACCAAACAGTTGATGGGCCCCATTGACTTCCATAATATGGAAAAGAATACTATGGAAGTCAATGGGCTTCAAAATATCTTGTGTTCAGCAGAAGAAAGAAATTCATAGAGGTTTGGAACAACTTGAGAGTGAGTAAGTGATGACATAACTATTCTGAACTAGATCTGTTTGGATCAGGGATCATATGCATTGCTTTTGACTGCAATATCAGTATTGACATTCTGCCATTTCAGTAGCTGGTCTGACAGTAATTTGCAGGTGCCAGTAAATGAATTCATTTCAAGGTCATTAAGCAAGGACAAATTGAAAAGCCACTGTCAAACCACTCATGATGTAGTTGTATCTTCTCCACTCATTAGTGTTCTAGTTAACTTTTCCTTTCTCCCAAGCCGGCCCTGAACTTTACCTGGGCACGGTGCTTCACTAGAGGTCTGGGATGTGTCTCAAGGATTCCCTAATGTGCTATTTAAAACGACTTCCTTTTGTTCCTGTATTTCTTCTCATTAGTTTTTTTAAGCAAAGCTCACAACAATCATTATTATACCGTTTTTTTCTTGTATTCATGGGTGAATTGAAATATGTATCAATTGCCTTGCAGCCTCCCAGGTGACTGAATTTCATTATAAAGCCACATACAAACTCATTCCAATCTGAGCTCAACTTGCTTTTATTATATACGACAGAAAGGCTCAAGGTTTGACAGTGAGTAGCTGTAACAGGTGCTCGCTTTGAATAGACTTAAATCCCGAAAGAACCTGTTTGTGTCCCCAAACTCTCTGTACGACCTCTCCCTTACAACCCTGCACCTCTCATCACTTCCCACAATACCTTGCTGTTATTGTCATGTACCACCATGCCTAGTGCTTATCTGTCGACAGGATTGTCTAGCTGCCGTCACAGTTAGTCTATGAGAGTGCATGGATAGTATTTAAGCTTTGATCCATGAGCTAATCATTAATTATCAGCTGCAATGAATCTAAAGTAGGGATGCATTGATATGAAAATAATTTGATTTATTATGATTATACTTGTTACTATAAACTTGTTAGTATTACATTTAAAATGTGAATTTATATAGTATGTTGTCTAAATACATTTATTTGCATCATTAAAATTTTTTATTTAGCCATCACAACACTAGAGATGCACAATATATGCCATTCCGTTTATTGGCTAATGTTTCATTTTATCAGTATCAGTCGATTATTGTACATTTTCATGCTTTTATTTTTATATTTACATTTCCTTTGCTGTCATTTAATGTTCTCTTAAATTAAGTCTTTAAAATAACTTAGTAATCGAATAATAATTATCCATTACATTTGCTGTTATATTCATTTTTCATTCTATACATTATAATGTTGTAATGTCTGTTTAATTTATTTATACAGAATTGTATCCAACTATAATGCTGTCCTTTTATCAGTTATCGTCCATAACATGAAAAATATTATCAGTATTAAAATTCTGACTAATATTGGTGTATCCCCTCCCTACACAATATTATAATATACAATATGATTTACATGTAACAGTGTTATTGGATTATTAGTGTTTTTGAAGATTAACTTTTAAGTGAGCATTAGATGGCAGCAAAATAAATATAAATGTAAAAAAAGGGGAAATGGGGATACACAATATAATATCCAATATTGGCTAATATAATTTCAATATCGGAAAAAAACCCCATCAGATTTTGTCTGATAACTCCTATGATACTGATATATTGTGCATACTTAATGTAAAATATTAGCTTTAGCAATACCTGTAATTATACACCTGTAATTGAAAATGTATTTATTTTTCATTGCAGTGCATGTATTTTTTTAAGCCCATTGCCTGTAAGTCATATTTGCTGGAAAACATTGTCCATCCCTGCATCATTTGGGAGGTCAGATCTCCAGACAGAGCATAAACAGACCCAGCATGGGTGGTTGGTGTCAATATGCTACACGCTACCTCTCATTCCCAGGATGAATATTGGATTACCAACTACTTCCGCACACTCAAGACACTGCTGCCTACTGTTTGCATAAAACCAGTTCATTAATTCATTTAAATGATTCATCTGTTCACTCTTAAATGCTCAGCAAAGAGAATTATACGGCACAGTTTGACAGCAAACGCTGTAATAAACAAAGGGGGTGGAGTACAGGAAAAACACCAAAATATAAGAACTCCAGGAAGAATACTTTCTGATGATATTTAAATACACAATAAGAATTTCTGGGATTCATATACCGTATATGTCCTTTTTTGAGTTATTGCAAAGTTTCTTATGATGACTAACACTGCATCCTCTCTAGAGCGGCTTAGAAGTTTTGAACGCTTTGTGATCCGGCTGTTGGAAATTTAGCTATTTTTCTCACTTCTGTCAGCTTTGCCCACCTTTGTGCTGTCAGCCGTGTGTGTGTGCGCACATGCGCTTCGCTCAGGGCAGAATAATCTCTCAGAAGGGAATAAGAGAGAGAGGGAAAGAGAACGACACTGGCTGGGCTCCTGTGTAACTCACAGAGGAAAACACAAGGCTCAGATTCTTTATCAGTCATTCCTCTTCACCTCTTATGACAAGCGGCACCTCCCTGTCACTCAAAGAAAGCCTGCTGGGAAGAAGACAGCTTCTGCTTGAATACAGCTAGCCTACTGCGTATTCTGAAATTCATTTTCAGGTAGTTTTTTATTTCATCCCATGGGGTTTTGTGTGTTTGAAAATAGATATCTCACTTTTTCTCAGTTAATGCACATTTAATAGTTTTATGTTTACACAGTATGCCAACAGCCATTGTTTAACTTCCAATTGTTTAAGAACAATGCTGTTGAATCGACAGTTAGTAGAATGGGTGAGCTAAATTGTTGTGCATTTTAAGAAGGCATCATTATGTAGACACCAAAAGGGCCTGTTATCATCTTTATAGCATTTTCCATTGCCTTTGGCCAAGAAACCCTAAAATATATAAAGGGCTCGACAATAAGGACTGCCTGATGGCCCAGGGCCAGCGTGATCGACGCTTGTGACAGCTGACGGTTTTATCACTTGCCCAATTGGGCCAGTGCTGCATCATTACGAAAGATTATTATTTGCATGTTTTTAAGCCTTGCCTATTTAAATATTCAAGCGCAAGAAGACATGAGAGAGATCTCAATTCGCTACTTCTGTGCACACACATGTGAAGCGCGCACAGAAAGCCACATCTTAGAGAGCGAGCGAGTACCTAAATTAGTTCTCTTTCACGTCGTCTTGCACTTAATCGGACAAAATCTCACATAATTGTCAAAATGCCCGTCTTGGCTAGAATCCTGTTATGAAGTGAGTGTAAACAGACAAGAAAGACAATGCATGTTTATCAGTATTAGTAATAATAATAATAATACATTTTATTTATAATGCACTTTTCTTAAACCCAAAGCGCTACAGTAAAATAAAACAGAAACAACAAGGGTAATACAACCATTAATGAAAGAAAAACAGCCTTAAATAAATGTCTTAATCAACTTTTTTAAAGTGTCCCACTGTTGGTGCATTTCTGATGGGAAGAGGAAGCACAATTACATAGCTTTTTTGAAAAGGCTTTTCCCCCCATGGTCTTGAGCTTACATGAAGGCTGATGTAGTAAAGGAGAATTAGCAGAACGAAGAGAATGTGATGGAGTATAAGGGCTGATGAGATCCTGAAGATACTCTGGTGCAGTCCCATGAAGTGCCTTGTAAGTTAAAATAAGTGCCTTGTAAGTTAAAATAATCAATTCTCGCATTTATGGGAAGCCAGTGCAATTGTGAAAGCACCGGCGTAATGTGTTCACGAGGAGAAGTACGAGCGAGCACACAAGCGGCAGAATTTTGAATATACTGAAGCCTGCTCAGAGATTTAGCTGGAAGGCCAGAGAACAAGGTATTACAGTAATTTAACCTAGTTGTAATGAAGGCATGTATAAGCCTTTCTGTGTCTGCAAAAGAGAGAAAAGGTCTAAGTCAAGCAATGCTTCTCAGATGGTAAAAAGCAGTTTTAGAGATGTGTTTTATGTGTGCTTCAAATGTTAACTGTGGATCAAAAATGACACCAAGATTCTGCACCTGTGAAGTGGGAATTACCGTGCTGGAAACAACAATCAAACTGATCTGCTCGGCCTTACGAGTAGCCACCACTCTACCAATCTGCATTAATTCAGTTTTGGAGCCGTTCAGCTTCAGGAAGTTATTCTGCATCCAGATACTGATCTCTGCTAGACAACTACGCAAAACTATTAATGAGCAATGGACATCAGGACTAGTGGTGATGTAAATCTGCGTATCATCCGCATAGCAATGATACCCAAGACCATATTTCCTGATGATCTGCCCAAGTGGAAGCATGTAAATGTTAAATAAAACTGGACCCAACACTGAACCCTGAGGAACTCCCTGTCGAACAGGCAGGGTATTAGATTTGTAATTACCCAAGCTTACAAACTGGGCACGATTCCTTAATAAGACAATAAGACCGCAATAAGACCAAAACCAACTGAATACAGCTCCAGAAAGACCCAGCCAATTTTCCAGCCTATCTAGCAGAAGAGCGTGATATATAGTGTCAAAAGAAGCACTGAGTTCTAATACTAAAGCGGTCTCAGTACTATGCCCTTTTCTGAACCCAGATGGAAAAGGTTCAAAAAGTCTGTTCAGTGCTAGGTGATTATTTAACTAAATAGCCACAACATGCTCCAGAACTTTAGCCAAGAATGGGAGGTTAGAAATAGGCCTGTAATTGGACGAATCAGAAACATCACAGCCTTAGGGACTGGTGTAATGGCAGCTATTTTAGTTCTGGAGGAACAATTCCAGAACTCAATGATAAGTTCACAATTGAAGTCATATGAGGGCAGATTGATGCAAGGCAGTTCATAATAACCGAGCAGGAAACCGGATTTCAAATACTGGCAGATGAATTCATGGTTTTCACTGTACTTATAATGAAATCAGCTCCAACCATTTCAAAGTTCGAAAAGGTAGTGGTTGGAGGATTTAAAGGCTGAGTATCAACTAGCTCACCTAGAGTGATAGTGATTAAAGAGCTGTATATGCCCTCAATCTTAGCAGTGAAATAATGAAGAAACTTATTAATACTGGTCAACAGAGGAGTGCCATTACACCAGCCTTAGTTGGTTTAAGAAGATTGTCAACAGTCTTAAACAGAGATTTAGAATTAGTTGCAATATTACCAGTGATGCTTGAATAATAGTTCTTATGTGCAGTATTCAAAGCAGAATGGTAAGCAGACTGTTGTTGAGTGTAGAGAAGCCTATTTACCGTCAGGCCAGATTTTTTGTACTGCCGTTCTAATTGCCTTCCAGCAGCTTTCATTAAACGTAACTCCAGGGTATACCATGGACAGGGTTTCCTAAAGGTAACAACCCGTTCTCGCACAGGTGCAAACTCATCCAGAAGTGCAGATAGCATGGAATTATAGTGCTCAACGGAGTTAGTAGTGGGAAGCCCAGAGACAAAAGTCGAAAAGAGAGTGAAGCCCATGTGCTTGATGTTACGAAATTTAATAATGCTTTCAGAAATGGATCGTGTAGACATAACATTCATGTCAAAAGTAATAAGTCTATAGTAACTTATACTTATATCAATACCATCCAGAGATTTGATACCAACACCAGCAGAGCAAACCACATCCAATATATGGCCCAACCTATGGGTCGGAAAAGTAACATGCTGTTTAAAATCAAAACCATCCAAAATGGCCAAAAAGGTAGCAGTTTTAACACAATTAGGATTATCAATATGGAAATTGATATCACCAGTCAACATCTTAGCAGAACAGAGTGTACTAAGAAGTGTCAACAACTCAGTAAACTAAAGGATTTGGTTTTGGTGGACTGTAAATAAGCAGCACAAGAACAGGTGAAACACCATTGACTTTAAAAAACAGACATTCAAATGATGAAACACTAGGAGCATCAATAACATTAATTGATACATTAGATACAAATATTACAGCCAGGGCCACCACCTTTACCAGAAGCTCGAGGCACGTCAATATATTTATATCCAGATGGGGCACACATGTTCAGATTAAGATAGTCATTGTCTTTGTGCCATGTTTCACAGACAAAGAATGTCAATTTTTCTGTCAAGGATAGTGTCAGTGATAAGTGCCGTTTTATTGTTTATTGACCTCGTGTTAAAGTGAGCAAGTCGCATAGTGCTACAGCACACATTCACCACAGATTTTTGAGAGAGAACCTCTGGATAGCGTAGATTACCATGACAGATTCCACGGCATACAGAAGTACGACGCAGCGTGCGCCTACAGTTCGACCAAAATGCATTCCAGCACCGGCAGTAGAACGACTCTGACGAGAGCCTCTATGAATATAACTAGGCCAGCAGTGGAGCTGCAAGGAATGCAGAGTTTGTATAACGCTGATATTTGGATGGCCATGGTGATCCAGAGATAAAAGTTCAGATAAAGATTACCTCAGCATGGTGATGTCCAGAAGTTCAGTCCACTGCTTAACGCTGGTTCCTGATATAATAAAGACGGCAATAATCCAGGTGCTCAAGTGAAGTCGCATGATGACATCCGAGAGTTGTTATACAGCCATTACAAACAGAGAACTTGACGCAACGCCAGGGACCTGTCTGATCTCACATGGAGACAGCAGCAGGCAGGCAGCAGAGACAGTGCAGGTGAAACACGGCAACAGATGAGACCAGCAGCAGACAGACTAGGGGGAAACACTTTAAAATGCTGGTTCAGACAAGGTAAATATGTGCAAATCCGGCAGCAAGTTAAGACTCAAAGGAGTTAAAATTATTCAGAAAAGTTCAAATGAATTAAAATAATAAACAAACTAAATACGGCAGGAGAAGCGGCAGCCAAACGTGCGCCAGCGTCCTCTCCGAACTGATGAGCAATGGTCTGATAAAGTAAATTGGATCTGTGCATTATGTCTTAAAGTGACAGCAGCCTAATATTCCTGCTGCAGTCTGTGTTTTTTTAAAGGATAAGCTCACTTCAAAAGGAAAATTTCCTGATATTTTACCCCCCCATCTCATCCAAGATGTTCATGTCTTTCTTTCTTCAGTCGAAAAGAAAATAAGTTTTTTGAGGAAAACACTCCAGGATTTTTCTCCCCATCACAGACTTCCATGGAAACCAAAATGTTGAAGGTCCAAATCAATGCAGTTTCAAAGGGCTTCGAAGGGCTTCAGAGGCTCTGCGCGATCCCAGACGAGGATTAGGGTCTTATCTAGCCAAACGATAGGTCATTTAAAAAAAAAATATATATATATATATATATATATATATATTTATATATATATATATATATATGTACTTTTTAACCTAAATTGCTCATCTTCTGCTGCTCTGCAACGTGCCAAGGATTGCACAATCACGTTGAAAAGGTCACACTATACGTAGGCGCAAGTACCGCCCCAAGCGAACGTGTGAGGACTAATACAAACGCCCTTTACCAAAAAACACTCCATCTTCAACTTCAAAATCGTCTGACATCGTTGTTTTACCTTTTTTTGCTAAAGGACGTTTGTATTAGTCTTCGCATGGGCGCTTTGTAAACACGGGGGCAGTACTTCTGCCTACGTCTAGTGTGACCTTTTCGACGTGATTATGCAATCCTTGGCACGTCGCAGAGCAGCACAAGATGAGTAATTTAGGTTAAAAAGTATATAATTTTTATTTATTTTTTTAAATGACCGATCATTTCGCTAGATAAGACCCTATTCCAGAGGCTGAGCCTCTAAAGCACTTCGAAGCCCTTTGAAACTGCATTGATTTGGACCTTCAACATTTTGGTTGCCATGGAAGAGAAAAATCCTGGAATGTTTTCCTCAAAAAACTTATTTTCTTTTCGACTAAAGAAAGAAAGATATGAACATCTTGGATGAAATGGGGGTGAGTAAAATATCAGGAAAATTTTAATTTTGAAGTGAACTAATCCTTTAAAGGTGCACTATGTAACTTTTCCGTCTGCTAGAGGTCGCCTATTCAAAACAATGGCGTAGTTTGATGACGCCAAGTTTGAGCGCAGAATCTTGGGACATGTGGTCTTCACCTCACAGCTGGTGGAAAATAATCGGGATAGGACTCGGGCAGAAATCATGTTCATGGATGCGATTATTAACGTTACTGTAGTATGAAGCAGAGCAGGACCGAGTGTTGTGGGAGCTGAGCAAGGCTGCTGGAGCGATTGTTAATAAGACGAATGCAACACACGCCTCGAGAGCGGCGGGACTTTTATTATGCCACCGTCGCCGGTGCCATTTCCACTTTTTTTCAGTCATGAGTATGAGGTAATGCAGCTCCGTTTATCATATTAGATACATTTGAGTGTGTTGAAAATGATGTTATGACGTTACTCTGTGCGTTCGCTCGGTGGCTGCTATGACACTTGTTGTACACTGCAGTAAGAGTAAAGCTTTTCTGCTAAATAAAACCAGAAACCGAGGGTAACACAGATATGATGCAATTGACAGGCGACTCCCTCACACGTCCCAGTTCCTTGGTTAAAATAGCAATTTTCTCACGATTTACAAATAGTTGGAAACATTCGGGATATTGTAAGTACTCAACTGAACAAAATGTATAACACTAGACTAGTGGTTTTTGGATATTTTACTGCAAAAATGTTACATAGTGCACCTTTAATGTTAATTAAACAACAAAAGGCAAAGAAAAGGTATACGTTCACAACCTGATTAGTCAGCTTTTATGAAGTGTTGCTTTTTTTTGAGACGGAACTTATCAAACATCCAAAACAATGCTGTGTTCTGGGCTAAATGCGCTCGTTGTATGTGAGTAGCCTGCATATGATGATATTTTGTCCCCGCTTATAAAATGTGTAAAGGAGCAGCAGGAATCCCTAGTCACACACACAAACAATCTGCTGCCTGAATCAAACTGTGATGGCAACATCATGACTATGACGAAAAAAAACAGGTATGCGTAAGCGTTCTGTCCTTTTTAGGGTCTCATCTTATTGTGTTTGGTTTGATTACATGTCTTTGGTCTGTGTTGCAATCATATATCATTCGAACCGCACCAGAGCATGTTTGGAAGCGAACCGAGACCCATCTTTTCAGTGGTCTCTGTCCGCTTTGTTTGGTGCGCACCAGGGTTGGGATGGCAGCCCACAATTATTCAAATGAACCGCAATAACAGAGCAATCACACCAGGGTTCGTTTTAATCAAACCAAATCATGCCAAGTGTGAACAGACCCTAAAATATGTCAGTGCCATTGTTTTCTATGGCACAAGCTTTTGTAAATGTCCTAATTGAACTAAGGCCTAAATCTGGCTTAATCTAAGCCCTCTCTGTGAAAACAGGCCTAAGAGGCACCTTGTACTACATAGTGAAACACAGATCTATTGCTCAAGTGCAGTTTTTGACATCTTGGTAGTGAGTGAGACACATGGTTTAAAGTATTGTGATTTTTTTTTTCTATCATCGTGGATCTGATATTAATGTTCATTTTTGGAATGTGTCTGAATTTGATACTGCACCTGGTCACTCCCAATACCTGCTATGAGAAACAGTAGCATCATTAAACGGGATGCGTAATGAGGCATGAAATCAACACGAACCATCAGCAGGAGACTGCGCCTCACTATAGGCACTATGGGTAATAAGGTGTCAGAGTCGTTTTCTCCTGGTTTAATCATCCAGACCTTGAAACTCCCTCCATTCACAGTAAACAGCTGTGTTCTGAACTCAACTCTGAGGACTGTGAGTGACACACCCTGCCTATGGCTCCAGAACACTGGGAGACACCAGCCCTACAGGCGGTGTGACTAATGGAATGACAAAATGCTTTTTTATAGCGTATAAAGCTGCTATACTTTGTCTACACTGGAAGTAACTGATGAAGTGTCATGATGAGTTGAGGTTGTCTGTGCTAAAAGAGTATAAGTTCATTACCAAGTGTCAGACTAGGCTTTAAGAAACACTCAAATGGGTTGATAGGTTTATGTATTTTGATATTTATGTTAAAAATGACTTTACATGGACTTTGTATAAAACGGTGAGAGATGTTAATGTAATGTTAATAATTACTCATAATGTACTGTATGTACACTCTAAAAATAATGTTGTGTTATATATAAAGTCCTTTAAATTATTTATATTTTATTATTTTTATTTATATTTAAGTAAATATTCATTCTTAAATAATTATATAACTAAGAAAATAAGTAGTATAGCAAGGCAATTTTTAATAATGCCTATAGAAACAGAAGAGTGAAGGAAATTCGTAATTCTAATTCTAGTTGGGAAATAATCATTTTAAACTATTTGCAAATAATATTTGTATTCTTTGCATTAAAATATGTGTACTTTTATTTGTATGCCTAAAATGGTGAAAACGTGAAACGTTTATTTTCTCTTCACACTCGGTTAGGACATAAATCACATAAATGCATATTTTCAATTCAAAACTGTATTTGGGGAAAAAAAAGTAGTGGTTTGCTCCTGTCAGTTGTTTAACATTTCTGTCGCAAAACAGTTCACATGTATTAAATGTTTCGCTTACCTCACTTTCTTTCAACGTTAAAGGAACACGCTGACTTTTTGGGACTTATTCACTGTATCCCCCACACTCTCTGTGCAAGCAGGTTGTCACGTTGGTTATGTTGACGGAAGTTAGCCTATTTTCAAAGGCTGCGTAATATCATTGCGCCGCTGCACCCATGGTACGGCAGCAAAGTTCCTGGATTATTCCGCAGGAATGAGAGTATAGTCCCTAGCCATATCGGTCTAGAAAATTGCAACTTTTCATTTTCCGTCGGTCTTAGTACACGATGTAACTATACACATCACAACATGTAAATAGGAAAATGTTGGCATTATTTTGTCACTTATTGAGCAGTAGTCTAGCTGGAGCCGTTTACCTCCAGTCTTTGTGCTAAGCTAGGCTAGCGGTGGGTGCGTCAGACAGAGTTATGGCACGCACAGAGATAAAAATGGTATGTATAAACTTATCTAACTCTGGGGGATACGGTGAATAAGCTAAAATCCCCAAAAGTCGGCTTCACTCTGGAATTCACATTCTGCTTCTGTGAATGGTAAACTCTGCCTACTTTGATTTGATTGGCCATCTCAATCATTTTGACATTGGCGAGCGCTGACCAGACTAAAAATGTGACTTTTAAACCTTTTTGTTATCCTAACAACAACATACAGAACGCTGCGTAATGAAGTGCCGCAGAGCAGTTCAGGAATTTCAAATATTGGGGGGGCGGGGGCAATTTTGCAATTTCTAATTATTGGAGGGGACTTGTCCCCCTCAATGTCTATGGTGGTTATGGCCCTGTAGTATAGTTATGTGGCACATCAAAAATAGTAACATAGGCCATCTGTCAACTGAAGGCTAAAAGAGACTGGTGTCTTCTAGGGACAGATCTAGGCTTCTGATCTGAAACACTGTCTGCAAAGCAATTCTGCAGCTCATAATAAATAAGGATCTTTCAAGCTCTGGTTAGAGATGGTTCATCTTGCATAATGTATATTGGTATTGGCATACGGTGTTAATCGGCTTAATTATCTGAAGCTTTTTAATTAACCTTCGATAACAATGTTCTGACCTGGAGCAGATTTCATGGTGAAGGGAAAGCCATTATATTAGCCACTCATGGATCCCTTATGGCTGATTTTTCACTATGTGAAAGCTAAGATCCAAAATTTAAAAAATGACAGCTACTTGTTTTTTCCTTCAGAAGAAAGCTCTAAGGAAGAGTTTTTATTCCCTTTTGAATTAATTATTTTACATCGAGTATTAGATCAAAAGTTTTATGGCAAATCTGTGTCTCACTCATGGGGCTGTGTATTGAAATTTTGTTCAGCAGAGATTCCTCTGAGATTGTTGACATGCTTCCTGAATGTCTCACAATTGGCCAGCTGACATCTTACCACTTAAATAAACCCAAGTAGAATATCTCATGGTCATCAGCGACCTAGTCTAGGCTTCACTTTGATTGTGGAGAGCTACATTTTACATGCAGAAGTATGTATCTTTTTAAAGGGATAGTTCTAGGGATGCACCGATATGACAATTTTAGCCGATACCGATAACCGTTAATTCTTTATATATTTATCGATAACCGATATTTTGGCCGATAAATCTAAATCTAAATTTTTATATAATTTTTGAGAGCCTGATTGATGGTGATCTCACCATTAAAAGCATGTCCCAAGCACACATTTATAATGTGCTCATAATTTTAGGTAGCCTATATGACAGATTTGCGCTGCACATGTTGCACTTAACTGTATTTTCCTTTTTTTGAAGTGATTCTAATCATATTTCAAGCAATTCAAAACCATCATGGCGAACAGTGCGCATCTGAAGCGTCTCAGCTGAAGGAAACAATCCATTATTTATCGTCTTTAATATATTGGCCAAATTTTCTTATCGGGCCGATAATTATAACATTAAAAATTAACATATATCGACCGATAACAATATGGTGGCCGATATATCGTGCATCCCTAGATAGTTCACCCAAAAAAGAAAATTCTGTTATCATTTACTCACCCTCAAGTTGTTCCAAACATGTATGAGTTTCTTTCTTCTGCTGAACACAAAAGAAGATATTTTGAAGAATGTTGGTAACCAAACAGCTGATGGGCCCCATTGACTTCTATAGTATGTCAATGAGGCCTATCAATTGTTTGGTGACCCATATTCTTAAAAATATCTTCTTTTGTGTTCAGCAGAATAAATAAATTCATACAGGTTTGGAACAATATAAGGGTGAGTAAATGATGACAGAATTTTCATTTTTGGGTTATCTATCCTTTTAAGCTTTTAAAATGTATTATATAGTACATATTTCACATTGAATGTGACAAAGTAAAAATACTGAAATAGTATTATCTTGTAAAACAACTTTGAAAAAATATTGTACAGTGTAATCAATGGGGCATGTGGCAGTTGCAAAATCAACATTTACTTTTTGCATTTCAGTGAAAAGAAACCGTCTTCAATCCAATAATTCAATATCCGTTATATATGTTCTGTTGAACTCTGGATTCTGCAGATGTATGACTTCATTATGCTCACTAGCTCTAATTTGCTCTGTCACACCAGTTTTTTCTTTCTCCCTCGCAGATATGAATGTCGTCATCCAACTAAGCTCATGCAAATGACAGAATAAAATTAAGCCGTGATTTCAGCACACAAGCTCAGGTTAGTTAGAGCTGATATGCAGCTCTCTTAAAGGAACGGTTCACTCATAAATCATCATTTTCTCACCCTCATTTCGTTCCAAACCTGTTTGAGTTTGTCTGTTGAAATACAAAGGGAAATGTTTGGGTTGTTCTTTTTCCATACAGAAAACATGTGAATGAAAGGTCTTAGAATGTGAGAGAAAAGAAAAAAACATCATAAAGTTACCATAAAGTATTTGCTATGCAAAGCTTTCTGTTTGGCTATACACATCTAAAAGGGAATTTTTTTTTACTTAAATGTTTTGTCAAGACACATTGCATTGATTTCATGTCAATGACAAAATGTGCTACAATAGCTTTGTGTGAGGAAGTGGTTATTTACTGAAAATGTCCTCTTCACTGATGCTTTGAAATCTCATTTCTGCTTCTGCATATTCAAATATGTCTCAATTTGACATCAGTCATGTTATTTTTGCTTGTCATCATTTACATCAAACCTAGCACGACTGATTTTGACTTGTCTTTTTTTATAAAATGCCTTTAACCACCTTTTTTAACCACCACTATACAAGCGAAACCAGAAGGTAAGAAAAGTCTGTGGGTGGATGGAAACATTCTCAATGCCATATTCTTCTAAACGAGTCTAACAAGCTTACCCATGCAAACCTCTATGTGTCAAGGCACGCCAATTTAAGAACAATGTCAAGGAAATTAATTAGCAAGGAGAATGCAAAAACATTTATTAAGATTCAAGTGGAGAGCGTCTCACTTTGCGTTACTAATAAGCGTGATGGATGTTGAGGGGAATTATGTTGATTAAACGTATGCTGAGGTAATAAACGAAGCTGAAAGTTAATTCATGGCATTCTCGCAACATCACCCACACTTAGAGTTGCTATGGCTTTTCGAACGCTGAAGAACATAAGGTCAAGAGGTTGCCTCTTTCCTCTTTGCTTCCCCCTTTTGAGTGTTCAAGTGAAAAGACACTTGGCTTTCTGACCAGAGATGAAATAAACAGCAGCAGTGATGAATTCTGAGTTTCTCAAATAAGGAAATCTCATCCTCCTTTGCTTGCACTACCAGCCATTCCTCTTTCAGTGTATTCATCATCGCCAGCGCTCTGGTGCTTTCAGTAAAAAGTATCCAGGCTGCACTAATGGGTATGTTGCTGTAGCCATAGTAATTTACTTTACCAATACACCAACCATTAAGCTGCGTTGCTATTTATTATCAAAGTCACGTATGCAAACAAATTGATTAATTAGATTTTTTTAAGCTTAATTTGGTTGTCGGTTTCCCTTTTTTATGTGCTTCTTTTTTGTTAAAAAAAAAAAAAAAAATCTAGATGCTGTGTTAGTGACTGCTTCTATTTATCACCATACGCCTGTGAAGCCGCCACATTGGAAAGTTCAAAATCTGTCATAACACATGCAAGTGGATTGACAGATGCAGCCTGCAACAGCACAACACACAGGTTACAAGTGTGTAGAGATAATTGTTCCAAGAAATCTGTTGTACCTACTGTAATTAAAATCTTAAATATGGTGCAGATGTAAAATGGATAGTATTTTGAGAGATTTCAGTTTGCTAAAGGATTAGGATTATGTAGGTAATTGATATTTATAACATGATAATGTTTTAATGTTAGTTATCTTTATTGCTTTTATGATGTTTGATATTTTTGATAGTATGTTTTATTATTTTAAAAAATATATATATTTTCATGCTTTTTTGATAATGTCTTGAGTATGTGCACTGCAGAGTTGAAGACATATATATTTGTGGTCAGAATTATTGGCACCCCTGGTAATTATGATCAAAGATTGCTGTAAAAATAAATCTGAATTGTTTATCCTTTTGATCTTCCATTCAAAAAAATCGCTAAAATCTAACCTTTCATTGAAGTAAAATAATTGAAAGTGGGGGGTACATCACATTATGAAATAAATAAATTCTCATGTTAGCCATAATTATTGGCACCCTTTTATTAAATACTTTTTGCAACCACCTTTTGCCAAGATAACAGCTCTGAGTCTTGCCTAATGAGTTTGGAGAACACCTGACAAGAGATCAGAGACCATTCCTTCATACAGAATCTCTCCAGATCCTTCAGATTCCCAGATCCATGTTGGTGCTTCTTCTCTTCAGTTCACCCCACTCATTCAGGTCAGGGGACTGGGACGGTCATGGCAGAAGCTTTATTTTGTGCTCAGTGACACATTTGTGTGATGATTTTGATGTTTGTTTTGATCATTATCCTGATGGAAGATTCAACCACTGCCCACTATAAGATTTCCAGCATTTTTTTATCTGTTGGTATTTGCTAGAATCCATGATACCATGTATCCGAACAAGATGTCCAGGACCTCCAGCAAAAAAATTTCCTGAAACCCTCCCAAACAACATGTGGTGATTTAGGTGCACCTCAAAGTTTCTCAAATGACAACCGTATTTAAATGCTTGATTGAATCGGAAACTGCGATGAATGACAATAACAACCAGTGGATGAGACAAAACAGGACAAAAAGTTTTCAGTACATAATTCAACAGTTTTTTGCTCTTGTACCAAAATTGGTACAGAGAACCACAAAATTCTACTGGTTAATTTTACTGGAAATATACCGCTGGATGTTTAATGTTGCAATTGGATTGAGATCTGGGGAATTTGGAGGCCAAGTCAACACCTCAAACTCGTTGTTGTGCTCCTCAAACCATTCCTGAACCATTTTTGCTTTGTGGCAGGGCGCTTTATCCTGCTGAAAGAGGCCACAGCCACCAGGGAATAACGTTCTGATGCTCACATGCTCACTGTTGGCACTTTCGGCGGTGGACAGGGGTCAGCATGGGCACCCTGACTGGTCTATGCAGCCCCATACGCAACAAACTGTGATGCACTGTGTATTCTGACACCTTTCTATAAGAACCAGCATTAACTTCTTGAGCAATTTGAGCTACAGTAGCCCATCTGTTTGATCAGACCGCATGGGCCAGCCTTCACTCCCCATGTGCATCAGTGAGCCTTGGCCGCCCATGACCCTGTCGTCGGTTCACCACTGTTCCTTCCATGGACCACTTTTGATAGATACTGACCACTGCAGACCGGGAACACCCCACAAGAGCTGCAGTTTTGGAGATGCTCTGACCCAGTCGTCTAGCCATCACAATTTGGCCCTTGTCAAACTCGCTCAAATCCTTACGCTTGCCCATTTTTCCTGCTTCTAACACATCAGGACAACATGTTAATTTGCTACCTAATATATCCCGCCCACTAACAGGTGATGAAGAGATAATCAGTGTTATTCACTTCACCTTCACTTCACCGCCTGATCGGTGTATATACTTTGTGTACAGTGGATTATATGGCGTATGTAATGCACAAACTAAATTATTTAAGCCATAAAACAAAAAATATTACAAATTTGCACATCTGTTGACATATCCAGAGTTTGATGTCTTTCAAATATAATCTTATTATGATTTTGGCCATTCAATGTGTCATCAAGACATCATTGTTTTTGCAGTGCTGTGCACTTTTCCTACATCAGATCCAAGTTCAAACCTAAACTCTGCATTAAAGATTCATACACATCAACACAAGTTACACAGCAGTACATTATAGTGAAAAATATGCTTATGGAGGAAGCAAGCCAAGCATACAAATGAGGTAAGTTGCAATGTATAACTCTGGAAGACTTTTATATGCTACTGTTTAAATTTTTTTTTGTATTCTGGGCAACAAAAACGATAAAGACACTTTGATCTAACTAAGTTCTCTTAAAGTTTTCCTGAACAAACCATTTAACCAATGACATAATCTAATATGCTGCCTGCCACCAACCAGTCAACAATTATTAACATACAATTCACATGCCTAAACAGAGCGTGAGCCCGGCTGCTGTTACCATCCCACGTTTATCAGGTGCTGTTTGATTGGTGTGGAAATTACAGCCTGAAAAATACTGTCAGAGAGGGAGAGATGTTGGTGTTCAACAACTTCTTTGTTGTGTCCATATATTAAGTGTTTATGTGGACAATAATGCTTGTTACAGTCATAGATCATCTCATTATAAAAACATGTTTTTGAAATGTTTTTTTTTCTCTGGTTTTGACATTACAAGATGTGTGCCACACAGGGTGAAACCTGTATAATATGCAAAAAATTGATGTGCTTAAACCATTTATGTTGGTACATTTATTTATATACTTATACGCTCTGACTATTAAGCATAATTGTGCTTGTAAATACATTGAATATATCCAGACAAACCAGAAAATACCATGTTTTTGAGTCAGTGAGTCACTGAATTATTGCCACATATTTTATGATCAGTTAAAGTGAAAGGTGAATAACTGCGTAATTCGCATCAGTATACGCTCATTAGCATTCATTTAGCTTTTAGGCACAAGAATGGTCAGTCCCAACCAATCAAAAGACTTGTCATCAAATGCATAGATGGCATTAGCCTAAGCTGTCAAACTTTGTTATTTAGTATCTGAACACTTTATTCTCAGGTATTTGTTCAGAAGCCTGTAAGGCCAGAGGCATGTGTGAAGACACATAATTGGTCTCCAATGCCTTTGTGTTGAAAGTGTGTTTGTGCCTGCAGGATACTATATGGAGATGTTTGCACATATTAGATATCAGCAAGTCCTGCCTGCCCATATTTTAAAGATGCACACAGTATTTTTTTTCCTTCATTAAAACTGTTTACAGTACTTTTGAGAAATTGTTAAATTCTGTAATCTCTCATTAGATGTACTCATATCAGCCTGATAAAAATAGTTTTTTCATGGAACGGATCAATGCATGGGGTCCGTTATTTTCAGATCACATTGCCATCCGAAGAGTACTATTGCGATAATCTCTATTGCAGTTATACTATTATAGTATTGTATATGTTACCAGCAATGTGTGAAATCTGGCATTAGAATGTTTGTAGGCAAAGTATGAAATGGTTTATATTTTACACATTTTACACATTTTAAGCATTCTATACAATGCCAAAGGGCCAGCCGGCAGAGTATAGAATGCTCCCGCTACTCACGCTTGGGTCTTTGTTCGGCGGTGGTCGTGCCGGTAGCGAAACACGTGAGCTTCCACTCCCGCCACAGAGGCTCGCCCCTATTGTTCCCGGACGGTTGCTGTGTCACGATGTTGGAACAGGAAGAAAGTGTAGTGCCATTCAAAATGGCATTCTAGCCTTCCTTGCTGCAACAAGTATAGCTCAACGCCACTTCTGCTTTCGTGTTTTTCTGATAAGAACGTCCTTTCCTTGATGTCGTTCTTCTTTCTTTTTCAAAAACACGTTCAATTCCAGTAAAGGCGTGTTTTGATACTTTACCAAGAGTGTGTTTGTCATTCTGTATAATGCCTAAGGTAATGTATAGAATGCCTAGGAAAAGTATGCAATGTAATCGCAATCGGGGGGGTGGGGGTGTTGTGGGAGTTGTGGGAGTGGAGTCTGTGATGATTTTACCTGCCCGTTTCCTCATTTTGGAAGAGTACAGGTCCTGGAGAGTGGACAGGGGGGGCAGCAATAATCCTCTCCGCAGTCCGGACTGTCCGTTGTATTCTCCTTATGCCTGATTTGGTGGCTGAACCAAACCAGACGGTTATAAATAAACACAGGACAGACTCAATGATGGCTGAGTAGAACTGTGTCAGCAGCTTCTGTGGCAGGTTGAACTTCCTCAGCTGGCAATGGAAGTACAACCTCTGCTGGGCCTTTTTCACAATGGAGTCAATTAGCCCTTTTCCACCAGAATGAACCGGGTGCTAGTTCAGAGCCAGTGCTAGTGCCAGTTCAGAGTTGGTTCGACTGACGTGCCTTCTAAGAACCGGTTTGCCTTTCCACGGGCTAGAGAGCCACCACAGAGCCAGGTCTTACGTCACTGTATACGTCTCATCTTTCTCAGCAACTCTAGCGAGGCAGCGGGAAACACAAACACACCAGGCTTGTTCGAGATGCATCGGCACTGCGCAGACCGATCAGAGTATGACATCAAAATACTGCATTAGCGGTTCAAAAGCATAAGGAGTCGTATGCTCTCGTTGTACTTTGATGTCATGCAGCGATTGGTCTGCACAGCACCGATGCATCTCAAACAAGCCTTCCACCAACAATGGCGAAAGTTGCGTTATTATTGATGCACATGGCTTTACGATCCTACATCGGCATCAAAACAGCTAATCCAACGCATTCGTGCTGCTCGCCGTAATTTGTATAGACGGAGATTACAATCGAGCAGCTATTAGCTGGATTAGCTGCTAATTCAAAAATGGTGGTCACAGGTTATGTTCGTCTTGTTGGTCATGGTAACCCCGCCCTCAGCCCCTGATGCAAGCGGTTCTTCTAGACCAGCAATGATTTGGTGCTACTTAAGAACCACTTTTCCTGGTTCGGAACTGGTGCTTTGGGTGTGGAAAGACAAAGAACTGATTTGAAACTAGGCTCTGGCTCCGAACCAGCACCAGCACTACCTTGGTGGAAAAGTGGTAAATGTGATTGTCCCACTTCAGGTCCCGAGAGATGGTGTTGCCCAGGAACCTGAATGTCTCTAATTTGCCCCAATCTGGCAGAAAGCTGGTTGTCCACTGACAGATTGGAGTTGGCACAAAAAACCTGGGTCAGTTTGTATGGTAGAAGATCTGGTCTGATGGTGTTGAAAGCCAAACTGAAGTCCACAAATTAGATCCTTGCATAAGTCCCAGGTCAGTTGAGATGTTGCAAAATATAATGCAGTCCCATGTTGACTGCATCATCCACAGACCTGTTTGCTCCGTAGGCAAACCGAAGAGTATCTAGCAAGGCTTCAGTGATGCCAGTGAGGCCAACACCAGTCTCTTAAATTACTTCATGACCACAGATGTGAGATTGACAGGTCTGTAGTCATTATGTCTATGATTTAGGAGTTTTTGGGGACTGGAATGATAGTGGAGAGTTTGAAGCAGCAGGGAGCTTCACACTTCTCCAATGATCTGTTAAAGATCTGCGCAGACGTTTAAACAGGCAGGTAAAATACCGCCTGGACATGAAGCTTTCCTGGTCTTCTGTTTTTGGAAAACTCTGCTCACGTCCTCCATGCAGACCTTAAGCACAGGTTGAATATGAGTAGGGGGTTGCAGGAGGTGTTAGTGCATGTGTGAGGTGCAGATCTGAGCGGGTGTGGGGTGTGAGACTGGGATTTTCAAACCTACAGTAAAACACATTCAGATCCTCAGCCAGTTGTTGATTCTTCATAAATCATGGGGGCGGTGTCTTGTACTTCATGTTCCTCAGCCCTGTCCAGACTGATGTTTCTGCTGGTTATACAAGATTTTATCCCCACTTCTATAAGCATCTTCTTTGGCGTAACAAAGCTGTTAGAGTTTCCCAGTAAACCGTGGTTTATCGCTATTGACAACGGGCTGACAACGTTGTCGCCTGTACGCGACAACCACACAAGAAAAACGTTTCTGTTTTTAGCACATCATTGTCTTGTAAACTTACCCTTAATTTTCTGGACAAAGTAAGCTGATTTGTTGTATTCATTTATTAACAGTCATTAGGAGTTTAAGACAAATGGTGTGTGCTAGCTTGAAAGAAACACCAGCATTGTGTTGTTCCCCAGAGCTACTGAAGTTTACTTCATGAATATGCAAAAGCTTATTATATTCCTTTAGGGTAAGTAAAAAAAATCTTCATAATTGTAACAAACAATTATGGTCCCTAGAAATTCTATGTGCAAGAAATAGAAAGAGAGGGTATGGGTCAGTGTCAGCCGTAGATTACATGCTTGATGTTCTCAGTCTGATTTTTTGCACTCAGTCTGATTCATTGACATTTTCATCAGTGTTACAAGCTGAGTGGAGTCTAATCTTTCACACTGTTCCTGTAAATCTCTAATTCAACTTAACCTCAGCATTAATGCTGCTTTATTCTTTTGAATTGGCAATGCTCAATGTTCTTTTTATTCATTGCTACCCTATGGTACTTCTTTCCAAGTGTAGAATCATCCAATATGCTGGTAAATAAGGATTTTTTTTCTACAAAAAAGTAGTTACAAATCTCTTTGATTTGTTGAAAGCCTCAGGCTAAAGTACTTGCAGTGGTTCATTGATTAATAAGAATAATTAATTTCAGCCCTCAAGTTGCATTAGCTTCAGGGGTGCAAGTGTGAGAACAGCACCTGTCATTTCCTCTAAACAACAAAACCTCCTTCTGACGGGGACAGGCTAACTTGAGTAAATGAAAGGAGACATCTGTGTGAGGCATGACGGTTAGAAGACACGCTATCAGTAGATTCACGCAGTCTTCAAATCCTCAACAAATAAGGTTCCTTGGCAAACATTTTTTCCTTTATTGCCCTTATTGAAGCATACAGAGTAGATGAGCTGCTTTAGACCTGAGTTTTTTTTAATTTTTTTTTATCTGTCATCATCAGTTGAACTTTATCAGTGGCTTGTTTTGGTGGTTTGTGAATATTGGCAATAAAAAAATATCATATAACATGTGGAAGGCTCATTTCGATATGTCTGGTTGTGGATTTCTGGTTTAAATAGTGTAAAGAAGATTAGAATGTGGGTTTTACACACACATATAATACTGTTCAAAAGTTTGGGTCAGTAAAATATTTTTGTATTCAGAAGGGATGCATTAAATTGATCAAAAGTGACAGTAAAGACATTTACATTGTTAAAGGATTTATGTTTGAATTAAATAATGTACTTTTGAACTTTAAAAGTATTACGGTTTGAAAAAATATATCAAGCTGCACAACTGTTTTCAACATTGATAATGATAAAAAAAAAAATGTATGAACCGCAAATCAGCATATTAGAATGATTTCTGAAGGAACATGTGTCTGTAGACTGGAGTAATGATGCTGAAAATTCAGCTTTGCATCACAGAAATAAATAACATTTTAAATATTCAAATTGAACACTTTTTTTTTTACGGTAATATTTCACTATATTAGTGTTTTTACTGTATTTTTAACCAAATAAATGCAGCCTTGGTGATAAGTTGATCATATACTGCACTGAAGAGTTTACATGTTAATTTAATATCTTGAGAATCTATAGTGCAAGCAGTGAAGATGATGATGATGATCTGGGGCAGTATATGATATCATATGCACATGCATTTCCATTTTTAATCCAGCAAGGATTTCTCTGAAGGTCGTGTCTGCTCTTGCCATGCATTTTGGAACAGCTGATGACTGGAAGTTCTCAAGTTTTCCCTCCAGAGGAATTTAAACATGTTTGGGATCACAAGCCCCAGTGAATAAGAAGAAAACGGTTCACCAAATTCATAACCAGAGGTTACTGTTTATACTACTTTCCTTTTTTCACAAAATTTGTTAACAAAAATCTTTCACAATTCAACAGCGTAGTTAATAAAGACAACCCATAGACACCTGTCAGTCATTCTTTGGTTCAGGACAGCTATTGATTTGTTTAGATTGATGACGGCCTGCTTATGTGAAATGAAAATCAGATAAACTGTTGCTCACAAACTTGCCACGTCTACAGAGTAGCGCAGTAACAGCAGCACCATCTGGATGTTTATAAGCTTTAAATGCTAGGTAATGTGTAAAAATAGGTAAGAAGATGCTTTTCATCCACCGTGTCTGTCTTCATCTTTATGTCTCTTGCTTTAAAGCTCATCCCTTATGTGCTTCACGCTGAAGTTTCGTCAGCAAAAGAACTGTTTATTCTTTCTCCATCCTTGGTCTCCTGCTAATATAGAGCTCTGTGTGCGAATTAAAGGGAATTTATAATTTTCTTCTTGGAGTGATTATTTTTAATAGACTGTTTTGTATCTGTGAAGGTTTGTTTTGTTGTTCCATAAGAGACTGTTTTGTGTGCCAGGTTTGTTGGCATCGCTTCATGCAGTCTCTGTTCCTATTGTGGGGTATTTTCGATAGCAGAAATAAGAGGGTATAATAAAGATGTGTCGTGTGTAGGGCTGTTAAGAATGCAATGAAATGGCCCCATCACTCCCTGTCACACATCAGGCTTTTGAAGCATATCAACTGTGATTCCTACAACAAAACTGAGAAGGTTAATTATTTTGTGAAATAACATCTAACAGGTTTCTGTTTATATCTGGGAAATCCATTCAAGTACCACCAAGTATCATTTAATTGCTTTTGAGGGACACGAATCGGACCTGCACCAGGTGTTTAGTGTTTTTATTTTTGTCTTTTTATAAATCCAGTTTTATATATTTATTTACAGTTTTGAGCATATAGAACACGTTTGTTTTTATTTATCAGTCACACAATATTGTATATTTCTTTGTTTATGCTCATTTCCCCTGTTTTCAGATTTAAATGACCTTTGTCATCATCTAATGTTCACTTAAATGTAATGGCTAAATAACACACACAGGTTCTGCCAGTCTCATGTTAATCTTGAGTACCTATAGAGTAGTATTGCATCCTTCATATCTCCAAAGAGTCTTTAGTTTTATCATATTTATAAAAGACAGATACACTGTACCGAGTCTTTCCGAAAAAAGCCGAACTCGTGGAGGCGGGCAGTGGGCGGAGCTAAAGAGTCACTCACGAGCACACACACACACACAATACATCATGGCATTATCCCTGGATAACTTTCAATTCACTATACGTTTGTGTTGTTGACATTATATGCACTTACGTGCTGATTGCCAACAAAACACAGACATTTGATGCAGTTTCACTCACCGCCTGCGGTTTTGACCGGGAACAAACAAACACACTTGCAGAACTCTGTTGCTGCTCAGGAAAAAACAAACTGCATCCACTGTTTCCTTAACGCTGGGTTATTTGGGAAGCTGAGCAAGGTCTTTCCCTCACAAGCAAAAACACACTTCTTTAGTTACATTGTTGATTTCGTGCTCTAAAAACAAAATGACGGCTGCCGTCGGCTTCTCTAACCCGAACGAAGCTCGCTGATGGGCGCGCTCTTGCTCTCGCTCTGGCTCTGGTCGATGTGTGCACACGCTCATCCGGGAAAAGTGCCCATACAAGTAACTCCGCCCTTTATGATGTCATCCAGGGCCATACTCGGAAAAAAACTTTCTGAAACTTTGAATCCTGAAGGAGTGTATTTGGCACAGAAATACTCATGAGAATTCAACTCTTTAACAGTGTCAATAAGTCACAATGCATGGAATAGCATTAGACCCCGCCACCTCTAATCTTTAAAAATACTAATACTTTACCAATGCTGTTAAATGTAATCTTAGGCAAATCTCAAAAGGAATATCCATTTAAAATCCATATCCATTTTTGTTATAAATAGTATAGAATTGTAATATCTGCTATTTCAGTTATTAAGTAATAACATAAAAAAAAATAACAGCTTATATGCATTGGCCTATATTTAGCTGAAAAAAACACAGACACACACACAGACACACACACACACATATAGATATATATAGTACACAAGTTTGAATAATTTATAAATGTACTTATATTGGCATTGGCTCTTATCACAACGTTTTTCTGTATTGTCGGTTATTTTCTCATGTACATTTTTGCCACCTAGGAAAATATGCCACAGGTCTAGGAAAACATTTTGATAATGTATCTGGTAGTCATGCAAAGTTTGGAGGACATCGTCCTGGGGCATGTTTGATTTGGCTTGAAAGGTGGCAGGTATATTAGGGGTTAGACTGATGACCTGTGTCTGTTTGATGTAATACCATCCAGGGTGAGGAGCATGTGTCTCCTGGGGTCAAAGAGAGATGAAGAGCCCCTGTCAACATGCAGAATCTGCCACAAGCGGCCCAGGTCTGTTTATGTGTGTGTGTGTTTAATGACCTCTGGGGACATCTCCTGCTGTCCTATCCCTCAACAAAGTGCTGACTGTAAACCCACCCACAAACACACAAACCCGCCTCAGTCAGTTGACAAATATGTTGTCCAAACTGCATGATAAACAGAACTCCTTCATATTCATGTCCCCTTGCCCTGTTTACCCAGAGACTGCGGCATTTGAAGGAATGTAGAATCACCACTATTGAAACCTACACTCACCTAAAGGATTATTAGGAACACCTGTTCAATTTCTCATTAATGCAATTATCTAATCAACCAATCACATGGCAGTTGCTTCAATGCATTTAGGGGTGTGGTCCTGGTCAAGACAATCTCCTGAACTCCAAACTGAATGTCAGAATGGGAAAGAAAGGTGATTTAAGCAATTTTGAGCGTGGCATGGTTGTTGGTGCCAGACGGGCCGGTCTGAGTATTTCACAATCTGCTCAGTTACTGGGATTTTCACGCACAACCATTTCTAGAGTTTACAAAGAATGGTGTGAAAAGGGAAAAACATCCAGTATGCGGCAGTCCTGTGGGCGAAAATGCCTTGTTGATGCTAGAGGTCAGAGGAGAATGGGCCGACTGATTCAAGCTGATAGAAGAGCAACTTTGACTGAAATAACCACTCGTTACAACCGAGGTATGCAGCAAAGCATTTGTGAAGCCACAACACGCACAACCTTGAGGCGGATGGGCTACAACAGCAGAAGACCCCACCGGGTACCACTCATCTCCACTACAAATAGGAAAAAGAGGCTACAATTTGCACGAGCTCACCAAAATTGGACAGTTAAAGACTGGAAAAATGTTGCCTGGTCTGATGAGTCTCGATTTCTGTTGAGACATTCAGATGGTAGAGTCAGAATTTGGCGTAAACAGAATGAGAACATGGATCCATCATTCCTTGTTATCACTGTGCAGGCTGGTGGTGGTGGTGTAATGGTGTGGGGGATGTTTTCTTGGCACACTTTAGGCCCCTTAGTGCCAATTGGGCATCGTTTAAATGCCACGGCCTACCTGAGCATTGTTTCTGACCATTTCCATCCCTTTATGACCACCATGTACCCATCCTCTGATGGCTACTTCCAGCAGGATAATGCACCATGTCACAAAGCTCCAATCATTTCAAATTGGTTTCTTGAACATGACAATGAGTTCACTGTACTAAAATGGCCCCCACAGTCACCAGATCTCAACCCAATAGAGCATCTTTGGGATGTGGTGGAACGGGAGCTTCGTGCCCTGGATGTGCATCCCACAAATCTCCATCAACTGCAAGATGCTATCCTATCAATATGGGCCAACATTTCTAAAGAATGCTTTCAGCACCTTGTTGAATCAATGCCACGTAGAATTAAGGCAGTTCTGAAGGCGAAAGGGGGTCAAACACAGTATTAGTATGGTGTTCCTAATAATCCTTTAGGTGAGTGTATATCATAGGGAATAAGTAGCGTATTTTTTCTTCTCAAGTTTTTTACCCTTTTGTTTCAGTGGAATTATGGTGACAACCATAAAACTATGCTACCTTATAAGACTCCTTGTTTTTAGACAAATTAATTAAATTCCTTGCATGGAATTAATGTGGCAGCATTGAATGAATACCAGAAGGCATTGTGAAGAACTCTGATAACATACAGATTCAAGCCACAATTTTTCATATTTATTAGCAGTAGTGTAGGTTTCATTTGAATATTTGAACACAGCTTTAAAATGTAATAAAGTGTTTGGATGTTTCCCGCCCCAAAAAAACCCATACTTTTTTACTTAGTTGGAGTATCATGTTGTTAGCTTAGCAACATGCTAACGGAAACACTATTGGAATCCATTGTCGAGTCAAATCTTTGTAGCACTTGATGACGGCTATTTGTGTGGTATGCCAAACTGCTGCCAAAGCCAGATTTTCTTGGTAACACTTTAAAATAACTTTCATTTATACAATTAACAGCATTTATGTTGTGCTAAGCTAATGTTGACAAAGCTAATTACTTAACCTTAATGTACTATGTCATCTCCAATTTGTTTGTTTTTTCACTTATTTCATTGTCAAATAATGTTATTTTCTTTCATTTTAAACAAGTTATAGAAAAAATGGTCCATGTTTAGACATCAATTGAATTACCTTTTTTTGTTCTTTTTTTTTTTGGCTAAGTGAAAAAAAAATCATTACATCATAATCAGTGCACTACATCGTACACTTTGTTTTACAGTTCACAGATTCCTACTAGTACTTTTATGGACCCTGATTTTTTTAGAGCCTTGTATGTAGAATGTTCCAAGTCATTCACTTATTAGGTTCCATTTGGGTTAGAATGCTGCTGTTATAGGTAGATCCCTATATAGACAGCAAGGCAGGTTTTTGGACAGATATATTGCAAACTCCTTTCTCTAGATTTCCCATAAAGCTTTAATGTATTCACTGCAGTACCCACCTGCTTTGCACTACCCCACAAACAATGTTTTTTAGTCAAGAGCTGATAAGAGGTTTTAGAAAAGTGTTTGTTTTTGATGTTGATGTACAATACTTCCTTTCAATATACCTGGCCCTAAACTGTGGCTTACTGTTAAACTATTTGTCACTCACAATGCAAATGTGTCATCAGGTAGCCCGATATGTGCTGTTTCAAAGCAGCCCTCTCATTTTCTCTCTCTGCAGTCTGTCTTTTACTTCTCGCTGAGGCCACCGGGTCTCATAAGAACTAGTGTTTTTCCCTCAGCTAGCGCTTGGCACACTTCAAACGCTCTAATCTCTTTGACCCCCAGATGAAAGAGGCAGTGCTGGTTCCAACCCATTGAAATAATGGACAGAAGAAGAAAGACTAGTCTATGTGAATGTAAAACAGTAACGCAAAAGCTAAATGTGAACATCAAGGGTGTGAAGACAGACATTAAGCATTCTGTCACCACTGGAGAGCAGGCAGCGCCCAGTCTACATGATACGACCATGGCAGCTTGGGTCTCAGAGGTCCTATGTATTAATTGTGAATGCAGGTGATAACAGCCTAAAGGTGCTATAATGCCTTTTTATATCTGAATGTTTTCGTGTAATTTTAGGTTTAAGAAATAATGTAGACATTCTTTTTCCATTTGTCAGTTACCTTCATTTGTCAGTTACCCCGCAAACTATTTGAAGTTCTTTTTTAGAGTTTTAAAATGTAAAAAAATCAAGCTTTACCTTTAGTAATCATTAAATGAAAATGAAAAATACGGTGTGAGAAAATGGTGCAGTTATTGGGCCCTATTTTAACGATCTGAGCGCATGGTCTGAAGCACGTCGCAGGTGCACTTAGGGCGTGTCCGAATCCACTTTTGCTAGTTTAACGATGGAAAAAACTGTCGGAGCACTAGGCGCATGGTCCAAAATGGTTGTACCTAGTCTCTTAATGAGTCATGGGTGTGTTTTGGATGTAACGTACAATAAAACAATCAGAGTCTCGTCTCTTTAAAAGCCAGTTGCGATGGCGGATTCGCTATTTACATGGTGGAATTTGTGAGTGGAAAGACTGAACACTTCTCCAGAGAGGAATCCTTTTATTTTTAATATTTAAAAATGTTTGCACGTCCCTGTGTGTGTACACGCGTTGTGTACCCGCCTATAGGCGCATATTGCTAACGCGCCCTTTAAATAACACAAAAAATACTGCACTATTGACTTTAGACCAGGTTTTTTTTTGCTCAATGGCTCAGTTGTTTTCAGTTGCCTCAAAATAGCAACGCGCCAACAATGTGCCTCAACATATTTCTTAATCCTGAAGCAACATTCCAATCAACCAATCAGATTTGAAGGACAAGTTTACAGTTTATGTCAAGTTTTATGTCAAGGCTTACGACAAGGATTTGGTCCTTCTACATCAGTGTTATTCGGTACAGGACTTACGGTACAGTGCATGTGTGTACCGAATGGTACCGAATGCAATCTTAAACAGTTAACATTAGGCTTACGTGCGGAACATACTTCAATCCGAGTTCCCACACGAACATATTAAGCATTCTGTCTACTTTATCATGAAATTCAAACAATAAATGCCGTTTTGATGCTCTTTAATGTGACATAGGCGCGTCGGTTCAAATGGTAGCGTGGCACGCGAGTAAACACGATCATCTCTTCAGTCAAAGAATAAACATGAATCAACATCTGAAGGTATGTCGAGCATACATTACAACTTACTTAAAAACATATCATATGTCATGTAATCGCTCAATCAGTGCTTCAACCGCGGAATTAAAACAGCTTGTAAACAATGTCCACAGCTGTTATATATGCACTATATTAGCCTATATATATTCGTTATATTCTACTTAACCTGTTAGTGATGTCTTGATTATTTAATGCATGTTTAAATAAAGCCGTCATGAAAAATAACAGCCACTGTGTATAAATGATTATATTTCAACAACGAATTGGAGTAAAAACATAATTTTATAATTCGATTTAGAAGTTAATGCAAAAATGTTTGCATACAATATGTTATTTGACTGTTGATTATTATATCTAAAAATAAATAGCAACTGATTTTAGGCTAATAGTTTGGGCTCTTAACCTTTAATATTATAGTAATGTGCAAGTAAGGGCTCCCTATATAGTTTACAGCATTATCATTAAGAAACTTTTAGTTATAAATGAATTCATTTAAGGACAGACACAATTTTTTCAGTAAACCACTGTTTAATAAAAAAGAAATAAAAAGCAATTTTATATTTAGTTTTTGTAGTGTTTATATTTGTACCGAACCGTGACAAAAAACTGAGGTAGGTACCGAAACGTAAGTTTTGTGTACCGTTACACCCCTAATATTTAGGTAATATAATGTTTTTTTATTAAATAATTACAAATTAAATATAATTAAATAAATCTAATTATTAAAACATTATCTGGAAAATATTTGTTGACAGTATCTTGTTTTTCACTCACTATTAAAATAATCAAATATACATTCAAAAGTTTGGGGTTGTAAGATTTTTTTTTTTTACTTTTTTTTTTTTTTTTTTTACTTTTTTCTTATGCTCACCAAGGCTGCATTTTATTTGATCAAAATATAGTAATGTGAAATATTTTTTACAATTTGAAGTAACTGTTTTCTATTTTAATATTTTTAAAGCTGAATTTTCAGCATCATTACTCCAGTCTTCAGTGTCACATGATCCTTCAGAAATCATTCTATTATGCTGATTTGCTGCTCAAGAAACATTTCCTATTATTATGAATGTTGAAAACATTTAGTACTGTCACATTTCATCAAATTAAGGTGTTCTTGCTGGAAAAAAGTCACCGACCCACAAGCACCCACTTGCAGCCCCCTGCATTTTTAAATAAAGTTCTGTAGTAGGTCACTGTATCACATATATACTTACAAGGATAACATTAAAGCCCAAACTAATATGCAAAAAGTGAAATTTGATTTGTGGGCCAGATTTATATTTAAGGACAAGTTATTACCACTTGAGGGGCTGTGTGAAATTTGGCCCACGGGCGTCACTAACGTATTTAGTCTTCCTTTGAGCACTGGTAACTTTGCCGAGGCATTTGTTTATGGGTTTTTTATGAAGAGAAACCCTGCCTGGGTGTAACCATTAATGGCAATTACCAGAAAAGAATGTAAGCTGTGTGTGCATATCTCTCTAACAAATGATCTCCCCAGCATCCCCTCAGAAGCCTTAAGCAAAGTACTGATTAGAAATGCCATTGAGCATGCCAGGAATGGCGACACATTGTGTTAGGTGAAACTCAAATGAGACAAGAACAGTGGGATGCCAATATCATCTCTCCAGCGGTGCATGTTCTTTGTGTTAGTTCTGCACTGCGTTGTTGATGTTGAAGATTTAATCATGAACTCATCCGTCCCAGGATTCAGTTTCTCGTGCACCATGCCAGTGTCTAATGAGATAGGCCTAACAAAATTAGAGTTCCCTTTCAGTCAGTACACTACGAGTTACGTCAGTTACTGACGGAATGGGGGTTTCGCTTAGAAGCCAATCGCCTTTGAGCTCTACAAAACGAGCCAATGGCATGAAAATGCCATGGGTCTGCGGAATTTGCATGCTGCAACCCCGCCCCACGGCGTGGGTATAAAGGGCGTTGCGTGGCAATCTCGCATTATGTTTTTGCTTCAGAGCCGAGTTTACTGCCTGAGCGCTTCCTCTTCAAGACGAGTTTCTCTCCAGAGTGTTGGTGTTACGGCACGTTCCAGCGAGTTCCGCATTTCCTGTCTGATCTGTGCAGTGATCGAGCACAGCGTGCGCGTTCTCCCTGGGTGCTTCGGCATTCTGCAGAGCTTTTCACTCCTCTCTAAAAGAGCTGCACGTGGCACGTCTTTTTAAAGATGGCTCGCCCGTGCTCCGTTTCTGGGTGCGGTCGACTGGTACCTCCGTTTGATGGTCATGATCGCTGTTTGGCGTGCTTGGGCCTCGTGCACGCTGAACGCGCGTTCATGGATGAGTCATGTTCTCACTGCGGGAACATGACCATCTCAGTGTTGCGATCGAGACTCCATGATCTCCGTAATGGGGGGAGAGTCCCCTCTACCACACCCCAATCTACTTCCTCCACTGGAGGGGGTACTTTGGCTGGTGGTCAGGGTGATCTGAGGGTTACGGTGTGGAACAACTCGACGAATCCTCCTCGGGCCACACCCCCCTCCTGCACACTGCAACCCGTGGTGTTGCCTGATGAGGGCGCCGGGGCTTCCCGTTCGGGGCCCTGCGTTTCATTTGGCGCACCCGCGGAGGATGCTATGTCGATCGCCGCATCACAAGGTGGGCTGGACTCCTCCGGAGATGACGATTCGGCCATGCCGCGTCCGCCCTGCATGCCATGGCCACCCTACAGGTCTATCAGGCCAAGGTGCTCATGGACATGCACGAGGGCAATGCTGACCCTGCGTTAATGCAGGAGTTGCGGACGGCCACCGACCTCGCTCTACGAGCGACGAAGGTGACCGCTCGCTCTCTTGGTCAGGTGATGTCCACTTCGGTGGTCCAGGAGCGACATCTATGGCTCAACCTGGCTGATATGAGAGAATCTGAGCGGACACGTCTCCTCAATTCTCCCATTTCCCAGGATGGGCTATTCGGCGGGGCGGTCGAGGACTTCGCCCAACAGTTCTCGACCGCTCAGAAACAGACTGAGGCAATTAAACATATTCTGCCCCGGCGCCCAGCTGCTGCCTCCACCCAGCCGCCGGCTCAGATGCCTCAGTCTGCTCCCCGCCGAGGCCGCCCCCCTGCGACTCCCGCCCCTCCTGCCCGGCCCCAGCAGCAGCCTTCACCCGGGCCGAGGCGTGGAGGACGTCGCAGAAAGGCGGCCCCGCCCGTCCCAGCCCCCCAGCCTGCCAAACGGCAGTCTAAGCGGCGGTCCTGAGACGGGCGGCTCGGAGGTGACCTCGGTTCTTTCCCAGGAGATGGTAACAGGACCACTCCTTCCCCCGGTGGAGGGCCGGGGGAGAATCTTTTGTTTTTCCCTTCCGCCGCTGGCCTCACGGCCGGCGGTACCCTATCAATGGTTAAAGAAAGAACTGACATTCTCACCTCCGAGCCTCAAGAGGGCGCGGCGGGCAGTGCGCGACGCCCCATGGCCTCGCCGCTCTCGGCCCCCTCTGTCGCCAGCCCCCTGGCAGACGAGACCCCCGTGGAACGCTGGTCCTTCCCTGGTCTCCTCTGTCAGGGCGCGGAATTCGACCCCGCCCACACCCCGGGACGCTCCCATGCCTCCCTTGTCTGGGCCGGTCATTCCGCCTCGCTGCCCCATCGGGGGTACGCCGGTGGTTCGGTCTCCTCCCCGCTTTCGGGGAGTCCGCTACACCGTGGTGGGTGGCAATGCCCCTGTCATGCGTGCGGAGGTCGACACCCTACTGGCGAAGGGTGCGATCGAGATCGTCCCTCCAGCCGAGATGAAGTCCGGCTTCTACAGCCCTTACTTCATTGTACCCAAGAAAACCGGTGGGTTACGGCCAATCCTGGACCTGCGCGTCTTGAACCGAACCCTGCACAGGCTTCCATTCAAGATGTTGACAGCCAAACGTATTTTCGAGTGCGTTCGTCCCTCGGATTGGTTTGCAGCGATCGACCTGAAGGACGCGTACTTTCATGTCTCCATTCTTCCTCGACACAGACCGTTTCTACGGTTTGCCTTCGAGGGGCACGCATATCAGTACACGGTTCTCCCCTTCGGGCTAGCCCTGTCCCCTCGCGTCTTTACGAAGATTGTCGAGGCAGCCCTTGTGCCGCTCAGGCAACACGGGGTTCGCATCCTGAACTATCTCGACGACTGGCTGATTCTAGGCCACTCTCGGGATCAGGTCTGCGAACACAGGGATCTGGTGCTTCAGCACCTCGCCCGTCTGGGCCTTCGGGTCAACTGGGAAAAGAGCAAACTCTCCCCAGCGCAGAGGATCTCTTTTCTCGGTATGGAAATCGACTCGGTCGCCATGTTCGCGCAGCTTACGAGCGAGCGCGCGCAGTCTCTGCTGACTTGTCTTCGCCAGTTCGAGGGCAAGAGTGCGGTTCCACTGAAACTTTTTCAGAGGCTCCTGGGGCATATGGCGTCAGCAGCCGCGGTGACCCCGCTTGGTCTGCTCCATATGAGACCGCTTCAGCACTGGCTTTGCGATCGAGTCCCGAGATGGGCATGGCAACACGGCACCCTCCAGGTCCCAGTGACCCGAGCCTGCCGTCAGACCTTCACCCCGTGGTTGAACCTCAGTTTTCTACGGGCAGGTGTTCCCCTAGAACGAGTTTCCAGGCATGTTGTTGTCACAACAGATGCCTCTTCCACGGGCTGGGGCGCCATGTGCAAGGGACATGCTGCCGCGGGCTCCTGGATAGGACCCCAGCGCCTATGGCATGTCAATTGCCTCGAGTTGCTGGCCGTACGTCTTGCCCTGCACCGCTTTCGAGCCCTGCTCAAGGACAAACACGTTCTGGTCCGTTCAGACAGCACGGCAACAGTAGCGTACATCAACCGACAAGGTGGTCTACGCTCCCGCCAGATGTCGCAACTCGCCCGCCATCTCCTCCTATGGAGTCAGAAGCATCTGAGGTCGCTTCGTGCCGTTCACATCCCGGGAGACCTGAACTGCGCAGCCGACGAGCTGTCGCGGTTCCAGCCGCTCCCGGGGGAATGGAGACTCCATCCCCAGACGGTTCAGCTGATTTGGGAGCAGTTTGGCGACGCACAGATAGATCTGTTTGCCTCCCGCGACTCTTCCCATTGCCGCTGGTACTATTCCCTGACCGAGGGGACCCTCGGCACGGATGCACTAGCGCACAGCTGGCCGCGGGGCCCACGCAAATATGCGTTTCCCCCAGTGAGCCTTCTCGCACAGGTTCTGTGCAAGATCAGGGAGGACAGGGAGCAGGTCCTTTTGGTCGCCCCATATTGGCCCGGCCGGACCTGGTTCTCAGAACTTGTACTCCTTGCGACAGCACCTCCCTGGTCGATCCCTCTGAGACAGGACCTCCTGTCTCAGAGACGGGGCACCATATGGCACCCGCGTCCCGACCTGTGGAACCTCCACGTGTGGAACCTGGACGGGACGCGGCAGGTTTGAGTACCCTGCCACCTCAGGTGGCGGCTACCATCACTTCCGCTAGAGCCCTGTCTACCAGACAGGCCTATGCGTTGAAGTGGAACCTCTTCGTCACCTGGTGCTCCTCTCGGCGAGAGGACCCCAGAAGATGCTCGATCGGGTCCGTGCTCTCCTTCCTCCAGGAAGGGTTGGAGCGAAGGCTGTCTCCCTCCACCCTGAAGGTCTATGTGGCTGCTATTTCAGCTCATCATGACCTGGTGGACTCTAAAACGGTTGGACAGCACGACCTGGTCAGTAGGTTCCTCAGAGGTGCGAGGAGGTTAAATCCTCCTCGCCCACCTCAGGTACCCTCTTGGGACCTAGCAGTGGTCTTAGCTGCCCTGCAAAAGGCTCCCTTTGAGCCATTGCAGTCAGTCGAGCTGAAGTTCCTTTCATTGAAAGTGGCGCTCCTGACTGCTTTGGCCTCCATCAAGAGGGTAGGGGACCTGCAGGCATTTTCGGTTGACGAAGCGTGCCTGGAATTCGGGCCGGCCTATTCTCACGTCATCCTGAGACCCCGGCCTGGATACGTGCCCAAGGTTCCCACCACTCCCTTCAGGGACCAGGTGGTGAACCTGCAAGCGCTGCCCTTGGAGGAGGCAGACCCAGCCTTGGCACTGCTCTGTCCAGTACGCGCCCTTCGCGCTTACGTAGACCGGACGCAGTGTTTCAGGACCTCAGACCAGCTCTTTGTCTGTTACGGAGGGCAGCAGAAAGGGAAGGCTCTCTCCAAGCAGAGGTTGTCCCACTGGATAGTGGACGCCATTGTCCTGGCATATCAAGTCCAGGGCATGCCATGCCCCCTCGGGGTAAGAGCACACTCCACCAGGAGTGTTGCCTCCTCTTGGGCTCTAGCGCATGGCGCCTCGCTAACAGACGTTTGTAGAGCTGCAGGCTGGGCGACACCCAACACATTCGCAAGATTTTATAATCTCCGAGTGGAGCCTGTATCCTCTCGTGTACTCGCCCCTACTGGCCAGTAACCGGACAGGCTCAGGTGTCTTCGCTTGCTGCGCCATTCCACTCCGCGGACTGGATGCGTGCGCTATTCCTCTCAGGTGAGCTTCCCAGTAAGCCCTGAGCTCCTCCAGCACTGTCGATGTCGTCACCAGAGCGAGTGCCCTTTTCAGGCCACCCCTCGTGTTCGGCTAGGTGCCTCCGTGTGCATGGTTCCCCCGCTGGGTAACCCCCACATGTGTATTTCCACGGTAAGTCTCTTGTAGCTCGTGTCTTCCCTTGGCAAGACACCTTGCCACGCCTGGGGTTGAAATTTTCCACCTTCGGCTGGATACCCCAGAGTGTTCCCTATGCAGCTCCTTCGGGTCATAGGTGTATTCTTCAAGTCCCCCCCTTTGGGTTGGCATTGTGTTGCATTCTCCACGTGGGATATGCTTCCCAGTGTACCTTGGTAGCGTTGAGCCTAGCCCCTCGTTCGTGCCACACTCACGGCAGGGAGCCCGGGTCAGCGCAGGACGCTGGAAGACAGCCGTCATGGCGAGATTGTATTGGACCCCCATTCCGTCAGTAACTGACGTAACTCGTAGTGTACTGACTGAAAGGGAACGTCTCGGTTACGTATGTAACCCTCGTTCCCTGAAGGAAGGGAACGGAGACGTTACGTCCCCCTGCCATGACCGCTGTACCGCTGGAACTGGCCGGGCGCTCATGCCTCGGCTCTTCAGCAGGTAAACATAATGCGAGATTGCCACGCAACGCCCTTTATACCCACGCCGTGGGGCGGGGTTGCGGCATGCAAATTCCGCAGACCCATGGCATTTTCATGCCATTGGCTCGTTTTGTAGAGCTCAAAGGCGATTGGCTTCTAAGCGAAACCCCCATTCCGTCAGTAACTGACGTAACGTCTCCGTTCCCTTCCTTCAGGGAACGAGGGTTACATACGTAACCGAGACGTTCTCTGTGTGAACGCTGTGTGACGTAACATTTAACTAGAAAGAACTAGTCTATCAGACATTGCTTTTAACAAAGAATCAGTGTTATTTTAGTATCATTAGCTGTTTTCATCCACCATCACATTTTAGTATTGGACAATCGCGTAAAAAACGATACTGGAATTTCCAACAAAAAATATAGATTTTCTATATAACGGGTAAAACTGCCATGTAAACAGATAATGTGTAATTTCATTTTTTTATAATTTGGGTAATTTTGTTGTAATAGCTTACACACTGCACAGGGAGGCTTTATTTGAATCATTTAACTACATTTACAAGTAGACAAGTAAACAGTCAGTAATAAAATATCAAATAAACAAATTGCAAACGATAGCCCAAATAAATACAATAGAATAAAGAGACAAATTAAATAAACATGGCTTTAAGTATATTCAGTATATTCAGGCAAGAAATACTACAGAAATGAAAGTAATCAAATGTAAAATAACACTTCAGCATATCAAAACATTTTAGACAATTTCATGCTCCCAACTTTGTGGGAACAGTTTGGGGATGGCCCCTTGCTGTTCCAACATGAATGCACCAGTGCACAAAGCAAGGTCCAAAAAGACATGGATGAGCGAGTTTGGTGTGGAAGAACTTGACTGGCCTGCACAGAGTCCTGACCTCAACCCGATAGAACACCTTTGGGATGAATTAGAGTGGAGACTGCAAGCCAGGCCTTCTCGTCCAACATCAGTGCCTTACCACACAAATGTGCTTCTAGAAGAATGGTCAAAAATTCCCATAAACACACTCCTAAACCTAAAGAGTTGAAGCTGTTATAGCTGCAAAGGGTGGGCCAACTCCATATTAAACCCTACGGATTAAGAATGGGATGTCATTAAAGTTCATGTGCATGTAAAGGCAGGCGTCCCAAAACTTTTGGAAATATAGTGTATCTTTTCCATTTAAATTTTTTTTAGTTGTAGTAATTGTGTGTTTTTTTGACATTTTTATTAGTTTTAATTTCATTTCATTAATTTAATATTTCAGTTATTTTAGTACATCAAGTTTCAGGAAATGAAAATGAGAAAGTATGGCGTGGCAACTAAATGAAATAATTTAAAAGTAATTAAAGTATATTTTTTATAATATATATTTTTATTTATTTCATGAACTAACAATGAGCAATATATCCTTACAGTATTTATGAACATTTGTTAATGGTAGTTATGGTAGTTCATGTTAGTTCACAGTGCATTAACTAATGTTAACAGATACAGCTTTTGATCTTAAAAAATCTATTGTAAGTAAATAAGTTAAGGTTGAGATTAAAATTAACTAAGAGAAATAAATGCTGTAAATGTAGTTTTCATTGTTAGTTCATGGCAACTAATGTAATTAATGTTATCAAATGAAACCTTATTAAGTGTTACCAGAATTATTAATATTACGCTTTTATTTATATATATATATATATATATATATATATATATATATATATATATATATATATATATATATATATATATATATATATATATATTTGAATTTGAAGGAACTGTTAACTTTTGGCCAATTTTTATTCACTTTAATTATTTCTTGAAATGTACAAAAGGTCATGCGCTTAAAAAGGCACCTTATTATTTTCATTTTATTAAAGTCATTTTGATTATACATCTTCAGTTAATCATAATGCCATGGGAAATAACAAATTACTCTTTAGCACTGGCCAATAAATCATGGGAAAGTTTGTAGCATAGATTAATGTACAGTTCAAGTGCACTTCAGAAGAGATTATAAAACCTAATGGTACCTTCTTAGATAACCTCCTATCATAGGTGAAGGGGAAGAACAGGTATTTTCAACATTTTAATCGAGCTTTATACGACCGCATGCTAATCACAGCTTGGTCTTTAGGTGTCATGAGTTGAGTCTCAGAGAATGGGTCGCTCTCAGGAGCTCAGTGAATTCAAACGTGGCACCCTGATAGGTTGCCACCTGTGCAGTAAGTCCATTCGTGAAATTTCCTCACTAGTAAAAATTCTACGGTCAACTGTTAGTGGTATTATAACAAAGTGGAAGCAATTAGGAACAACAGCAACTCAGCCACGAAGTAAGAGTGACAAATGACGCTTCTCTGCAGTGTTAGTCTTTTGACTAAAATGCCATTTAGTTTTAGTCATATTTTAGTCACCAGAATTGTTTTTAGTTTTAGTCTAGTTTTAGTCGACTAAATATCATACGATTTTAGTCAACTAAATCTACAGTAGTCTAATCTAACGAGTTTAGTTCAATTGTAATGCATTGAGCATTTAAGCATTACATAACCGACTGTTACTTAAATACAATATCAAAACTGACATTTTTACATAATTGTGTTTTTGACCGTTGAAGTGCAAAAATACACGAAAGAGAGCTCAATTCACTTTTCTTGTTTGTTTTTTAAAAACATCTATATAGTTTTTATAATTTTGTATTTCTGTTTTAGTTAGTGTATCAGGTTAAGCTAAAGCTTCGAATAAGTTTAAGTTTATTTATTTATTTAATTTCAGTTAACGTTTATTTAATTTCAAGTAATGAAGATTTTTTTTAATGGTTTTAGTTAACTATTATAACCCTGATACTTTATTGAATAATATGTCAAATACTGTTCTTAGTCTTTCCTCCTGACTATGAATTAAATGGGAATGAAATTAAATACAGTTTATTGTGTAACCAAAAACGCATATGTAATGCGTGACTTTTAATTATAAACGAGCTCGAAATACACATTACTCTTATTTTGAAATGTCTGCTCATTCAAGTTGAGATGAGGGAGATAAAATATGCATTGTTACAACCGTTTTACACGTTTTCGTCAGTGAAAAAAGGTTGTTGACGAAAATTATGACAATTATGAATTAACACTGCTTTTCTGCCTTTTCTGCGATGGATGAGTCTGGGTTTGGCAGTTGCCAGGAGAACGGTGTTCCTAATAATCCTTTAAGTGAGTGTATATATATGGTAGGCCACGTAAAATCACAGAGCGGGGTCAGCATATGCTGAGGTGCATGCTTCTCTGTCTGGCAATCCGATGGACGAGTCTGGGTTTGGCGGTTGCCAGGAGAACGGTACTTGCCTGACTGCATTGTGCCAAGTGTAAAGTTTGGTGGAGGGGGGATTATGGTGTGGGGTTGTTTTTCAGGGGTTGGGCTTGGCCCCTTAGTTCCAGTGAAAGGAACTCTTAATGCTTCAGCATACCATGACATTTTGGACAATTTCATGCTCCCAACTTTATGGGAACAGTTTGGGGATGGCCCCTTCCTGTTCCAACATCACTGCACCAGTGCACAAAGCAAGGTCCATAAAGACATGTAGTGGTTTGATCCTGGTTTGCAGTGTTTCAAGGTTTGTCATTTTGGGGTGAACTAACCCTTTAAATGTGAACTGACTGCCCTCCACACCTATGTGTGCATGCCAGATGTGTGAGAGAGACACCTCATCCCCGTTTTTTTTATTCCCACACATAATAAAGTTTTGTCAAGGACTGACTTTTGGACCCCCCATCCTTCAAAGCCCAGCGATGCACATCACATATCGCAGTTCATATATATTCATCCGTTCCAGAGCTCATTTTCTGAACCTGTCACTCTCTCCACCCTTATGAGAGCGCGTGCTGTGCAGTTCTTTACATTCGCACTTGCTCAGCGCACCAGAAGAGTAAAAGTGCTGGAAAAAAGGGATTTCTCTCCTGTGACGGTTATATTGTTTTCTCCGGTGTTTAAGCTGACCTTTTGCTTTTTCTTTAGTTTCACTAAATGTGTTGAGCAATGCTGCTGCTCTCTTGAGACAGAGACTGAGAACCTGCCTTTCTAGGGCTTAGTATATCAAAACAAATGTCTCTGAGGATCAATGAATTAATGTCCTATGTGGAACCAAATCAAGGTGAATGGATTCAGCCAGCTAAAAGTTACTTGAGTGTTCAGTGCTGAAGCACAGAAGCATAACTGTGAGTTGGCATTTAGTCACTGACATTTCAAGATCCTGTTTTGTTGTGCCAGTAGTCTAACTTCATAAGAGCATTAACTTCTTTTTTGATGGTAAAAGCCATGTTTTGTGCTACAGTGCGTGTGTGTGACCTTGGGGTGCACGGTTAGCATATTTGTCAGTTGTAAGTAGTGGTTGAAGATATAGGGTGATCAGTGGACCATATCTAGAGATCAGGGTGGCTGATGGAATATCAATATGTATATATAATAGGCATACATCAGCCTCAGAAGGTAACTGGATGGACACTAGCCACAAATGACTGAATGTCTTTGTATTATATGATAAATGTGCAAACACATGAGTGATTCTATAATTGCAGATGCATTTTGCATTTCAAAAAGTTCTAAGTTCACTAACAGAAATTCTTTCTAGTATCTTATTGAAAACATTACATTTGAAAAAAATCCAGTGCTTGCAAAACATGTTACTTCCTTTTTTTTTACTTTTAACGAAAAAACAGATTGCTTTGTAGTATTATTTTAATTATTTTACTGTCAATTCTGTTACATGCTGTCAACGTTGTTACTCTACTTTGGTAACAGAGTTTGACGGTAACAGAATTGACGATTTTAAACTTTTTTGCCAAAAACTCCACTTGCACACTTGTGCACATGGCACTAATGAAATCATGATTAAAAGACTTTTAAACAACCCACTATGTGATCAGTGATAAATTATGTTTTCCTTTTGATATTTTGAACAATTACAAAATAACTCTTGGTGTAACAACTTTTTAGATGAAAATGTTTTCTCAGAGAGAGCACACATACCTTTCGGTGCTTCAGATTTGATCAGTGAGGGAAAGACACATAATTTCCGCACAGCTGCAAGTGATGTAACTGTGATGTCTGCTCCAAATGGGTCATTACAGTAACTTACATTAAGTATGAACATAGATCGTAGAATTCCCTGTCTTAATTTTGAACAATCTATTTTTCCTTTTGCACATTTGACATTACACATAGTTTACATGTAGTAACCCTAACCCTAATTATATAATAATTATTACATGTTGTAAATTAATATTACTCAGTACTTAATTGTATAATTACACTGTAACAAGGACATCTTAATAAAGTGGACATTAAATATAAAAGTCACTTGTAGCATTTAAAACGATGGATTTTAGTTATTAGTATTTTATTGTTCATTTATTTAAACTAAAATAATATACTAAACATTTTTAATTTTGGCTATTTATCAGTTATCAGCCATAACATGAAAATTAATATCGGCGTATGGATATTAGCCAGAATTTTAGTAGTCCGCGACCCTGTTTTTAAGCTGTTTTCAATGTAGCTCAGATATTCAGATGTTGTGGGATGTCATAACTATTTAGCTATGTGACTCGAATCGCTTTACTGAACCATTTGACACTTTGTAATCTCCAAGTCACCGTGAGGGAAACAAAGGGGTGAGATACTGCCGGGCTATTCACGTTTCTCTGTATCAGAAGCCTGAAATCTTCTGTTGGCTTAATTTGTCCGTCCTGTCACATTAAACAATAATCATTCTCATGATACTTCCAGAAGATAAATTTCCTTGTGCGATCCTGAGTTATTCTAATCCATCGCCGGCTCCTTTAGCACGGCCTGTAAAGGTTAAGTGAGTTTTTTCAGAAGCACAGTGTATTTTTTTTCTCCTCTGGCAAGGGAAAGGCTGTTTGCCCAGTGTAGTTTGTTTATGTATGTGTTGGGGTAAATTGGCTATTCTTAGTCTCGTTGAAGAGCAGACGTGACAGGCAGAGGCCGTGGTTTGAACTGACTTAATTGGGCCATTCATCACAGAATGCTGATGATGTCTGCTCTCTCTTTCTCTCACGTTGCTATCTTTCTCAGTCTTTCATTTTCACATCTTTTCTTTCTCTCGTTATCTAAACAGAAACGTAATTATTGGATCTTGTGAACCAAATTCACCCACTCCGAGGATACCGTAATCAAACCGCACAGTCTTAAAATAGAAAACAGGTGGAGATTTTTGTTGTGATATCTCTAATGTTTATTGTTTGGTAGAAACACGTTTGGGAATTGGACATTTTTTACAACGTCTTTCCCTTTTTTTTTTGAATGAAATTGTATTTTGTTATCTTTCTACATCACAGTATAATTTGACATGATGCATATAAATGAATGTTGAATGTCACTTTATATGCTATGATATTACACAGTGATCTAGCACATTAGCATAGCCATAACTCCTATACATGCATTACGTAATGTTCCTGTTTTTCAGCCTTTTCCATCGAACCTGCTTTGGTGACATACTAACTCTTCAAAGCTTGTTGTAACAAAAGTCCACTGGAGGCAAGTTGTAGTGAACCCAAGTGCAGCTTTTATTCGTGAATTCCAATGTAAGCAAACATAAACAACAACTTGACTTGACGACAGACTTGGCTTGACAACTCACCATCAGCGGGTTACATAGAACAAACAATACTCGACCAGGACCATGGCAAACATGAAGGTATAAATACACAAAGACTAAGGTCTAGACGAGGGACACCTGGGAACACTGACGAGACAATGAACCAATGACATGACAACAGAACACAAGACAAGGAGTACATGGCAGGATCACATGAGGGCAAGGGAATCACATGACAAAACAAGGAAGCAAGACAGTGAACGTGGCAAAGTAGAACATGAAACGTGAACATGGCAGTGAACAAAAACTAAGAACATGAAACATGAACAAAACCCCAAACACAGTGACACTTGTATTGCATAATATCAACATAAGAACCTTAAAGCAGTGAATATGAGTCAAACTCAGGTCAAGTTAATAGTTAAAGGGCCTAGTTTTTTTGTATTTACTGATACTCAATACTGATACTTTTTTATTATATATATATATATATACTGTTCATTTTAGTGATTGCGATTGAGACATACACTGCCGTTCAAAAGTTTTAAGAGTTTTAAGGGTAAGAACTTAAAGAAATTAATACATTTATTCAGCAAGGATGCATTCAATTGATCAGAAGTGACAGTTAAGACATTTATGGTGTTACAAAAGATTATGTTTAAAATAAATGCTGTTCTTTTGAACTTTCTATTCATCAAAGAATCCTGATAAAAAATGTTTTACACAACTGCTTTATAATTTATAATAATCATAAATGTTTCTTGAGCAGCAAATCATCATTGATTTCTGAAGGATCATGTGACACTGAAGACTGAGTAATGATGCTGAAAATTCAGCTTTGCCATCACAGAAATAAATTACATTTTAAAATATATATATATTTTTTCATTTTTAAACAAATAAATGCAGCCTTGGTGAGCATAAGAGACTTCTTATCGATCAAAAACTTTTAAACAGCAGTTTATATGCAATTGCTGATTTAAATGAATACAAATAAATTCACTAAAAAACTACATTTTAAAAAATATCTTTTAGTAGATTTTGAAATTGACAATAATATATTGGTTGATATTGTTTTTTTTATTTGGACTGGCCTATTTTTATATTTTTTATAAGAACACTTTACATAGTGTTCTTTTTTTGTTAGACACAGTATTGCTTTAAAAGAAATTCATGTTTTGACATTTAAAATATTTAAAGCTCATTTTCATGGTTTTAAAATGTTTAAAGTATTTCAAATCGTATGACGAAACTCCATTAACTGAGTCATTAATGATGCTTTTAAGGCAAGCATTTTGTTTGTTTTTGTTTTTTTCCCCTAGCAGACTATTAGTTCAAGCACTTTGTGTTTGACATGCTAAATAACACATGAAAACCACCTTTAACCATTAACAGGCCAGTGTCCTGAATCCTGACATGAAGTTGACTGACAAGGGCAATCCTTCAGTACTGTATGTGTGACCGAACACTAGGTTAGACGACCTCAGACTTCTCATCCTGGTCTGAAACAGTCACATGAGAGAGATGAAAGGGTTCACTCAGCCGTCAGATCACATGACCTATTGTTCATTCTGTGGGGGATACAGGTGGTTTCCCTGGGGGGCTGAAATAGGATATTCTCTGCCTGAGCTGATCAGTGCAAACGAAACCCTCGCTGTAGAGTATCACAAAAGGATATCACACAAGAACAATTTATTTGTGAGATGTCAAGTATGTAGAAAGATTGTGTGCTTTTGTAGTAAGTTGTATGTGGGTTCAGCATCATGTTTTAGTTATATACCAGTGTTTTGTTTACCTGAATGTACAGCCCCATGGCAAATATTAAATACACTACTGTTCAAAAGTTTGGGGTTGATTGTATGGGGTCACTTATTCTCACCAAAACTACATTTGATCAAAACTGCTGTAGTAACCATAATATAGTGTGAAATATTATTAAAATGTAAAATAACTATTTGCTATTTTAATCTATTTCACAATGTAATTAATTCTTGAGATGGCAACGCTGAATTTTCAGCATCATTACTCTAGTCTTCAGTCATATTATTACAAATATTGATACTTCAAAATATTATTATTATTATTATTATTATTATTATTAATGTTGAAAACAGTTTTGCTGCTTAATATTTTTGTGGAAACCGTAATACATTTTTCAGGATTTTTTTGCTGAATAGAAAATTCAAAAGAACAGCATTTATTTTTCATTATGTTTTTTGTAACAATGCAAAATGTCACTATTGGTCAATTTAATGCATCCATTTTATAATAAATAAAATAAAATAATCATACTGACCCCAAACTTTTGAACGGCAGTGTTAATATTATTAAATACTATTAAATATATAATAAAATAATCCAATATAATAGTATATTATGTTAAATATAATTAACACAAAAAAAATTCAGTTATGGCTGATAACAGATAAATTACTGATATTAAAATTCTATATTATTTTGTGTAAATAAAAAAAGAAGCTAAAAACTAAAACCAATCCTTTTAAATGTAACAAAAAATAAAATAAAATGTATGAATTTAGACATAACAATATAAATAAATGTAGTGTTTTAGTGTAGTGTTATATGGCAGCAATGTTAATCTATATGTACAAATTCGAGGAGTGAGCATTCACAATTAAATATAAAATACTGTCTGAGAAATTAAAGAAAAAGCTCTAATATCGGCCAATAATTGCTACCAATATATTGTGAATCATTCTTAATAAAGAACGCCTCAGTCCATGGCGTGACTGAATCTTCCCTGACCATCTCCTCCAGCTCACCTGCAAGGATGGAGAGATCAGAAGGAAGAGAGGAGCTTTTTAGACGAGAGGGTGACAGCACACTTGGTATGCATGAGAACAGCGAGAGTAACCTTTTTATCAATCAGCTTTCATCACTGGCCAGCCCTATTGAGGGAACACAAAGCAGGCGGTCAGCAACATTTCTTTTTTCTTTTCCCTGCTTGTTGCTGCAGCAACTAAACCTCTGAACCCCCTGCTTTTATGATGTTTAGATTGGCTTAGTTAAATGCAGTACCATCTCTCATTTACTTTGACTGCAGTCCGACAGGTCATTTAGCCGTATGCTGTAAAATAGTGTCCTTTAAATAAAATATTAAAGGGCTGCAGAAGTTTTGGCCACCGAAACGCTCTGGCATCCCTCTCTCCAATAATACACACTGCCTCTGCGGGTCTCCATTGTATTTAAACATATTCCGACAGCTCTTTAGATAAATCGTTCCGGCTCTCTCAGGAACGCCGACTTCCAGGCTCGTATTGATGTGGAACAGACAGTGAAAGTTCTCAGGCTTTTCAGAACACTGAGGGATGGTGGGGGGGTGTTTGTGAGAGAGGCATTTAGCTTTTCACCCCAAAGGCACTCAAAATTCTCGCCCGGTCTTTGAGGTGGCAGGCACAAATAGTCCTGCGAAAAGGGGTAGACGGGAAAAGTGATTGGAGGGAGGCTTGCTTTGGCAGTCTGGTGGGCGGGACATTCGGCAATGAAACGTTGCATAAATAATGCCAGAGGGGGGCGCTAGGTCCTCTGTTGCCATGGAGACCTCTGTGGCTGACTGAGCCTCTGTTGTGCGCGAGGTGCTTGGAAGCTGCGGCTGGCAGACCGGCCGCGCCTGTAATGAGTTGAGGAATTTCTCTAATGGGAAGAGCTAAGTGGAAGGATGGTCGACGGACTGGCTTTACGCTGATCTTGTTTGCTCTGGCGTGTGTGGGGTGAGACAAGGTATGGCTGTTTTTTCTGAGCTGTGCTGGTAAAGGAGGAATTTTTGTCATTTAAAGGATGAGTTTCTGAAGTTTAACTGCATTATATGTATGCTTTGCTAATGTTGGTTACGGTGTTCATTGGCGTTAATTCTCATTGGCTGGCTCTCCAGCCTTGCTTATACTGGTTTTAAATGGTAGATTTCAGTCACAATTAGCAGTCAGTTCTTATTATTTAATTTTTAAATGTGAATTTTATATTATTTAGCATTTAAAGGATTTCCTTGCACTTATTTCCTTTGAACTCTGATCAACAGGTGTTGCCGGTTTACCTTCTCTACTAGTGGTTTGCAGTATCAGTTTGCCTTGTTTGATAGTGGCATTGTTCCAGAATAACTACTTTAAGCTATCTTGGGAGATAGAACAAAAGAATTACAGTAAATATTTTCCTTTTTTTGAGAATATATTTGACTTAATATTTGTCTAACAAAAGAACTAAATAAACATCATTGCAACCAAACAGCAAGTTTTGCCAAGTTGATTCAAATTGTTTAATGCAAGAGGTAAAATACAGTAAAAAAAACTTGTTTCATTTGCTCCGGATGAATATTGTTGGTGTTACAGGGCACATAAATCCGCCTCTCAGTACTAATTTGAGTTATTTTTGCTTAGTGCACTTAAACAGTCAAATACACACAAATAATGACAAAATCCCGGTCTTGGTGACTGTAAACACAGTCAGTTATGTTTTAAGTAACAGTATAACGGAACCGTGCGTCAGGTCTTAAAGTGACAGCAGCCTAATATACCTGCTGCCTATATGGCAAATAAAATGTCTATATGGCAGTTTTTCTCCATGGTATCGAATGTCAAAATTGAAGGCGGCCTGCCAGAAGCTAGATATTTTACTTTATATGGATATTTTTCTTACAAAAGCCCATCGATTCACTTCAGAAGCCCTTTATTAACCCCCCGGAGCCTTGTGGATTACTTTTATAATGGATGGATACTTTTTTGGGCTTCAATTTTCCTCCAGGTGCTCCGGTTTACCCCACAATCCAAAAAAGACATGCAGTGGACTGGATATTGGATATTCATATTGGATATGTGAGTGTGAATGTGTCCCAGCACTTAAAGTGCTGGGTTGTGTCAGGAATGCCATCCGACGTAAAACCTATGCCAAATCAAAGATGTGTATGAAGCAGACACTGCAAATGAGCGGGGGGTGTAACAGTATAACGGAACCGTGCGTCAGGTCTTAAAGTGACAGCAGCCTAATATACCTGCTGCCTATATGGCAAATAAAATGTCTATATGGCAGTTTTTCCCCATGGTATCGAATGTCAAAATTGAAGCCAGTGAAAATACTGAGTGGCTAGTAACTTTAGAAAACCATTAGCCACAGTGGCTAGTGAGCAAAAAGTTAGTGTCAAGCCCTGATAACACATATGTATAATATAAGCAATATTTAATTAAATATATGTATTTTTAATACCATTTTAATATGAAAAGGGACATTGTGATGCAAAACAAATTGTATTTTAATGCTTTTGCAAAAGATTTGCACTCCCCTGAGAAACTTGGTTTGCTCACAAAACTTTTGGTGATGGAAATAATAAGAGGTGGGAGGAAAAAAAATACATTTCAATCCTTTTGCGAGTGAACTCGCATTTTCTTGAGCGAACACAAAATTAATTCACTTGCAGAATTTTGCTTTCTCTCTCAAGACTTTTGCTTTATTTCACCAACCTATTGAGAGAGAGAGAGAGAGAGAGAGAGAGAGAGTTCTGCTAGCAAATGCAAAGATTCTCAGGGGAACACAAATATTTTGTGAGTGAATGCACAAGATTTTAAATATAATGCTTCCTCTCAGAGTTTTCTTTTTCTTCCATCACCAATTCCCCTTAAGGGCTGTATATGTGTGAATATTTGGTGATGATGCAAAACTGTTGATTCAAAGTTTTGAACTGATTAATTGAAACAGCCTGTTTAAACTTAACAAACTTACCAACTCAACTGTTCTTTAAATAAGAGCTATGAGATATTAAAATGTCTTAGTGCTCTCATACCCACCTGTAATGATAATTTTATGACGCAGTCTTTAGAAAGCGTAGATGCCAAATAAAAAGCATATTACAATCATAGCAATATTCACAGTGTTGCCTAGTTTCATACATAGTTTCAGCAAAATTATAACAAATATATTGTTGTTATTCAATACATTGCTGGAAAGAGTTCTATAAAGTGGAGAACACAGCCATGCAATGGCATCGTTCTTTCGATTTAATTAGAATGTATTCCGCTGTAGCCTAGATGCATTTCACAGTCCATATCCTCTTTTAATGTGTCAGTGTCCTGAACTGCACAAATGTGAGAAATGAAAAATCCTACGGGATGAGAGGTGTGAGAAAAGAGAGGAAAGGAGTCTAATTTGCAGCACATTTGTGGTTTTCTGGTTTGTTTCGTGGCAGAGAGCTGGTTGGTTGTGATTAAGTGCAGATGAAGTGTGTTTTGGGATTGAAAAGGTATAAGGAGTTATTCTGATGCCTAGGAATAAGGGTTGGTGGGACACAACATCATCTGATTTAGTCCACAAATGGCTTTCAGAGCTGGATCAATAAACCCTTCTATTGTACGACCCCTGTATGCATGTGGTTACGGATCAGACCCCTATCGATCTTTCTGCCCAGCTGTAATTAAAACAGGTACCGGTGAGAGGAACACATGCTGAGGAGCATCTGATTGTTTTCAGAGTTCCTATTTTATCCTCATCTCCATGTTCTGGACCGTTTCTCTACTCTGCAGGAATAAAACGCTTTGGGGTCTTACACCGTGCCTTAAAGGGATAGTTCACCCAAAAATGAAAGTTATCCCCTAATTTACTCACCCTCAAACCATCCTAGGTGTATATGACATTCTTCTTTCAGACGAATACAAGACGAGTTATATTCAAAAATGTCCTGGCTAATCTAAGCTTTATAATGGCAGTGAATGGCAGCCCAAAATTTGAAGACCAATAAAGTGCATCCATCCATTATAAAAGTAATCCACATGACTCCAGGGGGTTAATAAAGGCCTTCTGAAGCGAACCGATTGGTTTTTGTAAAAAAAAATATCCATTTAACACGTTATATCTATAGCTTCCGGCGGACTGCCTTCCGTATTCAACTTACGAAGAAAGAGTAGTGCCTCTCGCAATTCAAAACGCTTATGCTACGTCTAACGTCATCACCGCGCCAGTTACGCTTTTTTACGCTACGTCAGACGTCATTGTTGCGGCAGTTACGCTTTTTTCGTAAGTTGAATACGGAAGGCGGTCTGCCAGAAGCTAGATATTTTACTTTATATGGATATTTTTCTTACAAAAGCCCATCGATTCACTTCAGAAGCCCTTTATTAACCCCCCGGAGCCTTGTGGATTACTTTTATAATGGATGGATACTTTTTTGGGCTTCAATTTTCCTCCAGGTGCTCCGGTTTACCCCACAATCCAAAAAAGACATGAAGTGGACTGGATATTGGATATTCATATTGGATATGTGAGTGTGAATGTGTCCCAGCACTTAAAGTGCTGGGTTGTGTCAGGAATGCCATCCGACGTAAAACCTATGCCAAATCAAAGATGTGTATGAAGCAGACACTGCAAATGAGCGGGAAAGGAAGATGATTTACTTCCATTATAATGCTTGGATTAGCCAGGGCATTTTTTAATATAACTCTGATTGTATTCGTCTGAAGGAAGAATGTCATATACATATAGGATGGCTTGAGGGTGAGTAAATCATGGGGTAATTTTCATTTTTGTGTGAACTATCCCTTTAACCGGACGTTAAAGGGATAGTTAAAGGTATCTGTTCTATGTTAATTAGAGTTTTTGTCATAACCAGCTACAACGACGATACAAAACGAGCAACATTAGATTCTGTTGCTGTGTTATTCTTATTTCAAAGGCTCGACCTCTGGGTGTCGCATTTATCGGCCGCATCATAGTCCTGCAAGAGGGCGGGTAATATTTACGTTGTCATTTGCAGTGCACAAAAGTGGGTGTTTCTAAATTTGTGGGTGTTGTCAAACTGATGGGTGTTTATAAATCATGCAATGTAAATGATCCCCTTCACCCGACCCCACCTCTAAACCCTACCCACACTGTGACGTGGGCAAATCAGGTAACGCAGTGGAAAACGCCCCTCTGTTTATGACCTCGCCCACTGATATAGTAACTCCTATTACTATCCTGCAGAGACCTCTACTTGGTCCAATAGCCAAGACTATTTCGACTCAATTTGTTACCTACTCAATGCCGTTGAGCACTGTAGCCATTCGTGCTGCAATTGAAGTGATTGACAGCATAAGTCATTATAAATGGATTTTGTGCATAACCGATTGGAATCCGATCATATTTAGCAAGTGTGAACAGCAAAAAATCACATGAATTGTGATATTTACAAATCCGTTTTCAGCTACATTCAAATGTGGTTTAAAAATCCTATTAAATCACATTTCTGGAAATCCTTTTCAGTCTGACTGTTCTAATTGGATTTTACATGGTTTGTGTCACTTTCTTACGCCACATAAAACATAAACATGTCAGACATTGTTAAAGGAATACATGCAGAAATGCTGCATAAACAAGGTTGTGTTGTTGCAAAGTGCCAGTCAAGCAGAAAATTACAATATAATGGAGATATAATGATATAATGATTTTGATACCGGCACGGAATAAAGCCATGCATACCAGCCTCCTACGACGGCTATACATTGTCATGTTGTAAATAAGAAAACATCTTTATTGCAAACCCCTTGCAAAAAATGTTGCTGCTGTTGTTGTCATTTTCTGCATATGCCTAATAGCGCAACGTCATTGCCAATGCAGAACAGAACAGTTGCGATACACAGTGTGGACACTCAGTCAATAATTTAGATCAGATTCCAATCAGATACACAAATAATCAGATTTGGACTGACAACATACCTTCTGGTGTTCATTCATGTTTATTCTTGCTGTAACCAGTAGTAAAGCGGAAGAGATGATCAGTTCATGTGAAATCGTCATTTAAAAATTTAATGCGAAAAGTTTCGCTTGAACAGAGGTGCTACTGCGATCTATAACGCCACTTTAAAAAGCGTCAAAATTGCTCTTCTGATTTGATTTTTGATGGATTTTGTCGAGTTTCGTAGTCCTTTCGCGTCTGGTGAGGACAGACAAGTTGCTTGTTGCTGGAATCTTATCGCGTCTTGTTAGAACACTGTGTTATGCAGCTCTTTTGTCCTTCTTTGAGTGTATTTGAGGAATTGGAAGTTCTTTGAAGGCTTCTCATTGGGGGAAATGTTGTTGTCTTAGAGGGGAAACTTGGCTGCCAGTAGGGGCATCTTAGGGCTGGACGTCTAAGCGATTATGTGCTGATGGTGCTCTTTCAGTCCCAGCTGGGGCGTTAGTGGTGATTATCATCTCTCAAGGCCGGCCGGAGGTCTGCCCGTTTGATTTATAGCTGGCTTGCACGTTGCTCCACAAATTCTAAAGAAGTTTCTTTGTGGGACTAGAGTTTAATCTAATCAAAATAATAAGTTTTAACTCAATATAATTACAGGAGAGAACAGAATGTGCCCTCTATAGTAAAATAGACTTTTAAAATGGCATTGAATGTAATTAGTGGTTCTTGCTAAGGTGTATAGGGTTAGGGATTTGAACAAACCCCAAACACTAAGTATTAGTGTTAAATCAAATTATCCAGAAGGAGCTCTTTTACTTTTCTAAAAAGTAATCTAATCTTTTCTAATCAGATGTGCCAGACCAGAATTTACTGTTGTCAGACCTGTATTTGAGTCTTTAATACGGTTATGTTCACACACAGTTATTTACGGGAGCGATAACTGCATTCTATAACTAAACTCGCACCTGTAAAATTTCAGTACTCACAACTGAATTCTGGAAAACTCGCGCTGTGTGGACAGAGCTGGACTGGACAACTAGTTAGTCTGTCACGTTATACAGTGCGAGAGAGCCGCTCTGCACTGCACAAACACGTTTACCGTGTGTTGCGGGTTTTCATGTGTGGTTTTGGTAACTTACAGGGATGGAGATATGAGCTGTGTATCATCTAAAGGTTTTAGATCTAGTCACTGACTAAAAGACCGATCTTGGGATTTAGGAGTCGATATCCAGATTTAAAATGAAGATCGATTCAGTATTGTCCACCCAGACCTATTAACAACTGCATAGCAAAATTCAAAAACAGAAAGAACACATTAGAAGCCACATTAGAACATTCTTGCAACTGCATAGCAACAAGGTTAAAACACATTAGCAAACACATAAAAACAATTTAGCATCATGACGGCAACTTTTGCACAATTGAATGTCACTCATATTCTATTCAACTGTTACTGTGGACAGACTTGTGTAGGACTGTACAGTTTTAATCAGAACACGTTGTATTTCAATAACCTTCACGTTTCTAGTATAAGTGACGTAATGGCATTGAATGAATTTTGTTAACTGCCCATCTGCCTTTTTCTTTTCTCAGGAGCTACAGTTTGAAAGATTAACTCGAGAGCTGGAGGCGGAGCGTCAGATAGTGGCTACTCAGTTGGAGCGATGCAAACTGGGATCTGAGACAGGTGGCAGCATGAGCAGTATCAGGTAATGCTAATGTACTGTGTGGGTGTGTGCGGTGGCTATCTAATGCTTCAACAAGTCTCTATAATGAGGCTGTGCTGTCTGAAGGATGTAATTGTATGGTTATGGAAATGCTGACAATATTCTTGACTTCTTTGTGCAAGGGTCGGGGGGGGGGGGGGGGGACTCTTCTGTAGATACATGGTTTACTAAGACTGATTGAAAATAAAAAGTTGCGCTTTTCTAGACCGATATGGCTAGGAACAATACTCTCATTCCTGCTTAATAATCAAGGAACTTTGCTGCCGTACCATGGGTGTAGCAGGCGCAATGATATTACACAGCGCCTGAAAATAGTCCCCAGCATGCTCCCTGTGCAAGCAGGTTGTCACGTTGGTTATGTTGACAGAAGTAAGCCTATTTTCAGGCACTGAGTAATGTCATTTATTACGAGTGTTCCTTTAAGTTTGTATGTAAAAGAAAGTGTACATGTGTGCATGGGTCCTTATAGACATTTTCTGCATGACAGAGCGTCACCTGAGCACCGGACTCACGTCTGCACACATTACTTAGCTAAATAAGGACATACAATAGACTTCTATTGTTTTTATATAAAGCTAATTATAGACTAACCCCTTTATTTGTTTGTGTGTTTGGTTTTATATATATTTAGAAATATATATATAATATAATATTTTATTATAATAAATTACAAATACTAATAAATTAATTATTTGGGCTGTCAAGCGATTAATCGTGATTAATCGCATCCAAAACAAAAGTTTGTTTACATAATATATGTGTGTGTACTGTGTATAATTATTATGTATATTTGAATACACACACATACATGTATATATTTAAGAACTATTTGCATGTATATACTGTAGGCCTATATATATATCATTAAATAAAATAAAAAAAATCTTAAATATATACATGCATGTGTGTGTATTTATGTAAACATAATAATTATACACAGTACACACACATATATTATGTAAACACAAACTTTTATTTTGGATGCGATTAATCATGATTAATGTATTATAATTTAAATACAATTAAAATCATTTAAAATAATATATGTATAGTTGTCAAATTTTTATATTATAATGTATTATTAAATATAATAATAATAATTTTATATAATTTTTATTATTATATTACACTAATAATACACTAAAAATAGCATTGTTGAATCCAAGGGGAAACGTAGTCTTCTCTTAAGTGAGTGTCCCATTAGCTTCCCCAACATTCAATAGCAATTAACATCATTTAGCTTTAGTTAACATTCCTCACACTTGTTAATTATGTGTATCTCTTGGTGGCTTGACCTTCCAGGAATCTCTTGTTGGCTGTGAGAGTTTTTTGGTTTCAGGGAGGAGAAACAGTGGAGGTCTGTCACTCTGCGCTCTTTAATTTGTTTGTGACTTTCTCACAGTAACTCTGAGGTGAGGGACAGGTTCAAAAGACATCTCGAGCTTCATAAATCCACTGTATGAAGATATTTGACTGTTCATTAGGACAGTATGTGCATGTACCTGTTTAAACCAAGAGAAGGCTGTCCATCGTTTTTGCCACACATTTTTATTCCTTATTCACAGTTGTCTTATATGAAAAGGAATCAGTCTTTAACTGGTCCGATGAAATCGACAGGGTGAGAAAGAAATTAAGTCCTGCTGTGCTCAGAGTCTCAAGGTTACTACCACTGAGAGCTTGTACGGGAAGAAAGCTGCAATGTTACTCTGCTACATAATATTGATTTGGCCTTTTAATTTGCCATAAGTGAAGCATTACACAACATCCAGCTGATTAAGACTCCATTTTAACTGATGATTCCAGTGGCCATCTGTGAAAAACACTCATTCAAACCTGTTCTCTTATGGTGTTGCTCTGTTTGTGGTTTCGGTTACATTTGACTTTCCAGAATAAATGCAATATTCAATCAGTAACTCTTTCTATGAAGCTACTAAGCTGACTATGAGTCCTCTTGGGAATTTCCTACTAACAAGAGGAAATCGTAATTTCATATATTTCATGTGAACTCAAGTGAATTTGGTCTCCTCATATACAAGCTAAGTGTTGTTTTTTTTGGCTAACTTTATCGGTCGTATTTTACCGATAGCATAAAGAAAATGAAACTTTTGGGGGTTGGGGGCAGCGTTTATGCATTTTTTTTGTGTCCATCATGTGTTTGGAAATTTTTACTGATTCTTCTGATTGTATGATAGTATTTTTTTTAAATCAGCATGAATTAAATGCAGGACAATAAATACTGTTGTTTAAATACATAATTTTTTATCAGTGTATATACAGTGTGTGTGTGTGTGTGTATATATATATTACTCTTTAATGTATTTGAACTGTTACAATTATGAAATGATAACAGACAGTATGTTTTTTTATATTCCATATATAAACAAAAAGTGTCACTGTTTTGTCTTTCATCTTTAGTTGAGTGTATATGCTGTGTCTTCCTACCATCTGTTGCATATTGTTGGGTTTGATACTTGAGCCAAAGACACTGAGCCAGTGTCTTCTAGCAATGACTTATCAGCCTGACAGCTTGCAAGACTGGAAATGCTATTACAGTAGACCGGCCTTGATTGTTAAATGAGTCTCCTGGGAATTCTGGGTAGAGTTGATAAAGAGACTCGACTGCGGGGAAGGCGCATACTTGCATAGACATGGCCATAAAGCCAAAAATAAGGTTTACTGTATGAGTGGTGAAGTGTGTGAAGACGAGTGTGAAGCCTGGGTAGTTTCTTGTAGTGCAGAATGGACTTTAAGTCGGTTTATTTCTGAGCGTGAAATAAGCTAGAATTTGTCGTCTAAATTTGTCACAAAGCGTAAAAATGCAATTGAGACATTTCCTGAAATTTGACTGTAAACTTGATGCACATGTCATGTATAATTGGAAAACTCTTGGCCGAAAACCAATTTGAACTGGGTGCACATTGAATTTTTCATTTTTTGCTTGTGTTTTTCTGTGTTTTCAGTAGCGGCACACAGAGTTGAGTAAACATTGAGTGTGATTCATGTGTGTTAATGTGTTACTGCTGTAAATCCAGTCACTCTCTGGCACTGGATCAGTCTGGTTCACGGCTGTCTGGAACACGTCCTGCCCAATAACTTGATTACACACACACATACCCCGACTCTTTTCCTTCTTCTGTGGTGTCATGTTTTCTTCTATTTTGGTTTGGTTCTATTTGGATCTCTCCTGTAGCAAAACCTATTTCTGAGTTTATATGTTTTTAACACGCTCACAAGTAAATTTTACTAAACATTCAGCACTTGTCTATCACGGCTCACTTTTCTCTCTCAGGTTGGATGGTAAAATATTCTGACTGAATAACCTTTTAGTCTTTATTCTGTCAGGAGACATCGCTTCCATTTGACAGTCAATGTCTTGATGCTGAGCATTTGGAAATATCTCTAAGGAGAGATAGCAGACATAAGGAAGTGAGATAGACCTGCTTCTCTCAATCAACTGCTGCCTCCCATCAGCTCTGTATTTGGGCATTTTAGACAGTGGCTGTCTTTAAAATGAGTGAGCTACCTACCTAGACATCATTTTTGGACATTGGCGCATCCAATTTTTTGACTCCAAACTAGGAGTGATATATTAATATAGTATATTATAGTGATATAATATAATATAATATAGATATTGTAGTGATATATTATAATAAATAACTTTGATGTGTTAGAAGCAGGAAAAATGGGCAAGCGTAAGGATATGAGCGAGTTTGACAATGGCCAAATTCTGATGGCTAGAAGACTGTGTCAGAGCATCTCCAAAACTGCAGCTCTTGTGGGGTGTTCCCGGTCTGCAGTGGTCAGTATCTATCAAAAGTGGTCCAAGGAAGGAACAGTGGAGAACCGGCGACAGGGTCATGGGTGGCCAAGGCTCATTGATGCACGTGGGGAGTAAAGGCTGGCCAGTGTGGTCCGATCAAACAGACGAGGTACTGTAGCTCAAATTGCTTTGAAAGTTCCTCCTGAACCAAAACAACACGCTTATGCTGCATTCACGCCATGTCGTAACCACAATTACGAGATGGCAACCTGTGATATTCTACCCGGAGGTGTTCACGTCCTCAGACTCGGATTTATGTTTTCTATGGCAACACTATCAACGCCGAAATGAATCTGCAGCAGTCAGGTGGTTCAAGAGCTCTGTAAGTTGTTTACGTTCATTATTATTGTAATGTTATTGTTTCAGACATGAGGTAATTTAATGCCGTCTCTCATGACGCTTTGCAGAATTGCTGTGTGCGTTTATGTGTTTTGAAGGAGCCGTGGCTTTGGAGACGCTCTTAAGGAAGGGTGGGAGCTAATGCTTTCAAAGCTAACTTGCTATTGCTAGCCGCCCTGAAATTGCCTACACTACCTTTAAATAAATAAGGGAATAAATTAAAATAAGAAATATTATATCACTTCACACATTAATTTTGAGCTGTTTAGCTTAATTTAAAGCTTTTTTTGTCTTATTAAAAAAAAATATATATATATTAAAGCCACAATATGTAATTTTTCACCTCTAGAGGTCGCTTATTCAAACAAAGGCAAAGCTTGATGATGCCTGGATTTCGCGGAGCTTTCATTATGCCGCAGATGACCACTTTTGTGCGTACGCAGCTCTGTTTTATCATATTAGATCATACATTATTTGAATGTGTTGAAAGTTATGTTATAATGCTTCTCTGTGCGTTTGCTCGGCGGCTACTATGAGACCCTTGTTGCACACTGCAGTACACTAGATCGATATTAGGCATGGTAAAAACATGGTACTCAAGGTAAATCATGAAAACAAGATTTAAACAATAAGACTAACTGTGTTGAGCTATATAACAATGATTAGTTTTCTGTCTATGAATGCATCCAAACAGTTGCTCACTTGTCTAATAAAACACATAATGTATTAAAGCGTCTTTGGTGTTTCCATGGTTTCTACACAATAAAACTGGAAATCGAGGGTAACGCAGGTATGATGTGAGAACGCACGGGCACGGTCTGTGTCCTGGTTAAAATTGCTTATTTCTCTGGATTTAAACATTCTTGGAAACATTTGGGATAATGTAAGTACACAAGTCAACAAAATACATAACATTGTTCTAGTGGTTTTTGGATATTTTAATCCAAAAGTCTTACATATTGTGCCTTTAACTGTTAAACAGTTTACTGTAAAGCAAATGTACTGTACTAAACATTTTATAATTTTTACAAAATGTATATTTTACAAAATAATTTGCACTCTTAAATTGCTATGAAATCAAAGCCAAATGTCTAGCTAAGATGTGTTCCAAATTTGAAGTTGATAACACAAAAAGTTAGATTTTGTTTCAACGCTATACCAAAATAGCCACCGGGTGACATTTTTATGCATTCTCCTGTCACAAACAAATACATTTGTCACAATATCACTTCTATCAGAAAACCGTCACCAAATATGGAACCATGAGTCTCAGACCTTTCCAATGATGTGTTTTATCAAGATTTGACTATAAAACCGTGCAGTAATTATAGCATGATTAAACGACACCGCCCACTAGGAGGAGGAGCCCGCTAAACGTTAAAACACAGTTTCCATCGTAACGCAATGTCTGTTTCCGCCCACTGTTTTCACATGAATCTTTTGAATGATAACTAATTTATGATGATTACTAAAATATGTGAGTGGGACACTGACTGTTAACAGGTTTACCCATGTTTTGGTTTTGCAACCCCTAGGAAGTGTGCTGAGCCCCCCTAGTGGGTCCCGCCCCCTGGTTGCATGAGAACACTGCATTTTTAGCCATCATAGGCGTCTTTATAGAACACAACCATTTTTGAGCATCTTAGGCATGTCCTGAGTAAGTGTTTATGGAACTAGGCAAATTAAAATGAGCTTATGACACCCCAAAATGCTGTCTAGGTACATTAGGCATTTTGACATTGAGAAATTAGCCCTGGCTCTAAATGATGCCTTCATCCAAATGGCACATCATTTGGATTAGTAGTTTGACTGCTTACAGTATTAGAATATGGGTCATTTAGTGCACATATGTGAGTATGGAGGCAATCTGAACATCCTCAATATTAATATTAAGTGTTGAATGTGTGTGTTGATGCAGTGGCTCTATCTTTCTAGCTTCACTTCCTCTCTTTTTTCTTCTTCCATCTTTTTCTCTGAGTGCCTGGGGAACAGCAGGCAGTGTTTAGTAAAAGGTCATCGCTGAATAACATGTCTGACTATGTGTTCTCTATGTGGCCATTTCCCCCAAAGGTTTCAGCTCTCTGTGCATTTACATTTTCCCCAAAATTCCTCTCGCTCACTGCGTATTAAAGTCAACCTGAGGCTTTCAACTAAATTTAAGTCTGCATGCTTTAAGGTACAGAGATCTGTTAAAACCTGTTTCCACTTCAGCGTAAAAAGTACAACTCACAATCATGAAATAAGTTTAAAATAATAGTCCAATTGTGAAAAATAGATTGTGAGAAATAGTCGCAGTTCTGAGAAATAGTCATACTTGTGTGATGTAACAGTTGCCAGATATAGTCACAATTGTGAGAAATAAAGTGTAAATTCTAAGATACTGTATATAATTGTGATAGTCACAAAAATGTGAAATAGTCAAATTACCATTTTAATTATTTAATTATGAGACATAGACAGGCTTTTATAGATATAACCTTTGTCTATGCAAAAAATTGTCTAGACAAAAATTTAATTTCCCAATGTGCAAGGATGAATTGTCACATTTTATTTAACAGAAAGCTGTTGTATTAAAAAAAAAAAGCACTGTTACCTTTGCATTTAATGAAGCTCTTCTTGAATTCCCTCTTTCGCTGCAGAGCATATTTAACCTCTTGTTTGTTTGATTGTGTGTGTGTGCACGGTTAGTTCCATTCAGCATCTTTCCCGCTGAGCATCTGCCATCCCAGTGAGGTGTGCGGTGTGTGTGCGTGCGGGTGGGCTGCTTCAGGTCTCTCTTCTCTAAACGGCTGCTGTAACCTACAGAGAGGAAATTAAGGCAAAGCTCTTTCACACTATTTCTGCCTGTTCCTTTCTATTCTATGCTATATTTTTAGAGCCGAGACTTCCGTAGCTCTCGGGCTGAAGGCAATGTGTTATTATTTAAATTGGATAATGGGTTGCCAGTCAACGCTCCAGCGCAATAATGTACCGTGGTGAATTGCTTCGCCTGAAAGCATGACTGTCCATTTTGCTTCAGCTGAAGTTCTGCATGTATCTTTTAAACGGCAAAGGTTGTGCATAAAACGTAAGCTGGTGAAAGTCATTATCCTAAAGACCATGTGACTGCAAACAGGAGAGAAGTGGAGGGCCAAAAATGGAATTATCGGGAGATTTCCTTGAACATTATTTTTGTAGAAATTGAAGTCTCATTTTTGGATCAAGGATGTCAAGGTACGCTTGCGTTAACGCTTCTGTGCATTGTCAGTGATACTAAACTTGTGTGTCTGCTATTAGACCAGGATTCAATGGTGGGACATATTTAAATTTAACAGTTTGAGCAGATTATTGATTATTTTGGTACTGTGGTTATGTATTATTGTTTAGAATTTGTCCAAACTGAAGCGATAGATGCCGTATCCACTGGGAAAATGCGGACTGGAAGGACGTTTTGAAGGTTTTACTTTATAATGCCATAATAAGCCTCTTAGAGCCTGTGTGCATAAGGGACCAGTATGACTCTGAACAGATTTATGCACACTTATAGAATGGCATTATGAGAAAACTGACATCATCAAAGCCCTTCCAATAGTACCAAGCCTTGATTTTCAATTATACTTCAGTTATGCCTATGCCAAAGACAGACAGTGACAAGTAGTATTAACTGAACATGGAACATGCATTGGAAAAACTATTTTGCATTTTATTCATAATTTTCTATTATTATTAATATTATGCACGCTACTTTTTGTATTTGTGTTTATTTTACATACATTTCTCTAAAAAAAACCTGTTGATAATGAAAATACTCTTCAGCAAGGATTCATTAAGTTGATCGGAAGTAACAGTGTGAAAAAAAGAACGGTATATATACACTCACCTAAAGGATTATTAGGAACACCATACTAATACTGTGTTTGACCCCCTTTCGCCTTCAGAACTGCCTTAATTCTACGTGGCATTGATTCAACAAGGTGCTGAAAGCATTCTTTAGAAATGTTGGCCCATATTGATAGGATAGCATCTTGCAGTTGATGGAGATTTGTGGGATGCACATCCAGGGCACGAAGCTCCCGTTCCACCACATCCCAAAGATGCTCTATTGGGTTGAGATCTGGTGACTGTGGGGGCCATTTTAGTACAGTGAACTCATTGTCATGTTCAAGAAACCAATTTGAAATGATTCGAGCTTTGTGACATGGTGCATTATCCTGCTGGAAGTAGCCATCAGAGGATGGGTACATGGTGGTCATAAAGGGATGGACATGGTCAGAAACAATGCTCAGGTAGGCCGTGGCATTTAAACGATGCCCAATTGGCACTAAGGGGCCTAAAGCGTGCCAAGAAAACATCCCCCACACCATTACACCACCACCACCAGCCTGCACAGTGGTAACAAGGCATGATGGATCCATGTTCTCATTCTGTTTATGCCAAATTCTGACTCTACCATCTGAATGTCTCAACAGAAATCGAGACTCATCAGACCAGGCAACATTTCTCCAGTCTTCAACTGTCCAATTTTGGTGAGCTCGTGCAAATTGTAGCCTCTTTTTCCTATTTGTAGTGGAGATGAGTGGTACCCGGTGGGGTCTTCTGCTGTTGTAGCCCATCCGCCTCAAGGTTGTGCGTGTTGTGGCTTCACAAATGCTTTGCTGCATACCTCGGTTGTAACGAGTGGTTATTTCAGTCAAAGTTGCTCTTCTATCAGCTTGAATCAGTCAGCCCATTCTCCTCTGACCTCTAGCATCAACAAGGCATTTTCGCCCACAGGACTGCCGCATACTGGATGTTTTTCCCTTTTCACACCATTCTTTGTAAACTCTAGAAATGGTTGTGCGTGAAAATCCCAGTAACTGAGCAGATTGTGAAATACTCAGACCGGCCCGTCTGGCACCAACAACCATGCCACGCTCAAAATTGCTTAAATCACCTTTCTTTCCCATTCTGACATTCAGTTTGGAGTTCAGGAGATTGTCTTGACCAGGACCACACCCCTAAATGCATTGAAGCAACTGCCATGTGATTGGTTGATTAGATAATTTCATTAATGAGAAATGGAAGAGGTGTTCCTAATAATCCTTTAGGTGAGTGTATACACCGATCAGGCATAACATTATGACCACTGACAGGTGAAGTGAATAACACTGATTATCTCTTCATCACAGCACCTGTTAGGGGGTGGGATATATTAGTCAGCAAGTGAAAATTTTGTCCTCAAAGTTGATGTGTTAGAAGCAGGAAAAATGGGCAAGCGTAAGGATTTGAGTTTGACAAGGGCCAAATTGTGATGACTAGATGACTGGGTCAGAGCATCTCCAGAACTGCAGCTCCTGTGGGGTGTTCCCGGTCTGCAGTTGTCAGTATCTATCAGAGATGGAAACTCGAGTCTGTGACTTGGACTCGAGTCACACTTAAGTCGCAAAAAAAATGACTTGGACTCGCGAACAACTGACCTGAGACTTGACTCGAGACTTGACTTGGACTTGACATGGACTTGAAAACTGAGACTTGTGGAAAAAATGCAAGTCTTTTGGCACGGCATTCCTGATTACATTACCTATTTACTACCCCACATGACAGCACGAAACACCACCTTTTACTATTCATTCATTCACAAATATGTGCTGCAGCAGCGAATATCACTAAACATTTCTAAATGCACCAAGCCAGAGAGCGTGTGGCGCATCTGAAGGCACGCAAATTCATCGCCCATTAGAAAACTGCTGTTAAATAAATTAGCAACAAATAGTAACAATATAGTCAAGCCTTACCTTACGAAACTTTGTCATTTAATTTGAAAAGCAATAAATTAATCCCAAGGGAAGCTGCGGTGTTGCACAGCAGCAGAGGCTTGCTTGCGGTCCATTTTCAAGAAGTACACATTTCCATGTCCTTTTCATGTTTTTCCCCAAAGTAGGCTATTTGCTAACATATGCATATAATCCAGATTTACTAAATTAATTTGCATCTGGATTTGCACGAACACTTTCATACGCAATCTTTGACCCTGTCAGACTCATTTCCACAACGAGACACAAAGATGGAAGTGTCGCGAATATAAACGCAACACAAAAGTGTTGCGTTTATAATTTTGTTTAGTATGTGTGTATATATATATATATATATATATATATATATATATATATATATATATATATATATATATATATATATACTAAACAAAATTATAAACGCAACACTTTTGTTTTAGCTCCCATTTAGTAAATATGTTTATATTTAGTAAATATGTTAACTAGTAAATCCTGGTTTAGGTGGCTACTACTGGACATGATGAGATTCCATTACTTGGGCCAAACAAACAAGTGCAGATGAGTAGATAAGGTCGACTTTAATATGCAAATCACAGGGAAAAAATGTGCTGTAATGGATGAAGAGGAGTGAACTTGACCTCTAAATGAATGCTCTATTGTGTCTAAAACAATCATTTACATGTGATGAGAGGAAAGGGAAAAAAGAAGCTAATAGACGGTTTGGTATAAAGCGTTTAAAGGTAGTGTAAAGTGTTTTGGTAGCTGGCTGGTGTAATGAATGACTTTCATTAGCTTGCAGTGGCCTGTGAAACACAACATTGATTTTTTTCTCTTTCTTTCTTTAGGGGATCACTGGGCATATTGGTTAGAAAGTGTGTTTGTGTGTACGGCACATGCAAGCTCTCGCTGAACCATGAGGTCAGTTACAGGGCCACATGTCAGCATTTGTAAAAGCCCTCAGTGGTCAGCAAGTTTCTCTGTGTATGCGGTCTCTGCAGCTAATGAGAAGGACCCAGTGTGTGTGTCATCAAATCCCCCGTGTGCTCTCCCAAGCCGCCCATCACATGCGGTCAAATGCCAAATGTCACACACAGTCTGCACAGTAACTAGACCTGCTAGGAACATTGGGTTGCTTTGAAAGGATTCTTTATTACAAGGACGAACCACTGGTCAGTTTACAAGAGATTGGTTTGATGTTGGTGGCTGGAGTTGATAGTCATCTGAGGAGGATTTGTCTGTTTTTTGTTGAATTATGTAAATCAGATCTTTATCATGAATTGAAACACATTTGTAGTTTTTCACTTGATGTCACAGGTGCAGGAAAACACAAACTATTTTTAAAAACCATGGATCCCAGGGTAATAAAACACAAAGTATAGCTATAAACGTACATTACATTTAAAACAAATATTTAAAAAATTAACTGAGGAAACGCTTCATCACAGTTTGTGAAAAACATGATTTCCCCTAATTGTTTTTTTCAATACTTATTTATTTTGACAAATAATAATTCATACAAATTACCATGATGTATAAATACTTTGAATATATCATTAACTTTTCACATAATAAATAGTTTAATGTTTTTATTTAAAAAATGTCATAATGCAAAAAAGTCCTAATAATAGGATTGTTTTGTTTTGTGTTTTGTTTTGTGTTTTGTTTTGTTTTGTGTTTCGTGGTTTCTTTTTTTTTGTGTTGTGTTGTGTTGTGTTTTGTGGTTTCGTTTTCTGTTATGTTGTGTTGTGTTGTGTTGTGTTTTGTTTGAATGAGCTACATTCATTGTGAGAAATTTGCCAGATCAGCTCTAATGAACCGCAAGATAAACTGAAGCTCTGATTGGTCCCTCATGTTGGGAATATTGAATCAGGCAGATAGATGGATCACATAGGGCATTTATTAAAGTGTCTTCAAGTTCAGGTCCACAGTGAAACTACACTAAAACAACAGATTTGACGAGGTCAGCAAATCCCTCTGATCAATGTGTAGAACTCAGCTGGCCACACTAACTGGGGACAGTGTGTAATATACTAGAGAAATGACTCATTAAATTGTATTCCTGTAAGGTCAGAGACTTTATCAGCATTTCTGAATCTGGCACTTGTTTGATTTAGCATATGGACTGACAAATGAAGTTCAACTCATCAAAGGTTGAACTTCATCTTGCACATAGAATCTAAGGTTAATCGGAGGCTTTATAATCCAGTTGAACAAACCTCATGTTAGATGTATTTGATGAGTTCATTCAGTTCTAATCCTGCACTTGCTATGCGGGAGCCTCCCTCCTCTATTAGTGCTGCTATTTACCCAGCTAGCTTGAGCTCAGCCCTTTACAGCCTATCTATCTGTCTATCTATCTATCTATCTATCTATCTGTCTATCTGTCTATCTGTCTATCTGTCTGTCTGTCTGTCTGTCTGTCTGTCCAGCCCTCTGCTCCCACTTAGAATCAATAGAATCGCTATTGGCTGGTACATATTTTAGTTTACTTGCCAGCTTATCTTTGTAAAATGGCACAGCTTTTTAAATATCTGAACATACACTCTTAACAACAGCCAGTCAAGCATTATATTATGCTATTATTATAATCAAGCACTATTTCATGATTGAACTTAAGTAATTAGAACTAAAACTTGGTAACCATGTATGAATGCATATTTGTCATTTTAACTGAACTTATGGTGGTGCTTAAAGGATTAGTTCACTTCAAAATGAACATTTCCTGATATTTTACTCACCCCCATCTCATCCAAGGTGCTTGTGTCTTTCTTTCTTCAGTCGGAAAGAAATTAAGTTTTTAGAGGAAAACATTTCGACCTTGAACGGGTTGAAGATCCAAATCAATGCAGTTTCAAAGGGCTTCAAAGGGCTCCAGAGGGCTCTGCACGTCCTAAATTGCTCATCTTGCGCTGCTCTGCGACGTGCCACGGATTACGTAAACTTCTGCCTACATCTAGAGTGACCTTTCCGACGTGATTACGTAATCCGTGGTGTTCCGCAGAGCAGTGCAAGATGAGCAATTTAGGTTAAAGAGTGTATATATATATATATATATATATATATATATATATATATATATATATATATATATATATATATATATATATATATATATATATTATAATTTTTTTATTTTTTTTTAAATGACTGATGTTTTCACTAGATAAGACTCTTTTCCTCGCCTGGGACCGTGCAGAGCCCTTTGAAGCCATTCGAAGCCCTTTGGAACTGCATTGATTTGGACCTTCACCCCGTTGGTTGCCATAGAAGTGCATTATGTGAAGAAAAATCCTGGAATGTTTTCCTCAAAAAACTTAATTTCTTTTCGACTGAAGAAAGAAAGACATGAACATCTTGGATGCGATGGGGGTGAGTAAATTATCAGGAAATTTTCATTTTGAAGTGAACTAATCCTTTAAGATATTGTTGGTCATTCAGTGTTTCTGTAAAAAAATAGCTAATAGTAATGGATAACAGATAATATTACTACTGTAAAGTCGGGTTCGTTAACTTAAGAACACAGATTCCAGACTTTAACCCACTGTCTCCCATTTATACATAAATCTTCCAATTATATATATATATATATATATATATATATATATATATATATATATATATACTAATAACAATATACAACGCACTAAAGATTGATGAGCTGCTGGGTTAATGAATATTAATCACATTGTCAGCGTTCACTCGAACTGATTTGCTGAAATCAAAACAGGGACAGTAATAGATGAGCGCCAGCCAATGAGATTGCCGTTTGTGTTAGTTCCGCCCACTACCAGAGAAATCCGGCGTATCTTCTGCTTGTTCTTAAAAGCTGAATAATTCCAAGTGAAATTATTTTGACAGGAAAATACTACAAAGAATACCGTTTACATGTAGCACGTTGATTCTGCATGATATGTAAGACTCTCGCTCTCTCGCACTTACTCTCTCTTTGTGCATGTGTGTGAGAAACACAGCACTCTCAGCAAAGGGATGGCGAGTTGTGCGCCTTTACACTAGAGTTTACAGTATGTCAAATACAGGTACGCTGAGCATCCATTGAACTGAATTGAAATAGTACAGATCGTTTGACGGAGAGCGAAACTCAGTGTTCAGTGAGTGAAAATATATCTATGCTAAACTTATACTTAGCCTCAAACACACGCTGACGATTAAAATCTAAGAATTTATTAGCCAATGGCTAATGATAGACATTATTTAGTCACCCAGAGTGAAGATATATGCGTAAATGCGAGTGACTGTCTGTTGAAGACTGGTCTATTTCAGGAATAGAATGGCTTACACAGCATTTTAAGCTGCGATAGGAGAAATCCTTTTAATGTAGTAATTACACACTTAACCTTAAATGAGGCAAATGTCGTTTAGGACCTTTTTCTGTCCTGTTCTATCTACAGCAGTCGACCCATAGAATTACACTTACATCAGTGTTAATTAGCTGACTTCATATAAAGACCTGAAAGATGGTAAATAATTGAAGGCAGAAGACTGAGTTATAGCAGAGGACATGTTAGAGAATAAAGTATAGTTGATAGAAAGAGATGAAGAGCGACTGCAGCGGCCTCTGGCAGTTACTGGACTTTACACTCACACTGATGCATTGGCATTTGGCGGCTGCTTTGATTGTGTTCTCTAAAGAGAATGATCACCGGTCAAACACATTCAGAGACTCTGCTTACCTTCAAACAGTGTTCAAACAAGAAATTTACTGTTGAATTTAATGATTTTTATGCACACAGACTCAAGCAAAGTGAAATGTGCCTGCATGACTGCACACAGTTGAGCAAACGCACATAATTCCAGTACGCTGAGGCATGAGGGAAGTGGAATTGACCTTCTATGTCCATTTATTTGGCTGAAGGACTTCAGTTAGCATCCTACCATTTGAGATCATCAACTATATGCAGATTTGTATTCATTTAATTACTGTATATCATGTGGTAATTGATTAAAATCTCTTATTATGGAATTTATGCACAGATCAAGGGATTTAAAAATATATAGTTAATTAAATTAACATATTAATTGAAATCCTTATGAACATTGTAATATATGATTTAGAGTATTCTATTTCCATTTTTTCCTAATAATAATAATTCATATATAAAATCTTTTAAATATTTAAAATTCATGATTTATTTTTATTTAATATTTTTGACATTTTGATTTAGGAAACAAAATGAAATTTAAATGAAACATATATTTTAAATATTCTAAATTCTAAATATATTTCAATATTTTTGATCTCTCTTTTACTCAAAAATTTTGAAAGTGTTTTATTACAAACTTGACTAGCTTTGTAAATGGCCGTCTTGAGAAAATGGAATGATAAAAATTCATGATATGAGCACTCTACATGCTTTTAGTTTCTTCAGAAAGGCATTTACAGTTCATTAAAGCAGTTCATTGGCCTGTACCTGCTCCTGCTGTGTTCGCTGGTGTGTGACTGTTTATGACAGAAATATTTGCACTGTGCTGTAGAACACAGTAGTCAAACTTTGCCAAAAATGAAACTTCGCTTTTCTGTCTTTCATGCTGTTGACAATAAATGTGGTCATTATATAATTAGCTGGTGGTATTTTAGGGTTCAACACACTTGAGTGAGGGACAAAGTGCCTTTCCTAGCACACTTTATTCCATGGGCTATTACTGGGGTGATTATGGGACCAATTTGAAAACTGCAGACCCCTTTCATAGAATGTTGTTTAATGGCCTGAAAGAGGCTAAAAGTCCTCTTTTCTCTGCAGTAATGTAGCTGAACGGCCTCTCTGACTCTCTCTCATTAGTAACTCTTCTTTTCTGGAGTCTGCTGATCGCTTCTCGATGATGTGAAGAAGATCATCATTCACTCATGTTTCAACTCAGTGATTCATCACGCAGGGAAAAAGAATGAGTCTTCTTACTTTTTCGCTCTATGCTTCTACTTCGCATGTGTAACTTATTCTAAAGTTGGGCGGTAGGGTAAAATATCCAGTTTAAATGTCCAGTCACACATCATTTATCACAGTCATGGCTCTGATTTACATGGATCTTTATTGCTGTTAATTTTTCACACCGCAACTTGGTTAAATGACTGTTATGAATCTAATTAGTCTAATATTGAGTGCAGATATTTAGAACTTAGTTTTTCAGCTCATTCTAATTAAAAAGCAGTTATTAATCTTACCTATTATAAATTAAAAATATATTTAGAAAACTAATTTAAATGTAATTTATTTTTTATTTATATATTTACTTTTATATGTTTTATTTATATTTATAATTGTATAAATATTTTTTTTAATCTTTTATTAACGTTACTTTTATTAAAAAAATACTGTAAAAAAAACAAAAAAAAAAACAGAACAAGTATAATATATCACAAAAATAATCACTTTCAGGATTTATATCTATGACAGAACTTTCAGGATTTATAATTTCTTATGTGTAGTTTTAGTCAACCTGAGAGCTTTAATGCATTTGAATATTGAAGCTAATGCTGTCCAAGCTTTTAAAAATAAACATGGCCCAAAAGCCACAAAGCTAGTTTTCATGGGGTCTTGGTCTTGTCTTTTAAGCATCTTTGGATAAGAAAGCACCTGCTCAAATTCCAAACTAAAGCTTGCAGTTTATTTGCTCATGATCATCATCTCTTAAATTTATTGGCATGAAAACATGCTGATGACAGAATGAAGGTCTTCATATATTGCTGTTGTGGAGTCAAAAGTCCCAGTCACTGAAATCCAGTTTTCAGGTCATATTATGAGTTTGCTGTCAGCAGTATTGATAAAGTCATAACATCATGAGTCTTCTCCTGCTGTGCAGAAGCTTGTGTAATCTCCAGCAGTCCTCCTTTGCCAAAGATCGTGCAAGCTGAGAAATGTGATTACAGTTTTTGGTTAGGGGCCAGAAGGGGAAAGCAGACAGCAAGAGAGGAAAAATGTGTGTTTGTCTGTGAATTCTGACAGTATGGTCCAGCTTTCCTTCTGCCGGGGATGATGTCTCAGTGGGGTTCCGCATGCAGTAGTGACCCTCCTGCCCTGCCCCCCTACCCGTGGCCGCTTCCTCCCCAGCCGAGCGGAACATGCATCTACGGCGAGCACGCTGGGACATGCTCAATCTCATTACAAATGTAAATGCAAGCTTATCTATTCCAAACAGTAGATAGTGGCTGAGTCCAGATAAGGCCAGACCTGCTGCCAAAAAGAGAGAGAGACAATTTCCATAAATCTGGGCGCCCGTGCGTGTTTGTCTGACAGTGGGAGGACACCAGGCTGATGCTAGCATTTTTTTCTGTTCGGCTGGCCCATTATGTTGTAAAAGACCCATACCTGATTTGAGGAAGCCTGCATCAAACACAAACCGAGTTTTGTGCCCCTTTTCCCAAATCATGTGGCTTGTTGTTGAGAAGTGAGCTATAAAACCCAAATACCTAGACTAAAATAGGCACTCAATCCATGCTGAATCTAGGGAACAATCTGAGAAGCGTTCGAAGAATGGTGAAACAAACTCTTATGAGGTGTGTAACATTCCTACTAGTCTCAGCCTCAGAAGTCATGCCCACGGACCGCTGGCTGAACGTCTGATGCATATGGCACACTTTTCTGGAAACACTTCAGGAGTTTCGAAGTCGTCATCTGATTGGTTGAATTCTACAGGATGTCCGTGAGGCGTGTGTTGCGTTCTTAAACGGTCCACCTAGAAACAAATGCTGTGACGACCAAACTCCTTTGTGGAAGAAGAATGCCGTCATGTTTACAACTGTGACAATGAACGTTTTCCAGGATCAACTAAACGCTGGATTTTCAAAAGTATGTGAAGTTTGCGGCTCCATTGTTGCAGTAAACTTGCACAACGTTCTGGAATGAATAATTTATATATGCTGTTATTGCAGTGACATCGACTTTACATTTTCACACCCCTAAACATGACGTGGAACAAAACGAACTGTGATTGGTTGCGTTACATGTCAGTCAAACGTCCTCTTGGGCGGTCCTTGACCAATGAAAGCTGCGATGGAGTCCAGACCTTCTGCCGTCAGTCTGAAGGTCTGGCTATGCGAGAATACATTCATACTAGTAGACAGAGGGCACTGTTAATTCTGTCATTGAGGAATTGAGGAGGTTCTCAGGCACCAAGTCACCTTTATTTATATAGAGCTTTATTCAATACAGATTGTTTCACAAGTAGCTTCACAGGATTAAACATGAAAATAACAATGATGCAAACTTCATCAAATATAAGACAAATTCAAATTCAGCTGTAAAGCAGAATGAAAATAGTGTTATTATTCAGCTCAAGCCAGTTAAGTGTTGATTCAATTCAGTACAATAACAGTATTGATGTTGCAAAATTAAAGGGTTAGTTCACCCAAAAAGGAAATTTCTGTCATTAATTACTCACCCTCATGTCGTTCCAAACCAGTTAGACCTTCGTTCATCTTTGGAACACAAATTGAGATATTTTTGATGAAATCCGAGAGCTTTCTGACCCTCGATAGACTGCAACATTATTATCACATTCAAGGCCCAGAAAGGTAGTAACGACATCATTAAAATAGTGCATGTGACTCCAGTGGTTCAACCTTAATGTTATGAAGTGACAAAAATACTTTTTGTGCACAAAAACCCCAAAACAAAAACACAGTAAACACAGTGCAGCTCTTCTGGGTTCTACGTCAGAACGCTGGCTCACTATTGGGCGATGCTGTTCACGTGAGCACAACGACACTTTACTGGCCAATACTGAGCCGGCGTTCTGACGTAGAACCCAGAAGCGCTGCACTGTGTTTACTACGTGAACAGTGTAGGAGACTGACATGGAAGAAAATAAATTGTTGAATAAAGTTGTTATTTTTGTTTTTGCGCACAAAAATATTCTCGTCGCTTCATAACATTAAGGTTGAACCACTGGAGTCAACATGAACTACGACGTCTTTACCTTTCTAGGTCTTAAAAGTGGTCGTTGTGTTGCTGTCTATGTGGGGTCAGAAAGCTCTCGGTTTTTATCAAAAATATCTTCATTTGTGTTCCGAAGATAAATGAAGGAATTATGGGTTTGGAACAACATGAGGGTGAGTAATTGATGACAGAATCATTTTTGGTTGAACTAATCCTTTAATCAGTTATGAAATGTCAATTCACCTACACAGCAGCTCTGCAGAAAACAGTTGTGTCTTCATCCAGTTCGCTTCAGTTCAAGTATTGTTCTCATCCCATAGTACAGTCAAATCGATAATGCAGTATTACTGAATATTAAGTGTCTTTTAAACCACAACTAAGCAAGCCAAAGGCAACAGTGGCAAAGAATCCAAACTCCATCAGGCTACACACCACGAGTGTAGGGAGAGAGAGAGAGAGAGAGAGTGAGAGAGAGTTTGCAACCATAACTGAAGAAAAGCATACAAAAAGAACATACAATTGATCATCACTTCCTGTAAACTGGAGTGTCTAACAAAAACCATGTCTGTTTTATGGGATCAAAAAGTCTTCCACACTGGCGAGCTAACTATATTATGGTTATTGTCAATTCCAGTATATTGCAACACGCTACTCTGCAGTGCTAGAGAAATGTGGTTGGTTGCCAGTGGCGACTTCTGCATAGGTAAGCACCACTCACGCTGTCTTCAGAAACTGTAAAAAGCCAGTTATGAGTAACTGGTGAAATGGCTGGTGTTGTAATGGGCGGGAGAGCATAGGGAGCTCTCCTAATGACTTTGTGTATAGATTCCTGTTATGAGCCAGAGCCTACAGCTGCACTAGCATACATCATCACCCGCTTAATGAAGGCTCCACTCCAGCTGTGTGTTTGTTTCTTTGTTTCTCTGCATTCACACTGGAATTTGTCTGGCACTAGAGGGGATACATCTAAAAACACGACCAGCGTTGCTGCTCCTTGAAGATGCACAGAATATTGTGCTTAATAAAAGGCAAGGCAGGCAGTCTGGAGTGGAGCTGATGGATGATGTCATAGTAAGTGATTGATGTCATAATGGTTGTGACATGATGTCGAGTGTCTGTTATTGACAGATGTTATCGGCGATAGAGAGAGGCCATATAAGGAGAAAGAGAGACAGAGACTATTGATGAAAGCGAGAGCCATTCGCTTTAGCTTTCCTCTGGGAATGGTACCACAGGACTTGCTCACTCTTGTGCTCTTTTTTTATTCTGTCTTTCAATGCTGTTGTGCTTTTTATTCCTTCCCCTTGTCTTGTGACACAGTTCCACTCTGTCTGCGCATGCTGTGAAATTCAGATCAAAATCTATGCCAAGTCAAGCAATTAATGAGCCAAGACGAACAGGCCTACCAGAAGCAATTAAACCACTTTTTAATTGGCTAAAAAAATTCTTTATTTTTTTCCACGCATTGTGAATATTAAAACAGAAATCTGAAAGATAAGGTTAATTTCAAGGGTGCAGCATCCGTTTATTTGTTTCTGAACACGTGAAACTGCACTTTAAATGCCCTTAAATTATCATTTAGTCAGTTAAATTAAAATCTCATTGTGTAAGAAACTTTTTACTGTTGCTTGTACAGATACTTAGGATATAGTTTTGATGAAGTGTAACTCATCTCACATTTACTAAAATTGTGCCGCTTGTTGAGGAAACGTAGGCTATTCGTTTTGTAAATGATTGAATGTACACTACCAAAAATAAAGGTTCTGAAAGGTTTTCGGATGCCATAGAAGAACCATTTTTTTCTGAGTGTGAAGCGTGTTTTAAAAATCTAAATAACCTTTATCCACTATAAAGAACGTTTTGTGGAATGGAAATGGTTCCATGGATGTTAAAGGTTCTTCATGGAACCATCAAGGCCAATAAACAACCTTTATTTTTAAGAGTGTACGAATTTTGTATGGTGGACAATAAAACTGGCTAAAAAAATTACATTGAAGGAGAAATCTGAGCCATATCTAATGATCGTAATACGTTATACAGTGGCAGGAAAAAGTATGTGAACCCCTTGCAGAATCTGTGAAAATGTGAACAAATTTAAAAAAATAAGAGAGATCATACAAAATGTATGTTATTTTTTTATTTAGTACTTTTGGGTTCAAATATGCAAAAGATACTGAAACTTAAGAATTTTCAGGACCTGGAGGATTTTTCTGAAGAACATTGGACAGCAACAAAAAAACAGTCGTGGATTATCAAGGTAACATCACACAGTATTAAGAATCAAGGGTTCATAAACTTTTGAACAGGGTCCTTTTTTATAAATGTAGCAATTTTTTGTCTTGTGGACTATATGTAAACATCTTGTATGTAAAATGTCTTATTCAGGACCGTACTAAATCAAAAAATAACCCGAATTTTGTATGATCTGGCTTATTTTGTTCAAATTATTCACATTTTCACAGATTCTGCAAGGGGTTCACATATTTTTTCTTGCCACTGTATTTATTTAATTGTGCATACATACTCATTTCCCCTATATTTTTACCTTTAGAATACTTAGCTGTCATTGAACACTCATTTAAAGGTAATTTTTAAAAGCACGGTTACTTTACTAACATTGTTAAATGAAATCTTTAGCAAATCCGTTTTCCGTTTTTCATACTGTGCATTACAATGTTGTGATGCCTAAATTTACTTTAAAATTATTTATTTTTAGTGTTTTGTTTTTACATTTATTTAGATAAAATGGTATAGATTTTTAACTTTTTTTTTTAATTGGTTACCGCCCAAAACATTAAAATAATTATTGGTTTTGGACAAAATCAGCTAGCACTTCTTATGTTACAAAATGGCACAGAATAGTATGCAAAATGAGAAGCAACCATCCAGAACACCCGAGTAGCCGCATAGCAACCTGGCAGCCACCCACAGCCCGCTTGTGGCAGGGAGTTTTGCACAGGCAAGACCACTCATGTTTGCTTCAGAAAATGTAAAAGTATACCCCGGTAAGTGGTTTGAAGTCCTTGTTCTTTCTACTTTGGATGATTTGAAAGCCCACAGGGATGTCTTACACACTTAGCCCATACTGACAAGAAATCTAAAACAGCATGTGTAAGTGTGTGTGTGTTTATACCTCTTCCTTAACATCTCTATCTTGCCCAAAACACTCTTTTAAGGGTAAGACAGGAAGTCACCGAAGAGGTTGCCAGCCACCATGAGGGTCTCAATTCAACTTCTTCCATAGATCTTGAGTTTTTTCAAGTTCCACAGGCTTTTCAACGCTGCTCAAGGTGTGGATGTGTTTCTCTCCTTTCTCTAGCCTGATCGAAGACATGTCAAGAAGCCTATGAAAATGCTTTAAAAGACATGAAATGAGCGGGGCTCTGCTTGCCTCTTTGTTCCTCAGCCAGGGAACCCGTCTTTGTTCTGTGGCTCTTTTGAGCTCTTTACAATCTCTCCAGTGCAGTCTCAGTGAAGGAAATAAGAGATATTGATATACATGGACATCAAACATGAGCACCATTCCTTCCCTCATACCCACCTGCATTCATTCATTCCAGGCATATTTCCTTCTTTCCTTTCATCCTGTTTTCTCTCCATCCTCTCACTCTGGTCCTCCTCGTGGTCTAGGTGATGGTTCACCCGGTGGCTCCTCGCGCTTATCTCAGTAAGAGCAGTCCTGTGGTAAAGGGAGAGCTTTTTCTCCCTTTCCCCTCTCTCTCTTCCTTGCTCACTCTTCCTCTGGCTCATTTTCTCTCTCTCTTGTTGAAGTCTTTGAATCCAAACGTGCCTCTTTTGAGAGCTGCATGTCAGTCTCATGAGGCCGGACAACTGGAGGGCCACTGTAGACATTCCCTGCATAGCAATAGATGCTTCATAAAGTGTTGATTGTAAACTTGAGCGCCTTCATGAATAAGGATTGCCTGCAATATAATGCTGTGCGATGCTTAGGGAGAAATGCATTAGCATATCTGGTAGACGGGATACGCAAGTGTTGCGTTGTTTTGCTGCAGTGATAGCTTGTAATCCTGCTGGATAGCTCAGTTTGATGTGGGAAGGGACTATCTGAATGTTTACCGTGCAAATAATCAAGATGGACCTGAGCTGTGCAGCTGTTGGAAGCCTAATTTCTTGTGAAGAGGATTTTTTAATATAGATCTAAGGCAGCAGACTAAAAGTGACTGACATTGGGTCCATTGACTGCATAGTTTAAGCCCATAGTGCCATAGTTTAGGACCTTTTAAAAATATACTTCAAAAACTTTATATTCTTAGCACTATATTTTGAGAGTATTTAAGAAGTATTTTTTGCCTGTTGTGGCCTCTTTCTTTCTTTCTTTCTTTCTTTCTTTCTTTGTGAATGTGTTTTTTTTTTACTTTGTCTTTTGAAGTATCATCTATATTACATATATAAATATATAATTTATATATATCAATCTATTAAAAAACTAATTAATCAAAAATTTTCTGTAATTAATCACGATTAATCACAATTAAATACATTCGAGTTTTTAATATTTTTTATTGTAATAATTTCACAGTTACTTTCCAAATTAATGTAAAAACAACTTAAAGACAGTATATTTTAAATATTGTTTATATTTTTATGAATGAAGGCCAGTATCACTGATACTAATACAGCTACTGATGTCTCTATTAATTTTAACATTAATGGCAGACATTCAACATTACAGTATCATTGAAAGCTATACATTTCAACATTTATTAGGCTTTAAAAAAAGAACAACTTTTAATTTAAGTGCACTTAAAACAATCTTCACATAAACCCATTATAATAAATGTCATATTTACCTGTGGCCTTTCTTCCTGTTAGATGTATAGGCCTACAGAAATTGAATAAAGTTATCAAACACCTTTCTTAATTTAATGACATATATTAACATTAATGACAGACATCACAGCAACTAGTTTATTAGGCTGCTGAGGCCGCTGCCGAACATGATGCAGATCTGACAGGCGCATTTCATTTTCCCACAACTCTTTAAGTTCATTTAAGACGTTATTTAACACATTTAAAACTGTTCTTATGAGAATACTTGAAAAAACGGGTATTTTGGCATAATTCTGTGTTATTGTACGTTCAAGCGCGAAAGAGAACTCGATTCTGGCGCTCGTCTTTCTGTGTGTCGTGTGTGTATCAGGACATTCACAGACACATTCTTTGATTTTTGACTTAAACATGTAACGCAACAATTTTTCAAATAACATTCTAATTTTTAAATAATTTAAGTCCTAGTTTGCTAAATTCTTTTTGCACACTTGACTTTAAAAGTAACCTTATTCTTAAGTTTTGGGGCAACATCAGAAGAAACTCATTTAAAACCTTGCATATCCAGGATACAATGAAATTACATCCCACAAGTCAAGTCTGCCATGAAAGATTAATGTTCTCATGTACTTTGTTTGTGCTAATGGGTGTCAGTAGCTCAAAGAAGAACACAAGTGAAAATGATCATAAAGGAAGAGATGGAGTTCAGAGAGGCTGGTCGCTGGGCACTTGGCTAATAACACAGCCGGAAGCATATGTTCAGGTTTAGCTGCACCGTGTGTGCGCTCATGATTCCTGCAGACATGAAAAATAAGTGATTAATGGAAGTGACTACGGCCCACAGTGCTCACAAGTTAATTAAAAGCTCAGCAGCACTGCAGCCATGCACTTTGCCCATCTAAAGTCACATCATTTTTCCTGAGCCAAACTGAGAGGCCAGGTCTTTATTTATGGATGTGTGAGGCTTTGCTCCCCTACTTTTGAATGACATGTCTCTCTTTTACATATTTATGTTTTACTTGAGGACTTTATGATTGGTATGCATTATGCAATCTTCTTAATGTATTTTCTGTCTTTCAAGGCTGGTAATTCAGCATTTCAGGTACAGTAACTGGACATTTTGCACAATTAACAAAGTTAATGTGATGCAATACACTTTGTAATTTTGCTACACTTTATTAGTTGTTTAGTACTAGACACTGACTAATGCAAAAATGATTCTTCACTACATCCATTCTTTTTCGACTTGGATAATTGTTAATTTAGGAATTGAATGGCTGTTATTTTAAAAGTTGATTAATTACCCAAAGTATAGGCTATATTAAGTTATCATTTTGGGGTGTTTGTTTAGAGACCCATTAAATGTGTTCTATCTATCTATCTATCTATCTATCTATCTATCTATCTATCTATCTATCTATCTATCTATCTATCTATCTATCTATCTATCTGTCTGTCTGTCTGTCTGTCTGTCTGTCTATCCATCTATCCATCCAATCATCCATCCATCATAATAATAAATATCCATAATGTATTTTTGTTGTAATCTAGTGATCATTTGCTATGTTAAAAAGCAAACATAAAATTCTCATTAAAAATCTATGCATATTGGCCATGGGACAGTTAAACAAAACAATATCTACCAACTAGAATAACAGAAGCTGGTTGAAGCTGAATTTTCCAATAGGGAAATTTTGTTTAATATGGAGTCTTTTCATAACCCAAGTGTGGTAGCATAAGAAAATCTAAAAACGTATCTAATTTACAATGATCTTAAATGATAAATCCACTTACTGTATATGAGATGTCCCACAAATGCTCGGTACAGTATTAAATAAAGACCTGTAGGGTGTAATATTTCTTGGCTTCTGCTTGGCCTGCCATGGTGGTTTGCTGGTAGTTATGTTTTTTTTTGTTTTTTTTTTACTGTTTATATTTGTTATTGCTCTGCTGTTTTGGGGGTCTGTGAGGACAAGGCACTGTAAACAGTGAGTTTCCAGCCTGCAGTCTCTTCCATTGGCAGTAAATAATGTGGATGTTCTTATGCTGCTCAGCCCTCTCTCACTGGCTACAGTTTCACTGAAGTGCATCTTGCAAAAAAACACACACAGTTGTATAGTTATATGCAAGAACATAAAGGAAAAAAATATGATAGATTATTATTATTTTTTTATACAGTGCATCCGGAAAGTATTCACAGCGCTTCACTTTTTCCACATTTTGTTATGTTACATCCTTATTCCGAAATCCTTATTCATTATTTTCCTCAAAATTCTACAAACAATACCCCATAATGACAACGTGAAAGAAGTTTGTTTGAAATCTTTGCAAATTTATTAAAATCAAATGTACATAAGTATTCACAGCCTTTGCTATGACACTCATAATTGAGCTCAGGTGCATCCTGTTTCCACTGATCATCCTTGAGATGTTTTTACAACTTGATTGGAGTCCACCTGTGGTAAATTCAGTTGATTGGACATGATTTGGAAAGGCACACAGTGCATGTCAGAGCACAAACCAAGACATGAAATCAAAAGAACTGTCTGTAGACCTTCGAGACAGGATTGTATCGAGGCACAGATCTGGGGAAGGTTAAAAAAAGTTTTGCTGCATTGAAGGTCCCAATGAGCACAGTGGCCTCCATCATCCATAAATGAAAGAATTTTGGAACCACCAGGACTCTTCGTAGAGCTGGCCTCCCCCGGCCAAACTGAGCGATCGGGGAGGGAGGTGACCTAGAACTGATGGTAACTCTGACAGAGCTCCAGCGTTTAACTGTGGAGAGAGAAGAAGCCTTCCAGAAGAACAACCATCTCTGCAGCACTCCTCCAATCAGGCCTGTATGGTAGAGTGGCCAGACGGAAGCCACTCCTCAGTAAAAGGCACATGACAGCCCACCTGAAGGACTCTTAGACCATGAGAAACAAAATGATCTTGTCTGATGAAACCAGGCACCGCTCATCATCTGGCCAATACCATCCCTACAGTGAAGCATGGTGGTGGCAGCATCATGCTGTGGGGATTTTTTTCAGCAGCATGAACTGGGAGACTAGTCAGGATCGAGGGAAAGATGAATGCAGCAATGTCCAGAGACATCCTTGATGAAAACCTGTTCCAGAGTGCTCTGGACCTCGGACTGGGGCAAAGGTTAATTTTCCAACAGGACAATGACCCTAAGCACACAGCCAAGATAACAAATGGGTGGACAACTCTGTGAATGTCCTTGAGTGGCCCAGCCAGAGCCCAAACTTGAACCCGATTGAACATCTCTGGAGAAATCTGTAAATGGCTGTGCACCGACGCTCCCCATCCAACCTGATGGAGCTTGAGAGGTCCTGCAAAGAAGAACGGGAGAAACTGCCCAAAAATAGGTGTGCCAAGCTTGTAGCATCATACTCAAAAAAACTTGAAGCTGTAATTGGTGCCAAAGGTGCTTCAACAAAGTATTGAGCAAAAGCTGTGAATACTTATGTACATGTGATTTATTATTATTATTGTTTTTTTATTTTTTATAAGTTTGCAAAGATTTCAAACAAACTTCTTTCATGTTTTCATTATGGGGTATTGTTTGTAGAATTTTGAGGAAAATAATTAATTTAATCCATTTCCAGTCTTTCCTTTTTGTGCTGTCCCCTGCTGAAAAGACTGATTTAGACCACCGTGAATGGTGTCAGAAGAAGTTTTCTGTAGTGAAGCAGTCTGGTGGGAACAAACTAGTACAAGAGGGTCCAAAACACACATCCAAAACATTCTAAACCAGTTATGTATTTCTTCTTTTATGTTAATTTCATAATATATGACATCATAAACCCAATAATGAATTATGTCTCTCTGCATTTTGTGAAATCCCCATGCCGCTTGCTCTAGACCCTCCCAGATCAGTATTATCAGGATTATTTGATTTTATTCTGACAATGAGGGATGTGTTTCTGCAATGATTAAGTGTGGGGCTGTGTTTGTAAGGACTGTGGAGATATTAATTGAATCTGATATTAAATATTACAGACATAATTTGACAAGACAAAGAGATGCTGGGCTTGATTTAATACTTGTCTGCATGCTGAGATGAGATGGAGAATTTAAAAAATGGGTTGCCATCTGGAAAAGAGAGAAGCGAAAGGGTCAGAGTCGAGGTTTAACTGAATCTGACCTATAACAAATTAAATGAAATTTTTAGAACTGTAGGACACACAGATGCTGTTTACACTTGGTGTTTAGATCCATCTCAAGTGATCTGATCAAAAGTGGACAGCACAAAATGCTGGTGTAAGCAGGAACCAAAACATTTTTGTGATTTTGATCACTCAAACCACTCCACTCCACTCCACTTTAAAAACCAATTGCATTTGTACAGTGAAAGACTGCCTACAGCAATTGCGTTAAAACAAGTGTTTTGAACTTTTAACATGACTTTAAAAGAACAATACATGCAAAGAAATGCTCTTATGCGCTCCTAGGCTTTATTTAGAGCATTATTTACCAAATACAGTTAAAAAAAAAAACATCAATATTTCTTAATATTTTTTTGTGGAAACCAATACATTTTTTTCAGGATTCTTATGAATTGAAACTTTAAGAGAACACCATTTATTGGAAATATAATTTTTTTCTTTACATTATAAATATCTTACTGCCACATTTGATGAGTTTAGTGATGATCCTTGCTAAATAAAAGTATTAATTTCTTAAAAAAAATAAAAAAAAATCTTATGTACCAAACTTTATTAGTCTCAAGTCCACCTAAAATATTATTTTATTTTTCATTTATTTTTTATTTATTTTATTTTACTTTTATTAATTTTTTTATTTTATGCTTTTATTTTATTATTTTTGTTATAGGTACTCAAATACATTCACTGTGAATTCAGCCTGCTTGTGCAGATTCAATTCAGGTATATTTAAAAGAAACTGACAATTCTTTTGATTTTCTTCTTCTTCTTTTTCTTTTTCTTCTTCTTTCTTCTTTTTTTTAAATTTTTTTTTATACTTCTTCATCATGAGTGAGGTATGCAGCCACAAAACCAGAAAAAAAATCCCCTAAAAATCCAATCATAAATGATCAGAGAAGACATACCAGTTACTACCAGGTGTAGATGTCGATCTATCTTGCCTGACCACTTGTGGTCAGATCCATCAAGTCAGATCTTAAAACCTTGTAAACAGGGCTGGACACACACAAACATAGTTGTATTCACACAATCTTCTTCTTGCCAGACTGAAATCTGGACTTGACCTTAACCGAGCACAGTTGACGCTGGTCATTCCAGAGTGTGAAGTCAGCATGGTATTTTGTTGCCGCTGTTGTGCAGCAGTGAAAACATTGAGAGAGAGAGGTTCCAGCACAGCCCTGCGGTGCCATGTTTTAAATGGTGTTACGTTCTTAGCTCTTGACACTCTGCTACTGCAAGACTGTAGCGTAACCGTCATACATACTGTATATAAAGCCGAAAAACATGATAACACAAACCCCAGTGCGGAGAGGGGACATGAACAGAGGCACTATATCACACACACGTACGCATGCAAGCTGCTGCCTGAGTGAGTATGTTTGTGTTTTCTTGATTGTGTGGGACCGTACACCAGCAGAACAGTTAACCGGAGGGGAATTGTACAAATCCATATTCAACATGTGCCGCATTCACTCGCCTGAAAGGATTAAATAGGAGCTCCTAGTGGGTGCACAGCAGGGGTAGATGAAGGACATGCAATCATGCAGAGAGTGTGTGTTTGTGTATGTGTGTGGAGGGTTATGAGGATCATAAATTATGCTGATTGGCTGTAGAGCTGGAAGTTAACATAGGATAGGGGACTGGGGAGTGTGTATGCGTTTACGTTACGGATGTTCCATGCTTTCCCAAAAACCGCTGGAGGGACATGTCTTTAAGTCGTCTTCAAAGCACGTTAGAAAAGGACCCAGGCCTGTTTCACACAGCATTCATAAACAGCACAACAGTGTAAACAGACTGGTGTGAAAGAAGTCCTCGTTTTTGCACAGTTTAAACTGCTTTTATCATCACAGTTATTTCTTGACTCGTACCGAAAGTTTCATTATTGCCAAAAAGACAAAAAATTCTGAACCGCTCTGCTTTGTAGAGTCCCTGCAGATTTCCTGCTGAGCATTCAAGTTCGGCATGGAAACCTTGGACACTGTGGGCATTATGGAGTTGAAAATAGATCAGCACAAACTTTAGTCCGCTCAACTAGATCAGCATAAATGACCACGGGTCTTCCACCATTTTTATATTAAGAAAGTGTTCTTCAAACCGTTTGAGAGCATTTAACTCTTTATAATATTATTGTCATGATGTCTTTACATACGGAATCTTTTTTAATTATGCCATCAATTTAAAATGACCTAAAACTTATTATTATTAATATAAAAGTATTAATATTATCATTATTACTATTATTATTATTATTATTATTATATTTTGTTTTAATTAAATGTATTATTGTTATTGTTAAATTTAACTTAATAAATTTAATTAAAATATAATGCATTTAGTCGTTTTATTTTTGTAACTTATATACATCATTGCATTTTATATTTGATTACTGTTTAATATTTTTATTATTATTATCATTATTATTGTTATATTTTATTGTTACATTTATTTGTAATTAATGTATTATTATTGGTAAATTGAACTTAGTATATAAGAATAATTAGTGTCATTTGCACTCGCATTTTACATTTTGATTAATATTCAATGTATATTAATATTATTAACTTTAGTCGTATTGCTACATTTGCCATTGTATTTTACATTTGATTACTGTTAAATATATATTGTTGTTGTTATTGTTATCATTTATTTTAATCAAAGCATTATTGCTGAATTGAGTCTGAAAAAGTAACATTATATATTTTAGTGTTGACTTGGTACAGAGTACAAGTTGAAAATGCAAGGCAATTATTTACGTTTATTGAAGTGTGGTATGTTTGAATTTAGATGTAAATCATGTGGTTAACAGCTTGTCTCCATTATGCCCCACAAACCTTTTCTGCATGTGCATTTGCATTTTTGACCAAAAATGGGCAAATCGAACAAAAGAAAAAAAGAGCAGTCAGATTTGAAATTGAAGGGAGTCAGAACCATTCATTTGCATATTTATTTTCTGGTCTATACATCTCACAAAGGCTGATGTTCAGAGTTTGATTGACAGGGTAAAATTATGAAGACAAGCTGTCATTCGTTTTGTGAAAAGGGAATACAACTGTTGCTTGAGTACGTATTACAAAAGATGTTGCTTCCGATGACGTAAGGCTCATCTAAACATCCACTTGCTTAACTCTATCATTGTCTTTTGTTTTTCCTCGCTCTGGCGCTTGTTTTATAGTGTGCTCGACACACAATTTTCAAATCTGTTAATTTTCATCGCCATACCGAGATCATGTGAGTCGGTCTGTTTGCTTGTGGTTTTTTTTTCTACCTAGCAGATCTTTTCACTCTACAGACAAGGTTTATCAGTTATATCGGTTTCTTGTTCTGTTGGTCATAAAAATTAGTCTGGCTGTCTGTCTTTCGGGTCAAGGTTATGTCATTATATGTTTCTTTTTTTACTACTTTCACTGATATGACTAGTGGAGAAAGACAGGAAGTAATGGAAAGAAGAGATGAGAATGGGATCAGGAAATGTTGCAACTTTGATTCAAACCCACATGACCTGCACAACTTCAGATGGTTATGCAACCTCATGTATGATATTGTTAAGGTTGTCAAAAGTACTGGTACACAGTAAACCCTTTTTATGTTAAGAAATGTACAGTTTAAGTAAGCAGAACTTGCAGATTTTGCTCTTAACTTGAAATATTTGAGTTAACTAATTGATAAGTTACATTTAACTTAAAATTATCATGTAATCTCAACTTAAATATTTTTAGTAGTGGAAACGTCTCGGTTACGTTCCTTGAACGTAATGAGATCTCCGACGCAACGTTGAACGTGACTGATGGAAAGGGAACTTGGCTAGCTTTAACTAGTTAATTCAGTAAATCCTACCTTGCAAATTGGTGACAATGCTTTGATAGCATTAGCATAGCATAACACTTGCCGAATGAGTACAGCAATATTGAACATTTAACATATATCTGTTCTCAAACTAAGCTCATACTTCACCATGTTAACCCTACAAAAAAACTAGCTAAACTAGCATAACAAAACATTAAACACTATTAAATCTCCCACTTAATGTTAATCTTGCACAAAAAAACATAATATCACACTTAATTTTGGCATTTACTGTCCCTTTTGAGTGTCATGGCAAAGCATGCTGGGAAATAGAAATCCCAGCCCAGTTTCAGATAAATTTAAAAGAAACAAGTTCATAAAACTCAAAACAATGAAACAATTCAGATGACTTAAAATGTGTCAGTTTTGTGAGCTCAAAAGAAAAAGAAAGTTCTAAATAATCATAAAAAATTATTTAATTGAACTAATTTGTTTAATTTGAGTTGTCTCTACTCAAACCAATTAATTATTTTGAGCATTATTTACAGTGTACTTGGGTACCAAGTTGGTACTAAAGAAAATTTAAAATGTAACAATACCAGCATTTCTACAGTACCAGTAGTACCGAGTACTGGGTATATTCGTTACCTGCTGATAGGCAGATGCTTTCAAATGCTCCCGTGTATCCGTGTAAGCGTCAAATGTTTCTATTTACAATGTGTTTTTTAAGCGTTAATAATTGTAGCCAATCGCAGGCATATCTGTTGAGCCCATGAACGCAGTGGCCAATCTGATGTGTTTAAGTTCCAGAGCTCCATAAACACTGGAATTTTCCCTCACAGTGCGATTTAGATCTCTTTACACGCTTACAAATCCTTTCATTATTACCAACAAAGTGTAAACATGATGTAAATGATTCATTGTGCGGTGTAGAAAGCTTTTATAGTTTTTACAAGAATGTAGATCTCAGTGATCGACAGCTTCAGTGATTATAAAGGGAGCACTCTTTGCTACTGAAACAAAGTTCAAAGTTTCTGGATTTACAACTGTATTTAAATGCACGATTGAATCCCGGACAAAACAATCTGATCAGAATAGATGTGCATTAAATGCAAATGCAAACAGACCTGCCACTTGTTCTATGTAATGTGTATGTGTTTCTTTGTCCTTTTATTACATTTTTTTCACTTGATCTTTTTATAAATATTTAAAGTCCACATGTTGTTTAAATATATTATTTACTTAGAATTGTAATCATAAATAATAAACTAATTATTATTATTTTTTATTTCTTTTCTTTTAATTAATATTTTTATATTTTTATATTTTAATATATATTTTTTGTTGATTTTATTTTTAGTTCCAACAGTTTTTGCTATGGTACCGAAATTGGTACAAGGTAGGGGTGTAACGATATTCAAAACGAACTGAAAAACCGTGATACACCACCCACGGTTCGAACCGCGATACTCTCATGTCGAACGGAACATGCCCCGCCCCAGCTCTCACTTCACCTTATGCCACAAAACTATTTTTTTTCTTCCTTGACATTTGATTAAATAGTAATTAGTACACTTTTAACAACTAATAAAAGCTGCATTTTTACTAAATATTATTATAATAATATTATTTACTAAATATGCACTAACTTTTGTCTTCCAAGTGCATATCACGTGACTTGGTGATCGCTCAAGTTGCATGGTGGAAGAACAAAGAGAGCCAGTTTCCCCATTTAGCCAGGTTCAAGTACACCTGGCTGCAGCCTGCAGATCGGGGAGGGGCTCCACCCACTTACTCTGATTGGCTCATTCGCCATTCATAGGCATACATGATAGAAAATGTGTTTGTAGTTTGTGTCAGATAGTGCATGGATTGATGAGCGAATGTCATTAATTCAGTTACAAAACTGTAAAAGAGAGGTGTCTATGGCCACACAAATAAGGTTGAGCTCAATCTAGAGCACACTTAATCTGAGACAAATTCAGGTGTTTTTACCTTAACTCGTTATGTCCGTGTCATTGAGTTGTCTGCTACTACAAGTTTAATCTTTCAGGTCAGTCGAATTCACAAATTAATCATATGTTATTTATTGTGAGACAAAGGATTTAAAAGAATCGGCTCAAAAGATTCAGTCACGAAACGAGTTCGGAGATCTCAATTTAATATAGCTTGCTTCATAAAGTAAATCACAATATTTAATCGCGGGGGCTGTGAGATTTTCGGATACAATTTGAACTAACAATTAGTCAAAATGTGATGTTTTCCAATCTAATTTTGGCCGCACCTGAAACGGAAAAAGAAGTAAAACATCACTAATTCAAGGACGTGCATTTATTGTCTGTCTGTCAGATGCGAGTTGCATTCATTACTATAGCAACAGACTCCAGGCGTGTTGTTTCAGAATCATGGCTGGTACAAATTTAAAGTTCTTGATTTCGTCATTTTAAAATAATGAGTAATGGATTGTTTTTCTGAAATAAAGTGTAGCAAAAAGTCTGATATTATGCTTTGCAAAGTAGTGAAGAAAATTAAAGCTCCATACACACATAAATAGTAGGCCTAGCTACATAAAAATAACATGGCAGACACATCCTATTACAGTGTCATTTAGTTATACAACTGCCATAACACCATCTGTAAATATAAGTGTGTCTTGTTACTGATAATGATACTGATACATCCTTTTCATTTCCTTTCTCATACTATGGTGATATGAAATAATCAAAATGTCATAAATCATTTAATTCATAATTCATTCCTCTACCTGAAGACCTGACCCTCCTGCTGTAAATAATCAAGCATTTTTTTAAATTATTGTGTGCTCGTCCGTGCGTTAGCCTAAAGACCAGCTTGATTTAGCAAAACAATAATTTCAGGGAAATTGCGAGTTACAGGCTAATGTTTTTTCCCTTCTGTAAAACTGCACAGCCCTTTCAAGTTTTTTAAATGACACTCCTTCATACACCAACTACAAATACGAACACCTTTTCTATCATGTATGCCTATGAAAGACGATGGAACCAACACGTGTAGCCCCGCCCCAGGTGCAGTCCCTCCCCGATCTGCAGGCTGCAGCCAGGTCCTTCTCACCAGGTTGGCTAAAGTCTACCTTGGAGTCCCAGCATCAGCATCGGTTCACAGTGAGAGAGTTTTCTTTACAGCAGTGTCTCAGCTGGTTTGGTCGCGAGACCATTGAGTGGGTCACGGAGTGCCTGAGAAAAACGTGTTGTACCGATTCAGTATCTGCGGTCAAATGATATGTTGTAAGGCTATTGAGAATGAGAAGGTGATGTAACAATGTTTACTCTGTGTTGCATACCGGGAAGGCGCCGCCATATTGGGAGGATACGCTATCCGTTGCCATGGTTATTTTGATAGTGAGACCGAGAGAGCAGCTTGAGATTTGTTTTAATTCTTGCAATACGGCGCAGTTTCTTGGGGAGAAATGGAGAAGGGGGGCGTAAAAGGAAAGGGGCTGTATCGGGAGGGACTAAATAACACCGCCAAACAGCTTTAAACTGCTTGACATCAACAACATCGACCCGTAGCCTACAACCTGCCAGCTACAGAATGGACAAAAGACACAGAAACACTAACACCTATCACACACCCTGACATTGTCAATTATCTGGTTTATGGTATCAGTGCCTACATAACGCAAGCGTTCAGAAGCTTTAAGTCATTAGAAGCGTATGAACAATTCTGCTCCGGTTGGGTGCAAGACTTGCAAACCTGTAAACTGAGAGAGCTCAGTCATACTTGTAAGTAAGGTTGCACTCCACTTTTATTAATGTTTTTTACAGTTCTAATGCTTATTATTGTAGAAAAATAAATAAAATAAAATAGTTAAATATAATAATATAATTGTAATACTTTCATTGTAAAAATGAAATTATTTTCGCCTACTGTCATTAATGTGTTTGGTGATGATCATGAATGGCAAGCAGATGGGCAATTGCTGCAGACAAAGTAGCATGGAATGAAATGTATGTACTTTTGTTGTGTAACAGGTCATGTTATGACTTAAGCTTCAGAACGCTTGCATTGTGTAGACACTGATACTATAAACCAGGTAAATGAGTGAGAGGTGGTAGCGTCATGTCTGTTGTTGATGTAAAGCAGTTTCTCTGCTAGGCAGTGTTACTTAGTCTCTCCCGATATAGCACCTTACCTTTCACTTCCTCGTTCTCGATTTCTCCCCAAGAAACTGCGCTGTATATCAAAAAATGCAAACAAATCTCAAGCTGCTCTCTCTGTCTCACTATCAAAATATCCTCCCAATTTGGCGGCGCCTTCCCGAAATGCAACACGGAGTGAAAACATTGTGACGTAACTCCTCATTCTTAATATCTCGGCGTCATTTTCGTAGCTTGTTACGAAAAACAAAAAGTCTCTCTCACTTTAGAAAACCGAACTTTCATGTCCTGTCAGCCGTTATACTGTGCTCGTAGCGCACACACTTCAATTACACGCGCACATGCGGGGGGTGCAAGCTGTATATTACTTCATATAAAGCGCTAGAGAAACTACGAGCATGCAGCGTTACGTTGTCAATTCGTAAGTCATGAAATAAAAGTAAAGTACAGTACCAATAAATCACCTAACTGGTTTGATGTGTGTGAGCTGGGAAGGCATGCAGGTATGATGTTCATTCTGTTCATCAGGAGCAGTTTCTATGATTCATTAATGGTGGTATTGTGTATTCGCCATAGTAACTGTTGTTTCCATAAGCCAAACCATGTTTCCAAACTTTATTTTCACTTTATGTTATTTTGTATATTTTTAAATTAGTGTGGTGGCTACTTTGTATTAACAAAAACTGCTATTTAATAGCTTTACCTTATAGGCCTATTTATTCATCAGTATTAGTCATATTCATACAATTTATGTGTTTAAGTAGGCTGAAGTGGGACATTACTTGTGTGTGTCATAATTTTTTGTGGAATATATATATATGGTAAAATGAGTAGATAAACCAGTTTATTTCTGACTGGTCAGTGAAGGCATTTATTTCATTTATTTCATCAACTGCTCTAAAGTAAACATGAAGCCAAGTTATAAAGATAAAGTTAATGAATTAAATTATTGTTGTTGTTGTTATTAAGTTAAAAGTGAATTTAGTGTTATTATTGTTGGTGCCCTGCCATGAACCCTGCCTCACAGCAAACAGAACCGAACCGAACCGTGGCTCCAAAACCGTCATGTGAACCGAACCGTGGCATTGGTGTATCGTTACACCCCTAGTACAGAGAACCGTGAAATTGTAATGCTTTTGGTATTGACTACTGGAATTTTGATACTGTGACAACCTTAGATTTTGTATGGTTATAAAATTCTATTTTGTATTGAATATCCTTTTTTTATACTCTCAGTAATAATGTTGCGATTCTTAAATTCACTTTCAGCATTATACTGTATATAAATAATTAATACATTAATGATAAAATTGAAATAAAATTAATACATTATTAATTTGTGATTTATTATATGATTTTAATATTATATTATTTCATGTAGATTGTTTTCTATTAGGGATGCACTGTGTGTGCACTGTGTGTATATATATATATATATATATATATATATATATATATATATATATATATATATATATATATATATATATATATATATATATATATATATATATATATATATATATACAGTTTATGATATTGCTATTATTTTATTAAAATAACATTAATATAAAATAACATTAATATATGATATTGTATGATTTTAATATTCTATTAAAATATAATATTATTTTATATAAATATATTTTTAATATTATTTTATTATATTATATTACTATATAATATAATATTCTATTGATTATTATTTTTTCATACTTGCACATATAATATTATAATGCTTAAGCATTTCAAACAATTAATTTTATTTGTATTATTTATAGTATTGAAATTTAATATCAGCTATTTACTATTTGAATATAATGAATAATATGTATTATTAATATTTTAAAAACTATTTTCTCTTGTTGTTGACTGGAATTTTAATATTGTGACATCCATAGGTTTCACATTTTCTGATGTAAACTTACCCGTATGAACGTCACCCAAATGCTGGGGTGGTTGCCATGAGAATTATAAGCAATAGAAATTGATATGCTTACAACATAACAAGCGAAGCGATTCTTCATTTCGACATGCGTCTGCTTGTGCAGTGAAGATCCTATTGACTATTTAATTCGCTAATCTCACTGCCGATGCCCCGACCAAGCGTTGAAAGGCGTTCCTTTGATTGAGGCCGATTGCTATGTAAAATGTCCATTGATTTCTCTATGACCCAGCTACATAATCCCTCAGTCTGATTATAAATCACCCTGTCCTCCTCTTTTCATGGCTGTTTCTTCAATATGATAAAACCCAGGCAGCTCCACAGCATCTTTAATTGGGTGAATGGGGGCCATGCCGAATATATTTCACAAAGCCGTATGTGGTTGGTTTGAGTGGCTACTTTAATTTTTATTATGTTTAAGAGGGACATTCTGGCAGACATTTTTAAGACTTGGCTTGTATGCGTATCAATATAAAATACAAGAGTCATTGTTTGTCTATAGAGAATAGACAGCGTGTTTTATGGCTTTAGAGGCTGATTATAAGTGATCTGCCCTTGATGGCCGTGTCTTTGTTCGTCCCCTTGAGGACCAGAAGCCTTTGAGTAAACATCATTACTGCCTGCCTGCCCATAAACTTGCTTTTACATTTCAAACCGCGCAGCAGGCTTATTTACTATGAGTATGTTGATGGGCAGAACTGCTGTCTTAATGGTGTTGTTTATTTGAATGAGAGGAAAGGAAAGATTAATGACGTGCTCTCTGAGCGTAACAGGCCATCCGTCCAAACGCCGTCCTGGATGTCTGCGCTTTTGGAGACTTGTGCTCTGCCTAAATGGAAAGACTGTTTGGATGCTTTTCATTTAGCAAATTATTACTTTTATTCAGCAAGGATGCATTAAATTGATTAAAAGTGACAGTAAAACATTTATCATGTTTAAAAAAAGTACATTTCTTGTTCTTGTTCCACGCAAATATTAAGCAGCACAGCTGTTTTAAACATTTATAATAATCAAAAATGTTCATTACCATGTTAGAATGATTCCTGAATTGTCATGTGACACTGAAGACTGGAGTAATGATGCTGAAAATTCAGCTTTGCCATCACAGGAATATTATTATTATTATTTTGTATATCAAAATAGAAAACAATTATTTTAAATTGTAATTATATTTCACAATATTGCTGTATTTTTATTGTTTTTTATAAATCTGATAAATGCTTAAAAATCCAACCGACCCAAACTTTTGAACATTGTGGTACAGTATAAGAGCATCAATTGGCTGCCATGGAATATTTACAAATAATTTCTTTATTAATCTTCTGTCATGTCACTATCTGTCTTTAAGCACAATGTGAAATCAAAATTGAGCTTATTTTCAATGATTATTAGTTAATTATTAATATTAATCAGTGATATCATCTCATGAGCCTTTGAAACCCTGAGGAATAAAACTAAAATCAATATAACCTTATTTTCCACTTAATATTGTGTTTTACTCAGAAATGCATTGCTGAGTTTAAATGTGCTTTTAATGCTGTTTTTTCACTGCTGGAAGCGATCCTGGCTTATTTTGTGGTTTTCCCTGCATTCTGAGCGTGACATGTTCTGAAACAGCTGTGCGCTTAGAGGAGCAGAAGACAGCTGATGTCACTAATTCATCATTTTACTCTCTGCTGCAGCCTTTCCTTCACACTTCCTGGCTGGTGGTGCTCTTTTGCTCTTTCAGGGGTTCAGTTCAGTGTGAATGTGGGTGGGATACGACGTCGGCCACCGACATTTTCCCTGAGACTCTTTTAAGTGGGGCTGACATGACTTAGACAGTACCTGTGAGTCTGTGCTGTTAGCCAGAGCTAAGACTGAAGAACTGAGACACAATGTCCTAGATTATTTACAGCCACTGACCACATCACTTCAGATCAGCCTCTCTTTTTTTAAAACTCTGTCTTTCTCACCACACCATCCCTGGACTAAAGACACTGTTTCTATCTATCTATCTATCTATCTATCTATCTATCTATCTATCTATCTATCTATCTATCTATCTATCTATTGTTCCATCCATACCCCCACCCTATTTATCCATCCATCCGTCCATCTATCGTTCTATCCGTCTATCAATCCATCTATCCGGCTGTCCATGTGTCCATCTATCCATCTGTCATTCTATCTATCTATCCATCTATCCGTCTATCTATCCGCCTGTCCGTTCGTCCATCTATCGTTCTATTTATCTATCCATCTGTCTGTCTGTTCGTCCATCCATCTATCCATCTACCGTTCTATCCATCTATCCGTCTGTCTGTCTGTCTATCCATCTATCTGTCTGTTTGTCTGTCCATCTATCCATCTACCGTTCTATCCATTCATCTATCCATTTATCGTTCTATCCATCTATCCGTCTCTGTCTGTCCATCCATCCATCCATCCATCCATCCATCCATCCATCCATGGCTTGTCTCCAGTAATGTGGTATGTAAAAATATATATATAGTTCAATATATGTTTTCTTTCCGTAAGTTTTATTCATTCATCAAAACCACTCACATTTGCCACTTGCTCTGTGTTCATTTTGGACTGAAGACACACACTCTAAAAATTCTGGTTTACTTTTTTAACCCAAAGTTGGGTTCAGCTTGGTGGGTCATTTTGCTGGGTTATTTTTATTTTTACCCAGGTGGTGGGTATACCTCACAGACAAAGACAAGTGAACATGGCATGCACATGTACAAAGACATATTTTATATTCATTCTCATACACACAGACGGACGCCCTCCCACAGCCACAGTATAGGCAATTGTCAGGCAGACAGTGTGTGGGGACTGCCTTACATTAAACCCAGCATATCTTTAGGGATCCATTACAACATTACTGCATCTGGTGTATAACAATAAGATCTACTCCCAAATCCCCAACTCCAAACCACCCCTACTGCCTTTCCGAAACCTCAGCCTGTGCATTCGACTCTCTGAAGTCTTGAAGTGCATGCATACTGTATCTACATGCTACAGGGTGCCATGTCTCATAACCTTGTCACCAGTAGTAATGCAGGAGGCTCTTTTACAAAAAAAATAAACTCCAGATTCTCACATATATTCTGACAACTTGCCTTGGGACTCCAGTTCGCCTTTCTCTTTCTTGATTCTTTCTCTCTCTAGAAAGAAAGACTCTAATGTAAAATGACCAGATTTCGGAAATTACACTGAGGAGGGTTTCTAGTTCACTGGCAAATCAGTGAAATGTCCAATGCTTTTATCTAAGAAAAAAAATGACAATTTTTGTCCTTTTGTAATTTGACCTTATTAAATGTAGTTCCGTGATGAACAATGTTATCATACTCATCATACTCTAAATTACTCAATTCTAAATTGTCAAATTGTATATATTTATAAAATTATACTATACACTCACCTAAAGGATTATTAGGAACACCTGTTCAATTTCTCATTAATGCAATTATCTAATCAACCAATCACATGGCAGTTGCTTCAATGCATTTAGGGGTGTGGTCCTGGTCAAGACAATCTCCTGAACTCCAAACTGAATGTCAGAATGGGAAAGAAAGGTGATTTAAGCAATTTTGAGCGTGGCATGGTTGTTGGTGCCAGACGGGCCGGTCTGAGTATTTCACAATCTGCTCAGTTACTGGGATTTTCACGCACAACCATTTCTAGAGTTTACAAAGAATGGTGTGAAAAGGGAAAAACATCCAGTATGCGGCAGTCCTGTGGGCGAAAATGCCTTGTTGATGCTAGAGGTCAAAGGAGAATGGGCCGACTGATTCAAGCTGATAGAAGAGCAACTTTGACTGAAATAACCACTCGTTACAACCGAGGTATGCAGCAAAGCATTTGTGAAGCCACAACACGCACAACCTTGAGGCGGATAGGCTACAACAGCAGAAGACCCCACCGGGTACCACTCATCTCCACTACAAATAGGAAAAAGAGGCTACAATTTGCACAAGCTCACCAAAATTGGACAGTTGAAGACTGGAAAAATGTTGCCTGGTCTGATGAGTCTCGATTTCTGTTGAGACATTCAGATGGTAGAGTCAGAATTTGGCGTAAACAGAATGAGAACATGGATCCATCATGCCTTGTTACCACTGTGCAGGCTGGTGGTGGTGGTGTAATGGTGTGGGGGATGTTTTCTTGGCACACTTTAGGCCCCTTAGTGCCAATTGGGCATCGTTTAAATGCCACGGCCTACCTGAGCATTGTTTCTGACCATATCCATCCCTTTATGACCACCATGTACCCATCCTCTGATGGCTACTTCCAGCAGGATAATGCACCATGTCACAAAGCTCGAATCATTTCAAATTGGTTTCTTGAACATGACAATGAGTTCACTGTACTAAAATGGCCCCCACAGTCACCAGATCTCAACCCAATAGAGCATCTTTGGGATGTGGTGGAACGGGAGCTTCGTGCCCTGGATGTGCATCCAACAAATCTCCATCAACTGCAAGATGCTATCCTATCAATATGGGCCAACATTTCTAAAGAATGCTTTCAGCACCTTGTTGAATCAATGCCACGTAGAATTAAGGCAGTTCTGAAGGCGAAAGGGGGTCAAACACAGTATTAGTATGGTGTTCCTAATAATCCTTTAGGTGAGTGTATATTCATACACCAGATATATTTTTTTACTAGTGGGTGCAGGACACTAGTTCATTTATGTAAGTGAGGATAGCAAAATAAAGTAAACTGTGACATATTATACCCAAAAATTCTTCATACAGTGGACTACCAGTAAGATTGATAAAAATTTGGGGCCAAAATTATTCAGACACTTTGACCTGACCATGTTTGGCTTAAGTGTTTTTTCTTTAATTGCTAATGTGACCTTTTACACCACAGACTGAACAAAATAAAGCATTGCTTGGTCATTGGTTGACCTAAATTGGTATTATCTAATTGTGTACTTAAATTGAACAGCTGACAGCTGATTGGTTGATTGTAATCCATGACATACCTTTCTATCAAAGTTATCTGACATTATCAATATGAATTTATTCTTGTTCTTGTCATATCTTATTACCATTTTCTAAACTATAGCGAATAAACTGTGATAATGTGAGAAAATGTTGAAGGTGTCTGAATAAATTTTGGTTTGACTGTATATATATATACCACATATAGCGCCCTATTAAATATTATTTAGCACAGTAAACAACAGGGACATTTCTGTGGACAGCATCAGCCGGGGACAGGCTACTAAATTGCGGATGTCTGGTTACTCTAATGAATTACTAAACAGAGATAAACGATCCTCCGGTGATGTGGGCATGTGTGACCATTAGCAACAGGATGTGAAGTTTGAGTCTGATTTGAAAGGTTGCCATCTTCCTTTGAAACAAATCATATAGGTGGAGAAAAATGTTACCTGTTGTGTGAGGTTATGTGTGTGTGTGTGTGTGTCATCTGTGTTAGTGTCAGAAAGGAATATCTTCTCATCAGTGCCATAATGTCTTCTGTTGGACTGTGTGTGTGTTGTGTGTGAGTCTGCAGGCAAATGGAGGCAGACACAGAGCATCCCTGAAGGGTACACAAATAGACTGCCTGTTAGCTGTTTGTGCTCCATTTTGATGGAGTCCTAAAATTAAAACTTCATTTTTCATCTCGGGATGTGAGAAGGCAGCAAAGCAGTCAAGCATGGATTTCCTTCCTCTCCATAAGTGCTTCTCATCTGCATTGTCTGCAGCACCATCCTCTTTACACTGTACAGAGTAAAATATTGTTTGGGTTTTGACTACATTTAGTTCTGCAGATGATTATCTTTGTTTATTTGATAATCAGCTGGTTAGCTGGTTAAGACCCTTAGTTCAGGATTTATCTACAAATACCGGCAACAACAAAACAGGACGATCTCACGCACTGAAAATGTCAGAAACTGTCAGTTGTGGTGTTCACAGGCTTAATGAATGAAGTTCAGTACAGCAGATAAATCCTGTTCACATTCAAATTTTGGCTTACACTCCTGTAACTTAAGCTGAATTTCCCATTTTAAGTGCCAGCCATTGTCCCCAACTCACGCAGTAGGTTAAGCTGGAAAGAGATTAGTTATGTTTCCATCCAAAGTTGCAAATTTATCTTGGAATATCGCATAAAACATTTGCGAATAAAGCACTGTTTTCATCCAGGGAGCCGAATAGAACAAAATCGTCACTTTCTACTAAACTGGCGCTAAAGAAAAAACGATCACTAAGAAAAATGAAAGTTGCTGCAGCAGGTAATTATATCGAACCACTTTGACGATCTGACTTTCAGAACAACCAAAACAGCATTTTAGATGCTGGGCAACCAGATCATCCAGTTATGCCGTCCCAACCACAAAGTCATGTCTTTTTTGATGCACAACGAGGAATTTATTTGGTAAATGTCTTTACATCCTAGTTTATGCGCATGTTTTCTTATCGATGTTTACAATTTTGGGGGCGATAAACCCATGAATGGCATACTAATAGTAGTCAATGAACGATAAACTGCATTAAAAGAGTGAAAAACTAATAACTTTAATGTCTGATTTTCCCACTGAAAATGATAATACACATATTTGGGTATTTCACATTAACTGGTCCCAGACACAGCGCTCTTTGAGATGGCATTGGTCTGCATTTTTACTAGATAAAAACTAGATACTAATACAATTTCTTTCTAAAGTGTGTTTGTGTGGGGGTGAGATTTTTTTGTGTTGGGACCAAAATGTTATAAGAATAATAATAAAACCAGAAATCTACTGCATGCAAAACAGGTATTATTTAAGCATGTTTAATAATGAAGAGCTACAAATGCAAAAAGGTATCTGTAAGTTTCAGTTCAGGCTGGAAAATTGTAGTGGGTTGTGAATTCCGAATTTTTTACTTTGGACAAGGTAAACAATGGCTGTAAACGTGAAATCCCCAAATTTGTGTATGTGCACATATTCTCTTTTCCCATGTAGGCTTATTAAAGTATGTATATCACCACTCTTTGTCAATATTGTTCTCCACAGCTATTGACCAATGATAGTCTCTGTCAATCTCTGTGATACAGATACTTTTACAGACACAAAGTGCACTATGGCAGGCTGATTTTAATTGCTTGCAAAGGGGCCAGACATTTCAGACTTGTCATTATTGCTTTAGCCTGATGCCTCCCTAGTGCAGCACATGACATATCTGGGTTATCTGTAGGGTTTCAGGTTCATGTATTTTCAGACTTCAACATTCGTTGAATACTTAGGTTCTCCTTTAAATGTTTGAAGTTTTCCTTGTCATCTGTACAAGTCCTTGATTAAACTTGCATCACATATCATAAAGAAATAAAGCGTTGGTAAACAATAACTTTTGCTTACTGCTGTGAGTGTCTTGCATTTAGTCTCTTTTTATTGTACTTTTTTGCAGGAATTGATTGAGGAATGCATAGCCTTTTAAAATATGCTCAATTTGAAAATTTGACATATGCACACTACAAAGTTTTTGCCAGTGTCTGGGCTCTCTCCAGAAGTTATAAGTGATAAAAATGTCTTCATACTCGTTTAAACTGGAGTTGTGGTATCTCTTAGGACGTGGCCGTCTATTGTTGTTCCTGTCTTCAGTAGTTTGTTGTTGTACTGTTTCATCCATTTATTTTTTGACTGTAAAACAACGAACCAGGGCGGTGTACGCAATATTAACTCTCAAAACTAACACTTACATTATAGCTAGTAATGCCGTCATAACATCTACTCAGTGTACAGTTATGAGTATAGAGATACCCTTTCCGTACATAAGCAGGATGCCGTGTGGCAGATTTTCCTATGGAAAAAAAGTGCCCCCTCAATTGAACTGGCAGCAGAAGGCAATTCAAGTGTCTGCGTTAAAGGCCTAACTCTAATCTAGCATTCTGGAACAAGTCCACTGAATCTAATTCCCACAAAGACTTGAATGAGAGAGTTTGTATCTTATTCAAGACCTCGGAATGAATTATCCAAGATGCCCAGCATTGGCAAGCAGAGAGTCGTTGGGCTTTGGATGAGTAAAGATACATTTCTTTCTTGTTAGGACCCATCGGGGATGGATGTCAATGTTTACACTATAGATGTTGTGTTAATGAGGTTAATATTGCAGTTGGCTCAGTCTGGGGTATGTGTAACGTATGGATGTGCAGTCTTGCGGTAATTGTTATTGATTTAGCTGTGCCATTTTACTGCGGTTGATACGATTATATTTAGCCAGCTTTAATTGTTTCTCATCTTTTATTCTGACTACAGCTGCTTTATTAGATTTGGTAGGATAATGTATGTTTTATTGAAAGACAACTTTGCTTGGAGGCATGTGTAGCAGATAGTTATCTGAGCACTGCTAAATCTGGGATGTAACTAGGGTTTTCGAAATGGACCAGCTGTAAAAAAGGGTGTAGAAGGTGTACCAATCCATCTAAGTGATTAGACTCCTCTAATTCTGTGTGGTGTCTTGATGGACCATAGCCTGCTGTGATCCGAACACACACACAGACACACTCACTGCGGTCAGTCAAAGAGGATCAAGGCACCACAGATGGTTTAGTGCATCAGGCCCGACTGCTTTTATGGTGTCAAGTATTTTCATGGAGAGAATGGCACAAACAGCATTCATATGAACTAGGGCTACACAAATAATCAAAATAAAATTGAACTTGGCCTACTTGGGCAGTTTACTAAACAGTGAAAGACTGTGGTTTATTTAAATGAATGTAATGTGAAAATAAATAAATGAGGACATACTGTAAATATATTACTATTGTAATGTAAAATTGTAAAAATAACAATAATAATAAAAAATTATAATAATGTTAATAACACAATAATCATTTTTGCATCTTTTTTTATTATTATTACTATTATTATTTTAATACTATTAATCTTATCAGTGTTATTGATTGTGCTACCAGCATAACATTTATAGTGTTAACAAATATAGTGTTGGTAGCACAATCAGATTTTTCGCCAAGACACCTGTCTTTGAGAAGGTGCTCTCCTATGACATGGACATGGAAGTTAAGTTAAAATTGTAGTGCAGAAAGCACAGTATAATTTAGCTACCAAACTTCACACGAACACGTGGATATGCGCCTAATATTAGCGCACATTTATAGGTGAACGATAGAGCAAGCAGCCATATAAAGTGGCAACCATGTTTTAAATTTTACGTTTAGTCGACAATTAGGGGCTTTAGCTTTAATTATAATTATCTGAATAGTAATAATAATAGAAGAAATGCTTTTTTGTGAATTATTCAAATTGCTGTTGTGAATTTGTCTTTTGGTTCTTTAAAGGGGACCTATTATGCCCCTTTTTACAAGATGTAAAATAAGTCTCTGATGTCCCCAGAGTGTGTATGTGAAGTTTCAGCTCAAAATATCCCACAGATAATTTTTTATAGCATGTTAAAATTGCCACATTTTGGGGGTGAGCAGAAATGCAGTGTTTTTGTGTGTCCCTTTTAATGCAAATGAGCTGCTGCTCCTGGCCCCCTTTCAAGAAGAGGGCAGAGTTTCAAAAGCTCATGCTCAGGCATACCGGCAACAACAAAACAGGCCAATCTCACGCAGTGAAAATGTCAGAAACTCTCAGTAGTGGTGTTCAGCCTTATATGACTTCAAAGGGCGTTCATGTGCAATTTTTTATTAGGAAACTCGTATTTACGGTAAAACTGAAAACAGGCAGACAATGGAAGTTTTAGCAACATTAGCCGTACAGAGTGCCAACAAGCTCTTTAAGAAAGACAATTTGGAAGGACTCAGAACATATGATGTGTGATACTTTGTCTGGATCTGAAGCTTGCGCACACAAAACATTACTGACCCATCTTTCAGAATCAACCTTTTTGAAAATCCAGCATTGAAAAGACCCTCGTTTGTGAAGCAGTCTGGCGCAAAATGATTGGCGCAAATGTATAAGACTTTATGCTAATAGAGGGTATGCATTCACGTCACTTTCCCGCCGGAACACGCCCACTCAGCCGGACTGAGTGGCAGAAGAGCTGCTGCATGATTGGAGTTAATAGGGGAAACTGCGAAAACGTGAGTAAAGCGAACGATTATCAGTTTAAACTAAAGGTTGGACTTGATTATAAGTGTTCCTTACAACTTACCAAAGATCCAGTGATCCATAAATATTGACATGCAGCTAGGAATCGTCTTTCCTGACATTTATATGTGCCTGATTTTGACACCAGGGAAATGCATAAAGCAAATTTGCCTGTGAATATTTTATATAAATACATTATAGGTAAATCTAAATTCGGGTGATCACTTATATCAATGTTATATAGTCATATCGTCTAGCCCTAAAACTTGTATAGTTTTTGTCAGTGTTTATTTAAAAACATCAAATTATGTAGAATATAAGATTTGCTTCTCCTTTCTGTAGCTTTCAGCAGTCAAAAATATACCTCAGATTTCTTGTCAAATCTATTTGCACAGTCAATCCCAAAGCTCTTTCCTGTTTTAGATGTGTTTTGTGTGTTTTTCGCGGCATTCGCGCTGAAAACAAATGCCGCTCAGTCTTTTTGCCACACAGTGGGCGTAACTGCAGTCACTCCAGCCGACAGTGATGTCACGTGCATACCCTCTATAAGGCAGATCACCGACTGTGGGCAGGGCTTCTCCCTACAATGACATCATTGTAGGGGGAATCTGAATCAGCTCGTTTAAAGAGACTGCTTTTGATTAATAGGAATTGTTAAAAAAATTAGTAAGTAGATTTTTACCATTATAGACTGGTTGTTCTCACACACTGCTGACACGCATCAGTGTTCAAACACCTTATAAAAGTGAGTTTTGCATAGTAGGTGCCCTTTAAGCATCTAAACTTCAGAAAGATTGCAGTTTCGTTCAGCACAGATGACATCTAGCAAATCTATGTCCCATAATGCACCCACATTGCCCCGTTTTGACACTTTCATGCATCCCAGCATGCATTTGTCACTGGCCATGTGCTCGTCTGCACTTGCCAACAGGTTGCAATTAAAAGCCTTGTCACAGGTCTACAGGCTCCTCAATCATGCTGGTGGTTCTGGCTGCCTTGTTCGCTGGCGTCTGGCTCCGGCGCATCCATCTGAACAGAAGGTGTTTGACAGCATCTCGAGCTGAAATCTGCTAGGCCACGGAGTTCGTTGCGTGTTAAAGCCTCTTGGAAATGAAACCGCAAGCCATAAGGAGTGGAAGTGATTTGTTGGTGTGATGAAGTGTGCTTGAGAGACAGGCTATTTCAAATATTGGCCTGCTGTAAAATAATCAGCATTACATAACAGTTCACACTGGCCTTGCATCTGATTGGCTGAGCAGCGCTCCAAGAGAGTGTAACGATTTTCTGAAAAGGAATGATCTAAATTGTGACACAGAGTTTATGCTTTGATGTCATTTTCTCTCAAACGCTGACAAAGCAACAGGACAAAAATGAAACATTTCTATCGAAATCATGCCCGCATTGCATTTCAGACGTATTCACACGGGTTTATTCGTTCCTTCCGCACACAATTATATAAGTAGCTTTTGATTATTAGAACCATTTCCCATTCAAACAAGTTCACATTTTCATTATTCAGTTTCCAGACTCATGCATTATTTAAAGTGAAAAAATCTGTATAAACAAGCTGCTGAAAATCATTTTGTCAGCTGAGAACTTCCTCTCCCATCCTTCACTTTTGAGATGCTTGGTCTCAAACGTAAGTTCATAAATGGTAATGTTTCCCCAAGTACACTTGCTCTAAACATCCTCATGGGGTTTGCGTAAGGGCGTTTCACTAAACCCTTCCGCAGAGCTGTATGTGTAGAATTTGCCATCTCGCTATTTCTGAAGAAAAACTTTATATTTCTCTGAGGTTAAATAAGTGCTGTTCTTTCCATTCTATACAAGGAATCCTGAAAAAAAAAAATATGTATCACAGTTTCTACAAAAATATGAAGCAACACAACTGTTTTCAACTGTGATAATAATAAGGGTTCTTGAGCAGCAAATCAGCTTATTAGAATCATTTCTGAAGGATCATGTGACACTGAAGACTGAAGTAATTTACAGGAATAAATTTAATTTTAATTTTAAAAATGTTTAAATAGAAAACTATAATTTAAAATGTAGTAATATTTCACAATATTACTGTATTTTTGATCAAATAAATGCAACTTTGTTAAGCATAAGAATTTTTTTTAACAGTACCTTACACTCACTTAAAGTTAACCCAAACTTTAAAACGCATTTAATAATTAAATAACACTGTTAAATTGATACTTAGCAAATATCAAAATTAACATATTTAATTCTATACATTTAAAACAATTGATTTTTAGTTGTTGGTGTTTTATTTTTCATTTATTTTGACAAAATAGTACACCTGTTTAATATCTGTCATTTATTAGTTATCGGCCACAACATACAAATAATTATTGTATTTTAGTGCAGTGTTTCATTGTTAGACGAAGACATTCAAGAACAGTTCAAGTCCCTGTAAAGTCAAAATTAAACGTGTTCTGAGTTTGTCACACCACAGACATGTATTATTAACCACCCAGCCAAATTTGAATCATAAAAAAATCCGCCAAGTAAATAAAATAGCTTATCAAAATCTTGAAAAAATAAGCAGCATTCTCTGCTCTCAAACGCTGGGGGCGTGTCCTCTGTCAGTGCTGAAGCCACGCCCACTCGCAGGAAGCTTCCGCTCACGACGGCACCAGATGTCGGCGGGAACGGGAGGATGAAGGCCAGGACGGGAGATAGTCGGTTTGGCCCCATTCTGCAGCGGATTATCAGTGAATCCCAGTTGTCTCCGATGAAAGTTTGTAAAACTGTCCGGTGTAAAGTCTCTGCAGAGACAGGTGTTGGTGGTGATTCTCAGCTCTCCATCAAGGTAGCCGTTCACAAAATTAATCCACCTCTTCTTGATATCATCGTTTTTGTTTTGTAAGCTGTTTTGTAAATTGTAGGCTGTAGTAACTAACGGTACTGACAGTAAATCGCGATCGAGCAGGCGAACTGATGCAAATGTGCTCTAGTTATGATCGTGTTAGGGGAGGAGCCAGGCTCAGTGGCTCCAGTGCGTCATCAACAGTTATGATAGTGTTGGGGGAGGGGCCATATGCTCAGTGGCTCCAGTGCGGCATCGAGCCACCGTTTTAGCCCCGCCCAAAAAATCCTGAATACAGCAATGGTAAAAAAATATTTAACGGTCTAACTTCACAGTTCAGTACTACACAGTTCACAGTCTTTGTAACGTGTTTCAGCAATACAGTTCTAACATTTATAATGTGTTTAGAAACAACTCTTAGAATTGCCTTTACAGGGAATTTAACACAACCGATCAGTTTAGTGGGTTTTTTTTAAGCCATTTGGTTTACGAGGACACAGGAAGTGTTGTTGGCTATTGCATTGTAATACCCATGCGTTATACACATTTATACTACAGAGCTGTTGAATGCTTGAATCTGATTGGTTGGCGAAAGTTCTAAGGTGTGCAATTATTTTCAGGGAAACGTATGGCTAAAGTAGTTCCAGGCAGGTCTTACAGTTCCATATCACTCAGCCAAATGATTTCAGTTATTTCAAAGGTCCTTACAGCCCACAGCGACACTGAACAAACAAATAAATAAACAATATATATAATCCACACATTGCGGACACATTCGTGCAGAAACGTGTTGTTAGCGCTGCTCTGACGATTTTATCAGTAAAATAGTTTAGCAACTTAAAAGCTACATGACATTTCTCACTAGTGAGGTAGTAAATGTGCTTTTCTTACAGTTTCGCATTAATAGACACTGTTGCCGAACACTGTTGAAAGAGACGCACAGACTAATTCACATACGCTTTCTCTCTCTCTCTAATAACTCACTAGATTAATAACTGCATTAGTCTGCTATCAGTGGCTGAAGCCTCCATTACTAGCTCTAAAATGACGTTTTGGTATTAGATGTGTAAGAAATTAGTCCTGCACACAAGACAGTTTTAAGGACAAAACCTGATAAATGTCTTGAAATAAATCATATGAACAATGTTTTGAGATGTGGTAACATTAGTATACCACATATACCTGTACACACACACACACACACACACATATACACACACAGACACAAATACATTCTTTAGTTGTTTTTGTTAAATAATGGCTGTGCTGTTCTCTGCTTTTCACCAAATCATTTGCACACTTTGTTTTATTTTCTTTCTTTTTTCTATCTGAAGCTATAGCAGCAACATTGAAAGCTCTGTTCTCCGTGTTTAGCGCGAAAGCTCATGCGATTGTCGCCAGCTCGCTGCGCAGTACAGTCGTGCCATATACCAGCTGCTTTGACACGACTATCAGGTTAACTGACTCGCAACCTGTGCAATGGCTCAGGACCTCCCAAGTGTCCGAACTCACACAATGTATGCACGCCTTTATTCTGTTATACAAAGAGAAAAACAAAAAAACAGCTCTCAATTCCCTTGATTCACTCCATGTGATCTTTTATTTACCCACCCCTAGATTCTCTATACACATGAACAGCTCTTCTGCACTGCCTTGATGCATCTTTGTGTATTTGAAAGCATCAAGAAGTGTTTTCATGCATACTTTAATGGAATTCTCCTGCTATGTCGTCTTCTGTGACCGTGCAGGTTCTTCTGCTTTCAGAACTGACCTGGACGTCTTCCTTGCTGTTTATAGTTTGTACAGCAGCTCTGTCTCCTTGGTCCTTGAACGAGGGCACATGCTGTAAATATCTACCGTCACTCCAATGTCACCGCAGTCGTTTTCCACTTTTTTAGATAAGTATTCCCAATGCCTGCTGTTTAATGCAGCCCTAGGGTAGACTGAATGAATAAATGGCCATGATTGTCTGCCGATGGGGGACAGCGGTGGGCAGCAGAAGAGTTTTCCATAGGGGGTCGGACGTTTTTCTGTAAACACACAGTTTTTTCCAGTGCACCTTGTGCAACGATCTACTGCTGATAAACTGACTTTTTTGATGCAGGAAACCCTCTAACAGTTTGTCAGGCTGCCGCAGCAGAGGATCATGGGTCACAGCATGCTACGCCTGAAGGCGTCTATACAGTAGATGGCCAGTCAACCGCAACAAAGCTGATTTTAGCCAACTCTATCCCTATTCTCTCCCTTTCTCTCTCTTTTTTCCGTCTTATGGCCCAGTCAGGCACCGGCAGCATCGATCACGGGCCAGGAAATCCAATATTCTGCACCACTCTCATTCCCACCATGTGCCTGTACGATGTCATTTGTATTCTTTCTCAGTGAATAGGAAATCTTTATAATAATGATGGTCTAAAGGGTGGGAAGCATTATCCTGGTTAACCTTTGATCCCCGATCTGGGAGAGTGGGAAAACAAATCTGCATTTGTGTGAAGTGACATCCTCAGCTGTAGTTTCCTGTCAGCGATGTTGTGTTGTTATGAGATGAGTGTCTACTGTGTCAGGCGGATAGGAAAAAAGGCATCAAAGCTTGAATCAGAAACTGTACATCATACAGTAAAAATGAGCTTAGAAAATGAAGGTAATTGTTTGCATGGCTTTTTGAGTCTTGACTAAACTTAATATGTGATGTTGACATCACTTTGATGTCTTTATTGTAAATATTACCTATTTGTAAATGGAAGATTCAATGCAAATGTATTTGCATGTTTTAATATGGTTTGTTTTCTGAGAAAACTTCATAATTAAAGAAGCCGATTAACAATATCACATTAAAACTCATGAGGCATAAAAAATCTTAAAATGTCAAACACAGACCTCAACATTTCTAAAAATAAATGTTTAATATAGGAACAGACTCCTTGAAGTCACAAGAGAAGTTAATAAATGTGAACATCATGAATAACAATGTAAATAATACTAGCAAATGGTCAGCCATATAAATGAATCTTGCCCCAGTGCATGTTGGGAATAGAGTAAATGGGACTACACCACCAAGCCAGTGTAGGTGTAAAATAAATAAATAAAAGAAACAATCCAACTCAGCAACTAACTTGTGCTTGTTTGTTTAACTTAAAATAATTCAAAAGAAGCTAAGAAATTAATATATATATATATTTTTTACAGCAGGGTTTACTTCACTGTTCTTTGTACAGTATGCATACTTGCTAATGTGCAGGGGCGTAGAAATGTCTATTGTGTATTGCCAGTTTTTTTCTGACCTTTGTTTAATTGACAGGTTTTATTTTTTTTTATTTCTTGCTTGTAATTGGCTAACACTAACAATAATTTGTATTCTGTCATATTTTTACCTTGAAAAAAAAATGTTTACATTAAAGGCTATAAAATGATAACAATGCACAAGTATTTGTAGTACATAAACCAAGGAAATATATTGTATAGTTTCTATACTGTAATAAAAGCTAGCACTGCATTATTCATATACTTTATCGTTATGAAAATACCCTGAGATGGCTTGAAAAACACACAAACCATATATTGTCGCAGTCATGTGTTTATTGTCTTGACGTTTCATCAGTACAAATGTTTCTGCTCTTTATTCAGCTACAGCGACAGCTGGAAGCCTTTTGTCCATATAAGGGATTTCCTGGAACGTCATAAGTTATTACTTCTATGGCCCTGTCCCAAATGGCACCCTAAACTCTTGTGATCTTCCTACGAGTCCGCACTTTCATGGCGTAACACTGATTTGACTGTCGGGAAGAAATCTGCTGTGGAGCTCACACCAGTGCAGGCTCTGCAAAAGGGTGCATATTGACCGCAAAGGGGGCACTCACAAGCACCCTTCTGAGACCTAAAATGACAAATGGGACACCCTTCGGTCTTATGGACTTAATCAACATGTGCACTCGGCAGCTATTGTAAGTCTACAAGACCGAAAGTGCATATGAAGTGTGCCATTTGGGACAGGGCCTGTAAGTCCATTTTGGACTTTATGCGAGCTAGCGCCCTCCGGCTTCCAGTATGAATGAAACATACATTACTCCATAATGCTCACATTTCCTCGTTTTGGATAAGAATAAAATGTCAGGTCATGCATAGAATATCTTGTCTCTTGCTAATGTGCTAATGTGTGAAATATGATTGGTGAGAGAGACATTAATTCCAACCGTGTTCTTTTTCTACTTTGCAGTTCAGCCGATGAGCAGTTTCGCTGGAATACCCAAGGTAAATGTCTTCTTTTTTTAATGATTTTCAAAATTTTGCTGCCAGGCTTTTTTTTTTTTTTTTTTTTTTTTTCTTGGAGAATGCATTCATAACTAGACTGAATTAGTTGTGCTGCAGCATTCAGAATCATTGCATCATATTTATGAATTTCAGTACTTTTTGAATACACGTTATTGTTCTGGATAGAATAATGAAATACGTTTTAAATACACAGTATAGATTAGAATATATAGCTTATAAAGTAACCTTATATTTTTGCTCATTTCATTATCGTATTTTATACGTTTTATTGATTTGTTGTTACAGCTCTAGTGTGCTTTCTATAATCATCTTTATCCCGACACATTTCCCATCTGCCTCACTCTCTTATGTGTCTAAAGAGAGACGAATCCCAGCTTAGCATCCTGCTCTCTGGCCGAATGGTTGCTGCTCTAGTTGAGAGGTTAATCTTTTGTCTTAGGAGGCTTGTGTAACCCTTTATCCCTTGGCAAATTACACCACACTGGCCCTGGGAGAGTTGACAGTCACTTCTGACAGAACAAGCAGCATGCTGGTTAACAGGGTCATCCAAACAGCCAATTAAATTCAGTCTTAGCCTGTTTAGATGCTTAGTGAGCAGGTGAATGGAAAAGGTCAGGAGGTCAGAGCTCAAGTGTGACGAATGAGGCTTCAGGAAGTGTCTGTGGTGAATGCGTGATTAACCTCCCTGTTTTCTTCACAGATGCACAGAAAGACATTGAGGATGAACTAAACACAGGTCTGGAACTGGTGGATTCGTGCATCCGCTCCCTACAGGAGTCTGGGATCTTGGATTCACAGGAATACACCACAGCTGATAGTGAGTAGTCATCACTTTTCTTTTCTTTTTTTTTGCAGAAGGAGTGCCTGAGAATGCTTTGTTGTCCATTAAAGAAGCATACATCTAATCCTACCAATTAGTGAAGAGATTTTGACCATTGATTTCATCCGTAGAACTCAGTCACACTATTGATGTGTACACTCATTTGAAAGGCGCACATTTACTGTCAATCATGCTGCATGTTAACAGGGCAGCACATATAGGGTATTTTGGGTTTTTGTTAAAGGGGGCATGTCTATTCTTTGGATAGATTCCGGAACAATTAATGTCACTAACGGCATATATAATATTGGCAGTGCATATGGTAACTGGTGCATCAAGTAATCTAGTGCCAGTTATTGCAATAATATGAAAGTATTTCCAGACAGAGCTTTTTGGCAAATAAAAAAGAAAGCACAAAGAGTTTTGACTGTCTACACAATTGCAGAACATTTCTAATCTCAAAAATGGCACAGTTCTAATTATGTTTGGAAAAATATCTTCATTCTTTCCTACATGGTGCACAAGATATTAGTTGGTTTTGAATCAGTTGTCAGTGTTGAGAAGTTGTTAAACAGTGGCTGAGTTAAAGCCTAAACAGAGGGTTGAAAGTAACACAAGGTTTTTTCACACTTCACGCTTGATTTTATACAACTGTGGCCATGGAAGTGATTGGAACACTTGAATCCAATGATTTGGAGGGGTGTCTCAATACTTTTGGCAATATAGTGTATCTCCTTGACAAATTGTAAAATTCACAACTATAACTGTAAAAGGCAACCGTTTGTCTTGCTTTGTATCAGCATTTTGAAGGTAACTGAGAACATCTGTCAGGATTAATGTCATGCATGTAATGTTGTACATTGCACCTAAAGTGTTTTATTTAGGTATGGTAATAGCTTTTATTTTTGTAATTTTTGTGAAACGACATCTGGCTGCATGCCATGTTAAATTAAGACAGTATGTGACAGAACATACGGGCAGAAGTCTATTTTTATAAATATACTAAGAATTCTGTCTGTTGTGGGCATAAAAAAATCTCCATTATATGCATTATGCAAATAAAATCTGTTACAGAGATAATTCACCCGAAAATAAAAAGTCTATAATTTACTCACCCTCATGTTGCTCCAAACCAAGTGTGCCACACGAGTCCTGAAAATTGAAGCCAAAGCGTCTCAATCGCCCCCAGGTGGCTGGATGCAGTATAGCTTATAAACCCCGCCCTCCCCATGAAATGTAATGGGACATAGACAAACTAAAAAATCAAAAATTACACTTCAAATACATTTTTTTTTCCTGTCATTTTAGGCAGTTTTTTATCACGCTGATGTTAGTTCAAGTGTTCGTTCTTTAAATAAGTTTAGTTTTAGTTAGTTATTTTAAGCTATAAAAACGGGGGTGTGACATTATGATTGACAGCTGAGATTGACAGCTTCTCTGAGCAAAGTAGTCACTGAGGCACTAACGGACATTTTTCGGGAACTTCGGGAGGAGATTGGAGCTTTAACTTTAATCTCTACATTTCCATAACTGTTTATTTCACAAAAAGTTGTTGATTAGGTGGGAGTGTGGGCAGGACCTTGATATCATGGCTCAAATTCGCACTCACTACTATGCAGACTCGAACTGGAGAATGTTCAAATACTTTCATAAATAAATAAACACAAACTGAACGTAAAAATGGCAGCCTCCTCACAGACGACTGCCGCACACACATAAAAAAACATAAACCAAACAAAACAAGTCCTCAAGTCCTCTCTCGTCCTTCACTGTCGTCGCTCCTCCTTTTATGCAGCCAAGCTCCTCCGTGAGATACGAGACCGGTGTAATGCGCACATTTGCAATCACGCCACCGGCCTCGTGTCGTTCTCTCACGGCTCTAACCCGCCCTGCTTGTCACACTAATGAGTAACTATGGAACCTAACTAGCAAACAGAAACCAGAATAGGGAACAGAATGAAAACGGAACCAAAACAGAATGAGACCATTACAGAGAGTGATTTAATTTTTTGGGTGAATTTTTCTGCATATTCGGCTTTCCCTGACAGTAGAATGTAACATAGAATTTTTTTGTTTAGCAAAATTGCCGCTTCGAAATTCAAATGTACACTGTAAACCCGAATAAGTTGTCAAAACTCAAAAAAATTGAGGCAATCGGTTCATCTAATCTATACTAAATATTTTTAGTAGTGGAAACTTGGCTAGCTTTAACTAGCTAATTCAATAAATGCTAATTGGTAACACAATTCTATGATAGCATTAGCATAGCATATCACTTGCTGAATGAGTACAGCAATATAGAACATTTAACATATATCTGTTCTCAAACTAAGCTCATGCTCCACTTGTCACCACTTGTCACTCTTCCTTTTAAGTGTCATGGCAAAACATGCTGGGAAATAGAAATCCCAGCCCAGTTTCAGTTCAATTTAAGTTTGTCTAAATCAGTGGTTCTCAACCTTTTTTTCCACTGGCCCGCACTATGTTCCAAGTTCAAGTCTTCCACTGGGCCGCATATTATTTACATATGACATCACCAATGCAAACCAGATTTTATGTTATGGGTATTATTATTATTAGAGAGTATACACTCACCTAAAGGATTATTAGGAACACCATACTAATACTGTGTTTGACCCCCTTTCGCCTTCAGAACTGCCTTAATTCTACGTGGCATTGATTCAACAAGGTGCTGAAAGCATTCTTTAGAAATGTTGGCCCATATTGATAGGATAGCATCTTGCAGTTGATGGAGATTTGTGGGATGCACATCCAGGGCACGAAGCTCCCGTTCCACCACATCCCAAAGATGCTCTATTGGGTTGAGATCTGGTGACTGTGGGGGCCATTTTAGTACAGTGAACTCATTGTCATGTTCAAGAAACCAATTTGAAATGATTCGAGCTTTGTGACATGGTGCATTATCCTGCTGGAAGTAGCCATCAGAGGATGGGTACATGGTGGTCATAAAGGGATGGACATGGTCAGAAACAATGCTCAGGTAGGCCGTGGCATTTAAACGATGCCCAATTGGCACTAAGGGGCCTAAAGTGTGCCAAGAAAACATCCCCCACACCATTACACCACCATTGTAGCCCATCCGCCTCAAGGTTGTGCGTGTTGTGGCTTCACAAGTGCTTTGCTGCATACCTCGGTTGTAACGAGTGGTTATTTCAGTCAAAGTTGCTCTTCTATCAGCTTGAATCAGTCGGCCCATTCTCCTCTGACCTCTAGCATCAACAAGGCATTTTCGGCCACAGGACTGCCGCATACTGGATGTTTTTCCCTTTTCACACCATTCTTTGTAAACTCTAGAAATGGTTGTGCGTGAAAATCCCAGTAACTGAGCAGATTGTGAAATACTCAGACCGGCCCGTCTGGCACCAACAACCATGCCACGCTCAAAATTGCTTAAATCACCTTTCTTTCCCATTCTGACATTCAGTTTGGAGTTCAGGAGATTGTCTTGACCAGGACCACACCCCTAAATGCATTGAAGCAACTGCCATGTGATTGGTTGATTAGATAATTGCATTAATGAGAAATTGAACAGGTGTTCCTAATAATCCTTTAGGTGAGTGTACAGTACTTTTACTCACCATTAATGGGACACCTGATGTTGTCTGGAGCTGAGTTACAGTTACAGTTGTGACTGTAAGTTGCAGTCTGTAAGACGTGCACGGAAACGTGACTTGATGCGCGACATTGCGGAAAATGTGCGTTCGCATATGTATGTTGATCCAAATATGGAAAGCACTTTCGAACTTAATAATCGAAGGTTCTGTCCAGGGATGTTTCGCCACATTTCTGTAACTGAGGATGATTGCTGCACGTTATGGGTGTTTCCTCTGGCCTGAACATCTATCAATTCATCTTCAAGTGAGTGGCGGGGCAAACCGAAAGTTGCAGCCAAGTCCTTTATTTTTTCCACAGGGAAAGTGAATGGCTCTCTGATGAAATGTCCCGCAAATTTTAGTTTCTGAAAACCGAGAGATGAATTTTTCTTTCATTTGATTGACAGTTGTAACAAATCTTTCTCTCTGTTGTATGCCCAATACACCCTCACACACGTCATTCAGTTGTGGGAAATTAGTTAAATCGCCATCTTTGAGTTGTGCAGTGTACAGTCCTAGCCTCATTTTAAAACTATCAACAGAGCCCAACATGTCATCAACGTGTTTTCCGTCACCTTGAAGTTGCAGGTTCAGCTTGTTTAGGAGAACTGTGATGTCCGCAAGAAAAGCAAGATTTGTTTTCCACTCCTTGTCTCTCAAGACTGGAAATCTCTCTCCCTCACCAATGTCATCAAGAAAGTGAACTATCTCGGGGAGTATACCCAGAAAGCGATGCAAGACTTTTCCCCGACTTAGTCATCTCACTTCACTGTGCAGAACGAGATCTCTGTAGGCACCATCCAATTCGTCCAACAATGCAATAAAGCGGCGATGCATTAGGGCGATGCGGCGTGCTCGAATGAAGTTGACCACCTTGACCACAGTGTCCATAACCTTCGTGAGGTATCCATCAGCTAACTTACTGCATAGTGCTTGCTGGTGCACAATACAGTGAAATGCCAACAAGTCCGGAGAGCTTTTTCGCATTTCAGCAACAAGACCCTTGTGCTTTCCCGTCATTGAGGGTGCACCATCAGTAGTGATGGAGACAACTGAGGATGCCGGTACATTCATGTCTTTGCATGCTTCACTAAGTGCTCTATGAATGTCCTCGCCCCTTGTTCGTTCATGTAGCGATTTCAATGCCAATAAATCTTCCGTAATCTCAAAAGTTCCTGAATTCACACATCTCACCCAAATGCAAAGCTGAGCAACGTCTCCAATGTCTGTCGATTCAGGCAGTGGCTAGCTTAGTTTTGAGTTGTTCTGTCAAGTTCTCAGACATTTCTGAAATCCGACACGTAACTGTGTCATTACTGAGCTGTAAACTTTTTATCCTGCGGATTATCTCGTTCTTGTTGCTCAGATCAACGGGCCGCAGGTTGAGAACCACTGGTCTAAATGAAAAGAAATTCATAAAAATCTAATTTCAAATTACTTAAAATGTGTTAGTTTTGTCAACTCAAAAGAAAAAGTTCTAAAAACACATGAAAGTTAATTTGATTGAACTAGTTTGTTTAATTTGAGTATTGTGAGTTTTAGGTTTTACAGTGTAGTTCATCCCCAGGTGTTAGAAATTGCTAGTGTCATCCTGGCCTTTCAGTGAGGTTTTGTAGTTTGTTTGTTTTTTTTGTTTTTTTTGGCAGAGATTAAGAACACAAAAGCTTAGGCGTCTGTTTTATCGAATGATGTATTACTCCACCGAAAAGTTGCATGTCATTGATCTTTTTCGTAGTTCAAAGAGGCTTTTAAATAAGTTATTGACTTTGCACACTCTGTTTAAGTTGGTGACGAGAAAAATGCCACAGGTTTTTACAATCCAATTCTACCTTTAAAGTCGGAATAATCAAAACAGATAACACCTCCGCTGAATACACATCTCAACCACAACATTCTCTGGGCTTCAGGCGTTAGAACACCACAGCCGAACATAAAAGGACATGAATTATGTATGGAAACTAAGTATATTTACTATAACGGGCTGGAATTACAGTGAGCTCTAGCGTTTCGCTAAGGACATAGTGGCTTTCAATAATTTATCTGATAGCCGGGTGAGTCAAGATAAAGTAGCTGGAGCTCTGTGGAGGTGTCTAATGTGGACTTGCTTTTACGCATTATCGGACAGCCAACAAACATTGGCCTCCGTGCTCCAAAGACTTTATTCTTTAAATGGAGCTTGTCCCTGACTCGTTCAGAATGCATTAGTGATTGAAGCATTACAAGAATAAGAAAAGGTCTGATGTCTCAAAGGCATCAATCTCAGTGCCTGCTATGTGTAATGTCAGACTTTCCAATTGTTTCCATAGGTTCTCATTTTTTATATCCATGTTGCACTCTTTCTTGTACTGAGTCAAAGCAGCGTGATGATTTTGATTTTGCTCTTGCAAGCCTTGTAAAATAATATAAAAAAAAATAGACTTTTTTCATTCTAGGGAGATGGAGCCCAGCAAAAAGTTGAGGTGCTACTTGTGGTGATATTTTATACATCAGTCCAACAGTCTATGCACTTCCACGATGGGATTATATATTTTTAGTACAAGTTTATTCCATCCAGTGGTTAACTTAACAGCCTGGAATTACGTGAAATGTTGTCAAGCACCTTCTTGATACCGTTGCAGGTGAAACAACTGTAATTTATCCAATTTTCTAATGCTGTCTATCTAGTCTGTTTATTCTATTAGTAATTTTTGGGGTGCAGTCGGTTGAGGATCTTCTCACCAAGTACAAATCTCACCATTAGCTAACCATTTACTATCTTACAGACAATTTAAACAAAACTCAAAGTTTTGGATGTGCTTGTGAAGTATAACACAGTAATCAGTATATATTTTGATAATGTAACATACTAATTTGTAATTTTGCTTTTGTGCTTACTGAAATGTCCGTAAATGCTGTTAAGTACGTATGCAGCATCGCGTCGTGTCCTTATCACCCTGTCAGGTGTTTATTTTTCGATAACAGCCAGCTGGATGTACATTATCTTTCTTATTACACAGCTACGTGCCACATAAGTAATAATTAGATACAAAATACTGATAATATTTTATAAACTCATTTAACGCAAAGCTTCTGCGAAGAAAAACAGTTCATAGCAGGCAGCTTTGAGCCTAGACGAACAAACAAGTTCAAACAAGACAGACATGTACAGTCGTATCATTATACAGATTTGCACCACATACTTTAAATATTTTCAGGGACATGAAATATTGATTTGAGAAGAAACCATTTAAAAAACGTATAATCCATTACAGTGTGCAAAACAATAATTTATAGTAAGGGTGGGCATTATACTGGTAGACACGATTAACTGGTAGAGATTTTGGACTATTGTCTCTATCGCGGTTACGGCCGTTTCAGCGCGGTTTCACCCCTCACCCCTGATTTACACTGCACGCGTCTGCGGCGCGTTACGGAGCTGATCGCGGCCACTCTAGTCAATGCTTGTGTTTACACCAGTCACGGTGCGGCGTGTTTCAAAAGCGTCCCAGAAGTGGCTCGCCGCGCCGCTTCGCTAAAGATAGGCGCCTCGCCTATTTTTGACGGATGCCGCGCAGTAAATACAAAATAAAAGAAAAAAATCCTGTCAATTTCAAAATAAACACCCCGTGCAGACTCCGTATTTCACATAAATATCCTTGCTACAGTATTTATTACAGTTTATCAGTTCACTGTAATTAATACAACAGCTTTAGCATTCATTAACAAATTGTTGTAAATACTGTAATATATACAGTATACTAGAATTTAGTAGATTAACACAGCAAATACTGTAGTATTTTTCATGTGGGATAGCAAAAAACAACAATAAACAGAATTAAACTGGACAAAACAAACACTTAATGTTAGAACACAAAAAAATCGCGAAAAACAACGTAGGTCTCGCGAATCCTGTCGCCTCGCTCCTGAAATGCTCCTGGTGTGAGTTGGCACCGCGTAGAAGACGGAACAAAACCTCACCGCAGCCGTAATGTGCCGCAGACACGTGCAGTGTAAATAAGGGGCTAGAAACGCTTTGAACAACTTAGCACGTCAGTGGAGAAAGGCTTATAGTTCATCATAACATTGTAGTATATGTCATATACATAATTTACCCGCTATATACGGCATTTCAGAATGTTTGTAAACAATAGGCACCACGATACTTCCGGGTGGCAGAACGCGAGCGACTTCTACTGACCAACTGAAGAGGTCCAGCCGGGTACTGTAAACAGTTACATAGTTAAAAACGTTGTTGATCAAAGTTTAAACTATGATAAAAACGTGTTGTGTTTGGGGTTGCGCCGCCAGATATACAGCAAAAGGTGTAGAATTTTATTGATTTCCTTCAGAAAAAAGTAAATATATCCAGCGGAACCTGTGGGTGAGGAGGTTAAAGCGAGTGGACGTCTTCAAAACTGTCCATCTACAAAATCATAACAGAGCATAATTATCTTCAGCTGGGGAAATTCGAGACTAATATTAGTAAACTTAAGGTCTCTTTTGAAGTCAAACTCATTGCCAGTCACTGCCTGAAGCAAAAGTATTATACAAGGAAGAGACAGAACTTCTTGTGTCATGTAGGCTACTGATCAAATGTCAATGGAAAAAATAAGAAAAGCAAAACATAGTTGTAGGCTACTGCTGATGGATGATTGATGCGTGTACCACATTGGTTTCATCATCACCGCGAGTTTAGTTTGAGTGAATGCCTAGCTTTGAGTAGCGCGCTACCCTTTTCACCGTCAAAAGCTCACTTCTGTGCCATCTGATCCGAGCAACAGAAAACGATCATAGCCTTTTTAGTTAGATAACAGGGAAATAGACCATCTACCATAGCCTAACATATTGTAAGTCAAACAGCAACAGTCACTAAAATAACTTCTCAATGGTAGGCTAAGGCTCATTTAAAAATTATGGTAGTAGACTAGCGCTACATCTACTAGACCAAGGTTAGGCATTTCATGTATTGCTATCTCCTGAATTAGTTAATAAGTCCCTCAATGATCATGTTAACTATGTCTGAATTTCCACCACATCTGTTTTTGAATCAACTGTTGAAATGTAGATTAGGCTACTGCCGAGTGCCGACGATGGGTCTCCTTTCCAAGCAATTTACTAGCGTTGCCATAGGAACGCTTTAGCTTTTGCCACCCGGAAGAACAGTTATTATTGTTGTGACGTCATGGTGAATTGTCGTATTGCTAAATGTTCCTGATTTTTCATATAAACAGAAAAATATACCAGGATAACCTGGCTTCTACTGAGACTCCCCTACTTCAGAGCGGTCATAGTTAATAATATGCTAAAGCCCGCCCGCACGTTGACATGATTGGTTACAAGGTAGTTTTTGACGTAAGAAACACCGGCAATTTCAACCTGTATTTTTGAGACTGTATTTTAGGGATACGGGAGACATGGGAAAAGTGTTCCTATATGAGCGCAGAAGCTTTTGAAATGGTTTTTGGAGGACTGTACATTGAGCATGTGTGATTTATTCTGTGTGATTTCAGTATACTGAGCTGCCCAGCTCTTTGATGTTTGAGTTTCAGCAACACTGCTTTACATGTATGAAGGTGTTTTCCTCAGTTAAACTAATCCAGCCGCTCTGTTTTAAGGAGGTGAATAAAAGCACGGCAGATCTCTTGGGTAGGCTTGACTGAGGATGGGGGAAGTCAGATGTGTAAGAGCTGTGCAAGTTTCTTACGTTAGGTGAGGAGTAATATTTAGTGCTGTGATGCTGAAGCTGCAGCCTTTTAGACATGCTGTTTCAAATGAGCAAATGATTCCCTGGAAGCTGAAAATGACATGAACAAAGAAGTACATATGCATATGTATAAAAGAAAATGAACACACACCACATTAGAATATTAGCATGAGTGACAGCAATATATCAGTCTGGCTGATTGTTAGTCAATTAATTATCAACATTGGCCAATATCATGGCCTTGTAACTTCATTTGTTTCATTTCATTTTATTGTTCTATGTATCCATGCATGCATGCATATTTGCATTTTCTGTTTTTTATGTATGCATTCATAATTGCGTTTTCTGTTTTTTTTTTTATGCATAAATGCATTTTCTGTTTTATTTTTATTTATTAATAATGCATGCGCAATTTCATTTTCTTTTTGTTTTATTTATTTATTTTGTTTATGCTTGCATTATTGCAGTTTTTGTTTTTATATACTGTATTTTATATATAATGTATGCATACAGAGCAAACACTTTCAGTTTGTAATTGTAGTGTCCAACTAAACTAAATGGCTTTTAATTTCTATAAAAAAAAGCAAAACGGCAGTGCCGCATAGGGCAAGTAATGTAATCTGTGTATGGCTGAACACCGTGTAACACCGGTAACACCGACTACTGCAGCAAACCTAATACGTATCTGCCACAAAAAGAAATGAGTATCAGAATTTATGTGACTGCATTAAAGGAATATTTCAGCATGCAGACTCTTCTGAATGTACTGCTGCTTTTGATCATCTTTAATGGCATTTGAGACTTCACTTTGCCATCCCATGAAGTCTGATGACCTTCTGATAATATGGCCAAGGGTCCAGGGCAAAAGAAAGCATTAGGATAACCAAAACTGCATTGCATTCCCCATGTCTGATCAGGGGTTTACAGATCAATGCAAACATAAATGAGAGCAGCAGGCTATTATGGACTCGAATAATGCACCAATTTTCTTATCTCTCCAGACCAGCTTGATGGATTTGTCTGATAAAGGAGCCATATATTATTGTGTAGCACGAGGAGAGCAGACAACATCCTCCTCCTGAGAAACCTGAGATGCTTTAACTCAAGCTGTTTTTAAAGGCACAGTGTTTTGTGAGCGGAGGGGGAAAAACAATCATTATTTTCACAGTTTGTTTCAGGGAGCAGCTAATCTCTGTTTGAGACTGATAGTCCAGACATGGGCTTGCTGAAGGCTACATCAGGGCTGATAGCATCTTGACAAACTATGAATTTGTTGATTGTTGATACAATCTCATTTGCTGTCAGATTGGCCAAGAGCTGCTCTCCAAACACGCAATCAGGCCGCTGCTGATTATCTTTGTAATCTGACAGGGATGGACATTTTGGTCATTATGTTTACAGAAGTATTTGACAAATAAATCAACTGAGTACTCAAGAGAGGGGTTAGGTGGCACACATGCTATTTTTGTTGTTTAGTAGTAATGCATTATATGCAGTATATACAGTGTATGTATGTATGTACGAGGGGCGCAGGCTGGCCCGTGTGGTCTGATAAAACAAACGAGCTACTGTAGCTCAAATTGCTCAAGAAGTTAATGCTGGTTCTGATAGAAAGGTGTTGCGTATGGGGCTGCATAGCCGCAGACCAGTCAGGGTGCCCATTCTGACCCCTCTCCACCGCCGAAAGGGCCAACAGTGGGCATGTGAGCATCAGAAGTGGACCACAGAGCAAAGGAAGAAGGTGGTCTGATCTGATGAATCACATTTTCTTTTACATCACGTGGTTGGCCGGGTGCGTGTGCGTCGCTTACCTGGGGAACACATGGCACCAAGATGCACTATGGAAAGAAAGCAAGCCGGCGGAGTCAGTGTGATGCTTTGGGCAATGTTCTGCTGGGAAACCCTTGGGTCCTGCCATCCATGTGGATTGTTGCAGACCATGTACAACCTTTCATGGAAACGGTAATTCCTGGTGGCTGTTGCCTCTTTCAGCAGGATAATGCTTCCTGCCACAAAGCAAAAATTGTTCAGGAATGGTTTGAGGAGCACAAAAACGAGTTTGAGAATTCCCCAGATCTCAATCCAGTCGAGTGTCTGTGGGGATGTGCTGAACAAACAAGTCCGATCCATGGAGGCCCCACAACACAACATTTACAACAATGTTTATTTATTTTTTATTTGATAACTTAAAATTAGAACAGCTCTGATTTATCATTATGCCAGTGTTTAAACATTGTTGTAAATGTCTTTATATATTGTTAAGAGACCTTAATTAGTCACATGACACTTACAGCTTAGGTGATTGGCTCAATCGAGTGTTTTTGGGTGTTCCATTCCAGCTAGTTATTAATGCAATGACACTGCAAAGTAGCTATTGCTATAAAATGATACCGTAACCATGAACTTATTCAAAAATTGGGTCTTTTTTTGTGGGACACATTTGTGTATAGTTGTTACTACATGTTTAGATGAAGAAAAGTCATCACTCCATTATAGTGTCTTCATGACTAATCATGATCAATTATCCTCGTGCCTATCCCTAGTTCTGCCAAGTCTTCAGTTGTTTTCAGACACACAAACATTAACACACTTCATTTTTATTGGTTTCTCTCCTCTCGCACATTCTTTAGCTTGTGGGTTTTCTCTTGTCATTTTAACCCCCATCTCTCGTGCTGTCTTACGCTCGCTCCTTTGCTTCTCTCTCTATTTCACTCCTCCCCTTCTAATAAATTATGTATGCCATTTCTGCCAGGCTGAGGGCTGCATTGCTGCCTTGCTGAAATTGCTCTCTCTCTCTCTCTCCCTCGCTCTGGCGCTCTGCACACAGGACCGAGTCTGCTCTCTCAGAGCTCACTGCAGCTCAGCTCGAACCCAGAGGGTTCGCTCCAGTACTCCGCCAGCTACCATAGTAACCAGACCCTGGCCCTGAGCGACTGCTTGTCTGCACCTCAAACCCAGCAGCCTCAGCCCCCTCCACGCTCCAGCGGCCAGCCCGGAGGAGCCGTGCACAGCTACAACCAGGTGAGCGCTTCTTCTTTCCTTATTTCCTCCTTGTCTCGTTACAAACCCATCCCTCACTTTTGTATTTTCACCTCCTCTCTCTCTGGTTTTCGACGTGACGGCTCTGTTCTGCACCGCAAGTCTCTCGTGATCAGGGATGTTGTAGCGATTCTGCTTTTTTTGGGACTGGCGCGAAATGATTCCCGGGCTCCAGCTGGGATCATGTTTCAAGCTGCTGCCTAAAAAGTGATTTCGAGACCTGATTAAAGCAATTAACTGCAAGACCGAAGCATTTGTTAGCAGACGGCAGTGGTACTGCATTGCATCGAGCGGCATGCGTGGGCAAGGCAAACTTTGTCATTATCCGGGGAGTTAAATTGTGCCCTGTTGATGAGACTGTAATTACAGCAAAGCCTGCAGGGCGGTTTCTCCCAACTTTCATTTCTTTTAAATGAGTCGCATGCACCTGCTACAAGCTAGAATGTTCCCGTAAAAAGGTACGAAGTCTGTTCAGACCACAAATATTTAATTTCCTACATGTTCGCTAATTAACTGGATGTCTAACGCATGCAAATGACAGAAGTGCCTGATCGGTTGGTCCCGATAAAGCTGACATTGGCACATCCTCACTCTCTCACTCCCTCGCCCTCCCTTTTGCTCTCTTCCCTCTCTCATCCTTTGACACTTTTAATGAACACATAGGCCCTCTGTCTTTTTAATGAAAGATGCCCAGCCTCCTCTGCCCTCCGGACTTGTTTCTGAGACAGTTGAGGAGGGCTTCTCTGCAAAGATTCTTTGAAAACATTCTCATTTTAAATGAATGTGGTTTCTCAAAACATGCATCGTGTTTCCAGCGTCTCTTTTTCTTTCTCATCTGTGTTTCTGTGGACTGTTGGGTTGATTCTGTGGAGGCCGGGTAATCTGAAGAGGGCTTGTCTGCTCCAGGATGGGTTTATATAACACAACACATCAGTTAGATGCTTTTATGTAGATATTTTTAACACCATAAACCTCTTGTTCCCTAAATAATTCATCCACATCAGGAACCAGTAACAGTCTCTTCAAGTAGGTGTTCCTCTTCTCTCTACGCCGGGATGCAGTTTTCCCTCTTAGCAAGAGAGAGAGAGAGAGAGAGAGAGAGAGAGAGAGAGAGATGGAGACATAAAGCATTTGGCAGAGGCATGATGGTATAATTGCATTACACCTTGGTATAACATGATATTGAGCTATTAAACGCCTTTTTTAAATCTTCACAATCCTATCTTGAGAGATTTTTTTCTGGAGAGGATTCTTCCATCTTCTATCTCATTCATTAAAGTCTTATCAGAAGCAGCACTCTCTTGAAAATAAAGATTACATTTACAACCTAAAAGCTTTTTGCAGCCTGATATCACAGGAGAACCTTATTCTTTCATTCTTTATAGTAAACCATCTCAAAGCAGGGCTTCAGGATACCTAGAAGAATCAGTATGTTGATATAAAGGCGCTGCATCAAGAATGTACAGTGATAGTCTTCAACAAATCAGATGATAAAGATTTGGCCAAATTGGTCAAGCTCTTTATTGTCATTGTTCAGGCCCAATGCGGTTGTACAATGCTGTCCAATGTGAAGCTTGATCTCACAACCTTCAGATTATATGAAGGCATGTTGACAAGGCAAAGATTTTTGCCAGTTAGGAATGGGTTATGACAAGGATGGGGAACATCGGTCCTGGAGGGCTGCTGTCCTGCAGAGTTTAGCTCCAACCCTGATAAAAAATACACCTGCCTGTAACCTTAGTAATCCTGAAGACATTTATTAGCTTATTCAGGTGTGTTTGATTAGGGTTGGAGTTAAACTTGGAAAGACAGCGGCACTCCAGTACCAATGTTGCCCATCCCTGGGTTACGATGATCACCAAGTTGCCCAACAATCAATTAGTGAGTAATTACATTAATTAGTGAGGTTGAATTATAAAAGCTCAAAGTATACTTTGGCTGTCCGCGTTCTGTAAAAGTCTGCGCAATGTCTGTTCGGGGACATCCATGCAACAGCTTATATGCAAGGACAGAAGAGTCCAGTAGGTGGCAATATGCAGTTGTGATGTGTTGTGCAGTAGACAACGAAGAGTGTGAAGAGAGTAATACAAAACAGACTGTTCCAAGAACCGCAAACAAAGCAGCGTCATTGTTTTTGTTTTGGTTCTTCTTCTAAACTTTGCATGCAATGCCGAATCTGCTACTGTTCTTCTTCTGACCTTCCGAGCGAATGTCCCGTAAATGACACCACTCAGTGCAGCCAGCTTGTAGAGTAGCCTATAGAAAAGTAACTGTACTGGATGTGTCGAATCCACACGGTTGAGTACTTGCTGTGAGACGGAGCAGAACACGGAAAATGAAGACTTAAGACTTATGACAGAAAACATTTAAAAAGTTTTTTTTTTTTTTTCTCCTGGCTTCTATCTAATCTCTTCAATTGTATTGGTTTATAGAAATGTTGTACCTGTTGTGACAGGAATTTTGACTTTGAAGGTCTTGCCTGGAAAAATTGTGATCACCAAAGATTTTGTCATCCACTTTCACACACTGTGAGATGAAACAATAGTTTCTTCCATCCTGATGCCCATTGTGGTTTGCGAATCACCACAACACCCTACGTCAAACAGGTTGTGCCAAAATCGGGCTGATGTTGTGTAGTCTGATCCTGACATTATTTTATTTTATTTTATTTATTTGTTTATATTGTATTGTATTTGTATGTATTTATTTTCAAGGTTTTTTAAGGTGGATTCTAATACATTCCACCTATACAGTGAAAACTGTTCTTAATAAGGAGATTTACTTAAGAATCTTTATTTAAGAACACAGTGTGGAGGGAAACAAAGCCGGTTTAGCTTTAAATGTCATACACTTTTCTAGTGCAATCATTCTCTCCATCTTCAGGACCTTTGCCTCATATTTATTCAACTCTCCCTTTGAATATTATTACCTGATATCAATGCAATGAAGGAGAAAAAAACACAGCTAAGCTTTTTCCCCCCCACTGGAAATTGCACTGACTCCCAGTTTAAAAATAACCTGATTTATTCTGAATAAGAATAATCAGGTTTCATGCTTTCTGTAAATGAGAAACAGTGGAACTAATGTTTCATTGTAATCACCCACAATCGTTATGGTTATTATGAGGAATCTAAAGGAAGAAATGTTTATTCACACACCAAAGCATCTTTCTAAATGACTGGCAATGGGCCAGCATTAATTTGCCCCAGTGTATCTGTGCCCGCCTGCCCTTCTGAATTCCGTGCGACGCAACATCCATTGACATAAGGGGTGGTGATCCCATGAGGAACTGCGACATATGGCTGTGTATGTATATGCAATAACTTCCGTTTACAGGGTTTTTTTATGTGTCCAGGAAACATGCTTGCATCTATTACTTTCAAAGGAATTATTGTGATTTTTAAGGCTTTCTGAGAAGATTTTATGCCCTTGTGTCATATATCTCCATCTGAATATCAAGTAAGCCACCTTAAAGGGATAGTTCACTCACAAATCAATACTATTATGACTTTCATCCTTCTGTAGAACTCAAAAGAACATATTTTGGTGATTGTTTTTGGTCATTTTGTCATAATATGAAAGTCATTAGGGTCAAAAACTTTCCCAAAAGAGCATAAAATTAATCAATATGACTCAACAACAGACTACATCAAATATGGCAGCACAAACCCCAAATGACATGATGTATTACTCCAGTCTTCAGTGTCACATGATCCTTCTAATATGCTGATTTGGTGCTCAAGAAACATTTTTAATTATGACTGTTGAAAACAGTTGTGCTGCTTTCTTATTTTTGTGCAAACTATAATATTTTTTTTCAGGATACTTGATTTCGAGAACAGCATTAATTTGACATAGAAATCATTAAAAAAAAACACACAATCTTGCTGCCAAACTTTTGAATGGTAATGCAACTCTTTGAAATATCTTCTTTCAAAATATCTTCTTTTGTGTTTCCATAGAAGAAAGAAACAACATAAGGGTGAAATAACGAATCCTTTTTTTTTTTAATTATTATTATTTTTTAAATTAGGATCTGTTTTGAATATAGTTTTAAATATAACAGTTATCTTACTCTTCTCCTAGGTAACATCTAACCGTGCAGCCCAGCTCGCGGCGGGCGACTCCTGTCAGAGCCATGGCGGTGCCCTGCTGTCCGGTTCCCAGCATCCATCTGCAGCGTCCGGCCCGGGCCTGTATTACTCCAGCTCTACTCTGCCTGCCCAGCGCGTCAGCTCGCCCCTGAACTCAATGCAGTCCAGCGGATCCCCGACTAAACTGCAGCGCCTGGGCTCGGCCTCCGACACACCCGGTTACGCCACCACCCAGCGCCTGCCCTCCTCGTCCTCCTCGGCCTCCCCCAAGCCTTCTCCAGGCAGGCTTGCGAAATCCTACAGCAGTAGCTCACCGATCAATGCGGTGGGCATCGGAGGATCACCTGGTACTCACGCTTCAGGCTCCCCGCACCGGTTAGCGTCTCCACCCAATAACGCATCACCTATCTATCAGCAGCTGCAGACCGCCGGAGTGTCTACTTACGCCACGCTTTCACCCAAAAGGCTGGTGCACTCATCTGAGCAGTACAAGATATCCCACGATCTCTACGCTACCGCCACTCTACAGAGACCAGGCAGCCTTGCTGGTGAGTAACAACTTCTGACCTGCCTTTGACTAGTCAACTGGGATTAACGGGTCGCATTAACAGGTAACAAACACTGTGTGGGTGTTTCTTTGGGGACGTTTTTGAAGCGCGAAATACTTTCAGACACCCATGAAAACAGTACAAGTCCATTACTTGCTGTAATCTGGGAATGTATTTTCTGATAAACTCACAACTACAATCTCAAACCAAACAGCAGCAGGAAACAAAAACAAGTACATCGGTGTGCAGACAACTTGTGCTAGTTGGCGACTTGGCAGACTGTTTGAAACTTATTATTGATTTTGATCCGCTTTGAAGTGTAGGAGCATTCACACTGACAACTATTTGCTGAAATAAATTAAAGCTAAATAAAAATATATTTTTTTAAAAATGACAAAAGCACATAGCAAAATTAAATAAATAAGAAAATAAAAATGGATATTAAAAACAGGAAAATTGTCTATTTAAAAATATTAATAAAAAATGTAATAGTATATAAATAATACTAAAATAATACTGCTAGGTGGAACAAATAATTGTCTAAATGAGTAAAGTCAGTGAAAGTCATTCATTCAACCAATTTGTTCAACACAAATTATTCATTCAGGAATGAATAGGAGTGCTCAACTGACCGATCGGTGTATAACATCATGGACACAATTATTTTTGTGGCTGACCTTATTGCATATGCATTTGTAGGAGTTTCCTATTCAGATGAAACATTTATGGGAGGAGAATATTTAAATGAATCATGCAAGGTGATTTACTAAGGTTTGCGCTAGTCAATGTACTGGTATTTGCGGCATTATTTACCGGCCCAAAAAGCATGTCTTAAACCAGATGTTAATTTGCGCTGCTCTTGGTAGATTATGTTGGTCATTATGGAAATGATCCGACTGTGTCTGTGTTCTTTAATTTGCACGTCGTCAGTAGATCACATGCAGAACTTTCCACTCCTATTGACGTTTTTTTGGGGGGGTGGGGGTGGGATTGCGCTCACGCTAATATGCTCTGTTTAGTAAATCTGGCCCCTAATGTCTATATGAGTGGATCAATGAATCATTAATTCAACTGATTCCTTCAAAAACACTGAAAAAAGCTTAGCTGTGTGGAACCGCAGAAGCGCATTTGTGAGGCCAGGCACTGATGTTGGACAAGAAGGCCTGGCTCGCATTCTCCGCTCTAATTCATCCCAAAGGTGTTCTATTGGGTTAAGCTTAGGACTCTGTGCAGGCCAGTCAAATTTTTCCACACTAAACTCGCTCATCCATGTCTTTATGGACCTTACTTTGTGCACTGGTGCGCATTCATGTTGGAACAGGAATGGGCCATCCCCAAACTGTTCCCACAAAGTTGGGAGCATGAAATTGTCCAAAATGTCTTGGTATGCTGAAGCATTAAGAGTTCCTTCACTGGAACTAAGGGGCCAAGCCCAACCCCTGAAAAACAACCCCACACCATAATCCCCCCTCCACCAAACTTTACACTTGGCACAATGCAGTTAGGCAAGTACCGTTCTCCTAGCAAACCCAGACTCATCCATCGGATTGCCAGACAAGCAGAGAAGCGTGATTCGTCACTCCAGAGAACACGTCTCCACTGCTCTAGAGTCCAGTGACGGCGTGCTTTACACCACTGCATCCAACGCTTTACATTGCACTTGGTGATGTAAGGCTTGGATGCAGCTGCTTGGCCATGGAAACCCATTCCATGGGTTGGCGACTTCTGCGCACTGTGCGCCTCAGCATGCGCTGACCCTGCTCTGTGATTTTACATGGCCTACCACTTCGTGGCTGAGTTACTGTTGTTCCCAATTGCTTCCGCTTTGTTATAATACCACTAACAGTTGACCATAGAATATTTAGTAGTGAGGAAATTTCACGAATGGACTTTATTGCACAGGTGGCAACCTATCACAGTACCACGCTAGAATTCACTGAGCTCCTGAGAGCGACCCATTCTTTCACAAATGTTTGAAGAAGCAGTCTGCATGCCTAGGTGCTTGATTTTATACACCTTTGGCCATGGAAGTGATTGGAACAACTGAATTCAATAATTTGGAGGGGTGTCCCAATACTTTTGGCAATATAGTGTATATAGACATATATATAGTGTCGGCTCGATTGCCTCTAGCACTGAACACTTACTAACAAACATCAAAGCCTGAACATCAATGAATTCTCTGTTATCAGAATTCTGTAAATACCCATGGAACCTGGGTAAATAAATACAGCTCTATGGTAGACAGAGAAATTTGATACTCATATAAGTTTTCACATCGAAAGCACCTAGGGAACCACATTTGTTTCCCATGCATGCTGTCTTTACTGATCCCTACATTCAGCCCCTTAAGTCGAGAGACTTCAGCTCTTCCTTTGAAGGAACATAGCACTTTGATATGAAGACTCATTCTCGCTCCGCAGTTAGACATCAAAGAGGTGCAGAAACAATTCATTTATTCAGGCATATACCATACGTTGCTGTTGTTGTAATTAGTGTTGCTATTTTTGCAATTAACATTACAGTTATTCTCGCCTATGTAGAAAAGGATCTCAATCAATCTTAGGTCAAAGACAACAGGCTTTGATTTAAAATAAAAAAAGAAAGCAAACAAAAAAAACTCATGCTCACGCTTTTAAAGCTAAATGCTTTTAAACTCCTCAATGTGTTTGGTTTAATAGCTTCATTAATTGCTTTAACCTGTTAGTTTTCAATTTCCATTTATCACAATTAAGCCTGTAAACAACAATCAGCTTTTATTAACTGATATCATCCAGTTACACAGTTAATTGCATCTAAGTTCATTTACATATGTTTAATTTGTTAAAAAACACAAATAATACTGTATGTAAAAGAAAATGTAATACATTTTATTTTATTATTCATGTGATGGCAAAGCTGAATTTTTAGCATCATTACTGCAGTCTTCAGTGTCACATGATCCTTCAGAAATCATTCTGATATGATGATTTTGTGCTCAAGAAACATTTATTATTATTATTATTATTATCAATGATTAATATGTTTGTGGAAACCTTGATACATTTTTTTGTCTCTTTGATGAATAAAAAGTTCAACAAAAAATACAGCATTATTTGAAATAGAAATCACTTGTTAAACAGTTTAAATGGCTTTAATGTGATTTTTGATCAATTTAATGCGTCCTTACTGAATAAAAATATGAATTTCTTCTTTAATGGAGTGTTCAAATTAATTAATTGAGTTAAAAATGTAATAATGTATAAATATTAATTAATGTATAAAAATTAATGGCTATTTAATGAATTAATTTATTATTTTTTTATTAGTAAAATTATTATGTGCACAAACCTCTCATAGCTTAATGTCACGTCGGGGTCGGGCAAGAAAAAAGAGGCGAGCATATAACCACACAGTCCAGCTTGTGGCGGACAAGTTATTTTATTCAGAAATTCAGAGACGTTTTATGCAATAAGCCAGAAAAACCGCTGCATTCAGAGCGCGAGCCTGTTATCTAAATCACCCGCTTAACAGGCCGATTGTGGACCTGTGTAAGGTATTGTTGATTACTGCCCTATATTACCTGCCACATTGTCAGCTCTTCATCAAACCCGCTGAGGGAAACAGGCGCACAATGGGAAACAGCGGGCCAGTGCCAAACTGTCCCTCAGCCCGTGCTGAGCCATCACCGGCTCTCCCGCTTGTCTCTTTGATTAAAGTCCGGCGTCCTGTGGCCGTACACCTCCACCAGTATCTGTACAGTGGGAGTGCTGCTCCAGCGTGCTGGCCATGGACAGAGAAAAACGCACCGGTGCGCTGACCGAAAGCTGATTAGATCTGAAGGCAATTACGTAGTATAGACAAGAGACTTTGTTTGCAAGGCTTCCCTGATTTATCGAGGGTATTTGATGCGTTTGGTGAGCCTGTCTTTCATGATGTAGTATTTGGAGGGATTGTTGGTGAGGGGCTGATGATGTGTGTCATTACAGCTGGAGGCCATGTGACAGAGAATAGCAGAGTTGGACTCTTACTGAGACTTCAGTGCTTGTGTTTCCTCTGCAAAAGCAAGACCAGCATAGATACGGTGAAAAGTGCAGTCCAGTGATGGAGAATCATGGTAAACAGCGCATTATTTTCTGGTTTGACTTGAGTGGTTAAAATGACTCCTAAAAAAGCTTCTCACTTCACATGAGCATCAGCGTGAAAGTACTTTGAAAATACAGGCCTATTTAGAGCAAATGTATTTATAGAGCTAGAAAAAGTTTGTCTAGATGATATACTCTGTACTTTACTATGATTGTTCTTGTTGATTTACTCCTCCTGTTATATCTTTTTTACCTGTTTAATGTGGAGGAGACGTTGCTTAATTCGAGCTTTAGTAGAAGATAAGTTTACGTTAGTATTTTTGGAAGGACCACAATTTTGTAAGAGCAATAAGCCATTCAAGGCCCCATAAAATCATTTAAAGTCAGTTTTCTTTGCTTTGCTGATGTATATCCTTTTGAAACAGGTAGTTTGGCCTATTTTTAATAGCCTAAAGCCTTTAATTTGTTGCTAAATAACTCACCGTCATGTTAAATTTTTGAATGTTTGAACTATCCCTTTCATATTGATTATTATTATTATTGTTGTTGTTGTTGTTGTTAAAATATTATGAAAAAGTATTCATTTATTATTAAAATAATACATTATGTTTATATAATATTTGTATTTTTAAATGTAGTAGTAGTAGTAGTAGTAGTAGTAGTAGTAGTAATAATAATAATGATAATAATACATTAAAAATATATGCATTTAAGAATAAAATATTATTTGAATAATGAATAAATTATATTTATCAAAAAATGAAAATACTACTAATAATAATACATTTCAAACATGCAAAATACAATTATAATATAAATATAATGTATTTTAATAGTAAATGGTGTTTAATAATTAATAATAATATTTAACAACAACTATTAACTATTATATGTTAAATGTATTATTAAATTAATACATTGTATTTATATTTATGTATTTATTATTATTATTTATAAAAAATAAAGAATTCTATTAATTTATCAATAAAATAATAAATTATTTATGTAATATTTGTATTTGTATTTAAATGTAGTGGTAGTGGTAGTAGTAGTAGTAATAATAATAATAATAATAATAATAATAAAAATAAATAAATAAAAATACATACATTTAAGTATAATATGTTATTTGAATAATAAATACATGATATTTAATAAGTTCATAATAAATTATTTAACAACAACTATTATTGTTGTTGTTAATTTATTATTAAATACCATTTATTTATTAGTAAATTAATACACTATTATTATTATTATTATTATTATTATTATGAAGAAGAAAAAGAAGAATGATCATAAAAATAAACAATTCTAAGACAAAAATCCAAATAATATAGCTCAAAAGGCTTATTGTTGCCAATCAATTTAGCAACTTGAAACATTAATGCATAATTAAACTGATAGGCAATCATCTGTATGTGTATTGAATTTTTAAAACGGTTTTGAATAAGGCTCAGATTTTAGAGGCGAAGCTATATGTTTTTATAATTGAGATTAATTGACAGGTTTAGCCTGAGAGCTTCACTAGGTACTACATTAGATCCTACACTCAATCTCTCATCCTCATGCTTTAATGACAGCTAACAGAGAACACAATGCACAGCCTATGTTCAGGCGCCTGAAGCGCTATTAGCACTTTGCCTGTGATTAGACAGTGAAGAGGTGCTTCAGAGCGCTTGTCTAAGTTGTTCCAAATGTGTACCAGATGTACAAACCTATTTATTCAGCCAGCTGTATCAAAGGCGTGTGGATTTCTCTTTTAGATGTAAATTTTCATCATTAGGTGGGTAGGGAGCATGAGGGCAGATAGAATGGATGTTACGTGTGTCTCCTCACCAACGGAAACGGTTTTGCTAGTTTGTATAGGTGTCTGTGTGGGACTCGCTGACCTGTCAGTCCGAATCCTCCACTTGGACAAAGAGTTTAGCCAAGAAATTGCCTTTGAAAAGCTGTGATTCTCCTGCAGTGAGACGTGCTGCTTTGCTTGTAATCACTTGGACCTGTTGGCAACATCTGTGACAGGGTGTTGTCTATCTCTCCGTTCTTACATGTCTCTTCTTGTCCTCCTGCTTGTCTGTCAGTACTTCTATCTGCCCAGTTAGCCATCTGTCCGTCTCTCAGGCTGCCCATATCTCTCAGCATCTACCCTGTTGAAGAGACCAGCATATGTTGTGTTTGGATGCTGCTGTCCCCAACAGGATTTTTAACTAGCTTAACCAGCAAGACTTCTTTTTTTTAATGACTTTGCTGGTCTACCAGTCAGACCGGCACCAAACCAGCATAAACCAGGCTGGACCAGCATAAAAAAATTGTCTGGAAGTCTTTTCATGTCATGTCATGGACCCTGAAATGTACATGGACCCCCCTTCCTAAATTATAAAAGCAGCTTATATTTTTGTTTATAAAGACCCTTTTATACTGTGATGAAAAATAGTATAAAATATTAATGACATGTTGTTTCCATAATTAAATAATTGGCTTTTAAAATGTCACAGTGCTAAGTGCAATTATCTTGAGACACTGTAATACACTGGCACCAATGTGACATAAATGTTGCCTAAATATTTATGATTTTTATTATTAATAAATATAAAAATGATTACATTCATATTTAAACTAAAATATATAATTAAAATATTATGTGGATAATATTTACTTTGTATACAATTTGTATTTTTCTTTCTTCTACTTGGTATTAATGTAAAATATTTAAAATATAAAAAAACCTGGTTTGGGTTGGATTTCTTAATTCTTATTTCTTACTAATTTTAATTCAGTTTACATACACTATATTGCCAAAACTTTTGAGACTGCCTTTACATGCACATGAGCTTTAATGACATTCTGTTCTTAATCTGTAGGGTTTAATATGGCCCACCCTTTGCAGCTTTAACAGCTTCAACTCTTCTGGGTATACAGTCTGAGTATTTCACAATCTGCTCAGTTACTGGGATTTTCACGCACAACCATTTCTAGAGTTTACAAAGAATGGTGTGAAAAGGGAAAGTCCTGTGGGCGAAAATGCCTTGTTGATGCTAGAGGTCAGAGGAGAATGGGCCGACTGATTCAAGCTGATAGAAGAGCAACTTTGACTGAAATAACCACTCGTTACAACCGAGGTATGCAGCAAAGCATTTGTGAAGCCACAACACGCACAACCTTGAGGCGGATGGGCTACAACAGCAGAAGACCCCACCGGGTACCACTCATCTCCACTACAAATAGGAAAAAGAGGCTACAATTTGCACGCGCTCACCAAAATTGGACAGTTGAAGACTGGAAAAATGTTGCCTGGTCTGATGAGTCTCGATTTCTGTTGAGACATTCAGATGGTAGAGTCAGAATTTGGCGTAAACAGAATGAGAACATGGATCCATCATGCCTTGTTACCACTGTGCAGGCTGGTGGTGGTGGTGTAATGGTGTGGGGGATGTTTTCTTGGCACACTTTAGGCCCCTTAGTGCCAATTGGGCATCGTTTAAATGCCACGGCCTACCTGAGCATTGTTTCTGACCATGTCCATCCCTTTATGACCACCATGTACCCATCCTCTGATGGCTACTTCCAGCAGGATAATGCACCATGTCACAAAGCTCGAATCATTTCAAATTGGTTTCTTGAACATGACAATGAGTTCACTGTACTAAAATGGTCCCCACAGTCACCAGATCTCAACCCAATAGAGCATCTTTGGGATGTGGTGGAACGGGAGCTTCGTGCCCTGGATGTGCATCCCACAAATCTCCATCAACTGCAAGATGCTATCCTATCAATATGGGCCAACATTTCTAAAGAATGCTTTCAGCACCTTGTTGAATCAATGCCACGTAGAATTAAGGCAGTTCTGAAGGCGAAAGGGGGTCAAACACAGTATTAGTATGGTGTTCTTAATAATCCTTTAGGTGAGTGTATATTAATATTAAAATATATATTTTACCCGAATTAATTAATGAACGAACAAACGAATACATAATATCGAAAAACGCCATTTTTCTTTAAAACGTCTCATTATAGACTATTAATTCATGGTTTGCATTCCCTACTGTTAACTGTTAAAAATTTAGCATTTTCTAAAATCTTGTTTGTAAAATCTTTTCTCTCTCTCTCTCTCTCTCTCTCTCTCTCTCTCTCTCTCTCTCTCTCTCTCTCTCTCTCTCTCTCTCTCTCTCTCTCTCTCTCTCTCTCTCTCTCTCTCTCTCTCTCTCTCTCTCTCTCTCTCTCTCTCTCTCTCTCTCTCTCTCTCTCTCTCTCTCTCTCTCTTTCCCCAGACCCTCAAACACCCTCTTGCATCTCCCTAGGGGTTCCAGACACCAGTTTTAAAACCCCTGGCTTTCACATCAACTATTGGTGTTATCTACAAAAGTTCATGTCTTATTCTCTGAATCTCATGTCATTCATCTTTTCTACCTGGTCATTTTCCAAGAAAATAGAGCACCTCAGATGATAAAGCAGAGTGAGAGAGCTTTATATAGGGTTTTAGCGATTGTGGATGTATCCCGATGGATCTCCTCCTAACACTAAAGAAATCAGGTTAGGGATGAGCAGTGTTTGCCTGCCGGACACTGATAAGGTGATTACGCGAAATGCCCCCTATCTACGCCTTCTTATTTTCAGAACATTACACAATTATGTCCTGAGAAGCAACAGAGCACCAGAAGCAGATCGGACACTGCAGTACTTTGAAGATTAACATGCACATACCTTTTCTGTTTCAACGGCCTTGAGGAAGCATCTCCATTCTGCTGATTGTTTGCATTGCTGTGTAGAGTAGTACATCTCTGTCAACCAGTGAGACAAGCTGCCAAGATCCGGAGAAACCTCCAATCTTGATGTACAACCACTCTCTAAAGTGTGTGTGTGTGTGTGTGTGTGTGTGTGTAGGGTGTGTAGAGGGTAGCGTCCCTATAGGCCGGGGCAAAGCAAGGATATAAAGTGTGTGGATCAATGCAAGAATGTGAGTGAATGTTGAGTTAGCATTCGCCCTTCCTCCTGTGTCTCATAGGTTCATAAACATCATCTTCCTCGTTGTTGCTCTCTGGAGATCTCAGCATGCACTTTTGATCAAGAAGGGAATGATTACTAGGGCTATGCACATACAATCATATATCAATATATGATCATTCTTATTTTAATCCTCACTATATATATGTGCCAAGATATATATATAGTTTGGATTACTGTTGAATTTTGAAAATACTTGCCCTCCTCCTGTGGTTCATAAGTATTATACACATCATCTTCACAGAAAATATTGACTAATGTGCTTTCTGATGCCTTATACATGTTGCAATTGGGTCTAGTGTGGTTGCCAACCGGCTATGTTTATCTGGGATCAGCACAATAATGTATTAACACTCCCGTATTGTTGTTCTCATTCATAAGGGACTTAATTTTCAGGATTTTTTCTTCCATGTTAAAATCATTAACACTAAGTAACAGGAACAATGCCTTCTGTGCAGGATCTCGAGGTTCTTACAGCAGTCAGCACACTCACCTGGGCCCCGAACTGAGGCCTCTGCAGTCCCCTGAGCATCACATCGATCCCATATATGAAGACAGAGTCTACCAGAAAGTCCCTATGAGAAGCTTGAGCCAGAGCCAGGGAGAAGTGCTCCCTCCAGGCCATACTGGAACCTACCGGAATAACACGGGTAAAGTTTACACACACTCTCTCTCTCCGTGTGCACGTGTGTGCTGAAGTGTGTTAATCCCCAAGTTACCAACCTCCAGGATTTCTGCAAGAGAGCCAAATCCTTAGAGAGCATTTATCCAAATCGGACACGGTTCTTGCTCACAGCCGAGTGTTGACCTCATTAGAATTAATCTGAGATAGAGCACATCACACAATCTGTATTTGTCTGTGTGTGTGTGTTTGTGAGTGTGTGTTTTAACGTAGAGGGTTTCACTTGTCTTACCATATAACATTAAAACACCTCAGCAGTCTTTTTCAATTAGCACATTGTTCGTCTTATTTTGAGTGCAGGTCAGGTGCAGCATGATAATCTGATGAGTCTCGCCAGTTTTGTTAGTGGTGATTTTAATCCCTTTACAACTCATTGAGAAAGTGTATTGTGAATTCAGCTCAGAGTGAGGAGGATGAGACCAATGGGTAAATTACAAATGCTTCAATACAATCATATTGATATATCAGGATTCTTTTTTATAATGTACATCCATACTTTAGATACTTGTATTATGTATGTGTTCATATCATTTATTTATTATTTATGTATTATTTCAAATTTGTGAATAATTGTAAGTTTTATATTAAAAAAGTGTATAATATACCTTTATAGTATATACATACTATATATACCAGGGGTTCTTAACTGTATATGTATGTATATCTGTGTGTATAGACCTACATGTGTGTATATATGTGACCCTGGAGCACAAAACCAGTCATAAGTCGCACTGGTATATTTGTGGCAATAGCCCACAATACATTGTATGGGTCAAAATTATGCATTTTTCTTTTATGCCAAAAAGCATTAGGATATTAATTAAAGATCATGTTCCATGAAGATATTTGGTAAATTTCCTACCGTAAAAATATAAAAATGTATTATTAGTAGTAATATGCGTTGCTAAGGACTTCATTTGGACAACTTTAAAGGCGATTTTCTCAATATTTAGATTTTTTTGCACCCTCAGATTACAGATTTTCAAATAGCTGTATCTCCGCAAAATATTGTCCTAACCTAACAAACCATACATCAATGGAAAGCTTATTTATTCAGATGGTGTATCTCAATGGTGTATACAAAATAACATAAAGTGGCATTTTTGAGTTATGGAAACAGTTACCATGGTGAATACACAATACTAACATAAACTGTTAATGAAACATGAAAACTGCATGATAGAATAGATGATGAATAGAATGAACATCATACCTACATGCAAATCCTTCCCAGTACGTCGTACCAGTTAGGTGATTTATTGGTACTTTACTTTTATTTCATGACTTACTAATTGACAACGTAACGTTGCATGCTCATAGTTTCTCTCGTAAAAAAAACTACGAAAATAACGTTAGAATATGACACTGACAAATAGCTTGACAACATAGCTTGACACGACCCACTTTTTTTTTACCTGCCATGACTCTCAGTAGTGTTTACGTCTGGATAGCAGTTGTAGTGTTGACATAAATTTATCTGTGTTTGTCATTTTTATTGAACTTGTTTGGTTTCAAAGTGTATAAAGTGATGTGGAACTAAAAATCAAAACCTTAGATTGCCAGCCATCCAATCAGAATCAAGAATTCAACATAATGTAAGTGTGATTGTGGAAGGGAGGCGTCATGACAGGATCTCGTGGCGCCCCTGAAGCAAACATGTAACAGTGTCGACTCTCACCTGGCTTAGTTGTGCAGATAAAATCTATATGGTCTGTTTTAATTGGGATCTGTGGTGGTAATTTCCTGCGCTTGCTGCAATCTTGCTGTGACCTTTGAGAAGTGGAGCTTATAATGTACCTCAGAGACTTTATTTCTTTTCAAAATTGTTGCCTCTGCCTAATGGTATGGCAGCATCAGCAGACTGTTGAAAATTATGCTCTGTCTCCTTTGGCTTTCTCGGCTCTCTGAGCGCTCGCATATCACAGCCTTTTTATTTTCTCATCCTCAAGATGTTACTTTGCTTTAAGAGGAAAATAGAGAGCATTGGCTTGCTTAGATAAACACAACAGAACAAGGGCACGTCTGTCTCTTATTTGCCTTGAATGGTGCTAAAATACAATTAAACACGTAAATGAAGCAATTAAATCTGTGTCATTGCAGTGGTTTTCTGTCTAAAGCTAAAGGTTGAATAAAGCCAAAGTGCCCGTCTGCTACATAAATCAAACTAAAGCTATTTAAGGAACTGAATTTAAGAACTTATATAATCCTGCCTTAGCATTTCTATTAAAAATTCAGTTTCCAGTGTTGAGCTGTGGCAGTCGAGCTCATTAAAGCTGTATTATATTTATTATAGTGTATGTTACTGTTTAAAGCTCTATATCTTCAAGAGAGACCTCTATTGTACTCGCACTGAAACATGGCTCGCTATGTAACCATCTTCACATGTGGACAACATTTGAAATATATGAGGATATGAGGTTAAATGCATATATATGCATAAATGAATATACGAGGTCCTTTAAAGTCTTTGAATGTCTTGACAATTAAAACAGCTTTTCAGAACATTGTGATCCCTGCGAGGGTTGTTTGTAGTTACGTCAAATGTAGCTTAGCCACCTCTGAACTGCACATTGACACACTGACATTGTTGCATTTTGCAAAGCCTTTGTTATTTACCACTTTGTTATTTAATGTGTTATTTAACAGTCGGCTGACGGGCAACAGCCAGGCGTTGGTGAGCGTCTGTCGGCCTAGATTTTGTTCCACACGTTGGTTATAGTAGGGCTCAACCAATTCACCCGATTCAGCATGTTGAATTGCCGTTGGGGCTGTCGTTGAGAGATCGCTCTGATTGGCTGTTCAGTTTAGCTAACGAGAATAAAAGGGAAAGATGAACGCAAGTCAAGACAGCACAGACAGAAGGCTGTTCTAATTTTACGTCATCTTACCTGAGCATTCCAATACACAAATATTTGCATAACAACATGAGCCACCTGGAATGAAGAAAGTGAAGCTGCTTTGTTTACGGTTGTATATCCGCAGTCCTAGTTTCGATTTCTCTTTTTGAATGATGAATATAGACTATTGATACCTGCTGATATACAGTCAAACCAAAATTTATTCAGACACCTTCAACATGTTCTCACATTATCACAGTTTATTCGCTATAGAAAATTCGCTTATAAAATAAGACAAGAACTCAGAGTTAAACTGTGTCAGAACAACTTCATCTTGATAATGTCAGATAACTTTGATAGAAAGGTATGTCATGGATTACAATCAACCAATCAGCTGTCAGCTGTTCAATTTAAGTACACAATTAGATAATACCAATTTAGGTCAACCAATGACCAAGCAATGCTTTATTTTGTTCAGTCTGTAGTGTAAAAGGTCGCATTACCAATTAAAGAAAAAACACTTCAGCAAAACATGGTCAGGTCAAAATGTCACAATAATTTTGGCTCCAAATTTTAATAAATTTTACTGGTAGTCCACTGTATGAAGAATTTTTGGGTATAATATGTCACAGTTTACTTTATTTTGCTATTCTCACATAAATTAACTATAGTATCCTGCACCCACTAGTAAAAAATCTGGTGTCTGATTAATCTTTGGTCTGACTTAATATTTCCTTACATGCAGGTGCAGAACGCACATGGCAGTCAGCTGTAATCTTTGCATTGTGTACAGGCACAGCTTTTTGGCCCAGACGCAGCCGACGTAAAGCGACAACACTGTCAGCATTCGTCGCTGCTAGTTCTTTGGCTTGTTGTTTCTCGGCCTTAAAGGCACAATATGTAGTTTTTCGCTGCTAGAGGATGCCTATTCAAAACAAAGGCGTAGCTTAAAGATGGCGAGATTGAGCGCGGATTCATGGGAGATGTCGTCTTCACCTCACATCCGGTGGAAAAAAATCGGAACGGGACTCACAGGGCAGAAATCATGTTCATGGAAGAGATTATTAACGTTACTGTAGTATGAAGCAGAGCGTTCTGGGTGTTCTGGGAGCGCAACGTGGCCGCTGGAGTGATTGCTAATGAGAGACGAGCGCAACACATGGCTGGAGAGCAGCGGAACTTTTATTATGCCACAATTGCCACTTCCGCTTCTTCCGGTCATGCGTATGTGGGGTAGCGCAGTGCTGTTTTATCATATTAGATACATTTGAGTATGTTAAATTATGTACTATAATTTATGTAACTATAACCATTACTCTGTGCGTTCGCTCGGCGGCTACTATGAGACATTTGTTGCAAACTACAGTAAGCTAGTTCGATGCATGGTAAAACAAACGTGTTGAGCTATATAACAATGATTCTTTTTTGGTCTATAAATGTATCCAAACAGTTGTTCCCTTGTCTAATAAAACATATAATATATTAAAGTTTCTTTGGTGTTTCCATGGTTTCTACAAAATCAAACCGGAAATCTAGGGTAACGCGGGTATGATGTCATTGATAGGCGACGCCTGGTAAAAAAGGCTTATTTCTCTGGATTTAAACATTCTTGGAAACATCTGGGATAATGTAAGTACACAAATCAACAAAATATATAACATTGTTCTAGTGGTTTTTGGATATTTTAATCCAAAAATCTTAAATACTGTGCCTTTTACAGGAATATTTCACCCAAAAATGCAAATTATCATATAATTTACCCTCAGTCCCAGGTGTATATGACTTTTTTTCTTTCAGCCGAACACAATCTGAGTTATATTAAAAATATCCTGGCTCTTCCCAGCTTTTTAATGGCATTGAATAGAGCCTGAGATTTTAAAGCTCCAAAAAGTGCATCCATCCATCCATCATAAAAGGAATTTATACGACTCAAGTGGGTTTTTGTATGAAAAATATCTCTGTTTTCACTAGCTTCTGGCAACAGCCGTACACTCATTCATGAGAGAGTTGAAATCCGGTGAAAGGGTGACCTCTGACCCAACGTAGGACGTATGATGTAGGCATAGCGTAAGCTTAGATGAGAATTGACAAATGCGAAAGCGCTGAGGATAGAACAAAACGATATTTTTTTTTCTCCGATATTATGTATTCGTTTGTTCGTTCATTAATTCATTCAGGTAAAATATATACAGTTTTTTTTTAAATAATATTTTATTTAATATTAATATTTATTTTAATTTAATATTTATTTATGTTTATATATTTGACTTATTGATTATACCAAACTTAATCTCTAGAAGATAACTTCCTTTGACTTATCAAAATTACTATTTTTGGTAAAATAATAGTTTGAAATGTTATAAACTGAAATATATATTGGGAGATATGGATTACTTAAAAGTTAAGACTCCAAATCCCATGAAAAAACAGTGCAAACTTATTTGCAAATATAACTATGACTTCATTTTTGGAAGTAGGCTTTTTTAATATGCCAGTGGGAGATTAAACCGCGAAAAATGGCAAAGTTTATAAAATCAAAAAATTGAGAGCACATCTAAGGCTGAATTTATCTACAAAATTAAATTTGAATGACTTCTATTCAGTAAGTTAAGGAAAAAAGGTATGAGAGCGCCCTGCAAGCGCTGTAAAAAAATACTTTGGCAAATGATCAAATCAAGTCAGTCAAAATTGGTGCACTGCACTTGCACCCTGATAATAAACAGCCAGTAGATTTCAGCTGTGGCTTGAGGTGTCTGGAACTCTATGATAGCATTCAGTCTGACATTGAGACGCCTGACAAAGTCTCACAATGCCTAACAGAGTCTCGAGAACAAAGTAGCTCAAGTCTTGGGTTTTTATGTGATCAACTTCGACTCCTTGAAGCACCTGAAAGTAACAAGTAGTTTATGAAACGTCACTAATGAGGATCTATGCAGTCTTGTGTTTGATGTCACATCATTGCTCACTCTGTCTGTCAGTGCATTGACCTCACTTTTCTTGCTGTCTCTGTTCTCTTCCTCCAAGTTGCGTTGCTTCCCCTCGCTAAGTGGCTCATTAGACCCGCAGATGAAGTACAGGGCTAATGACGACATTAGAAGCCGTCACAGATACGCTGCTAACATGTAGCAGCTGTGTTCTTCTTATTACAGCGCCGTGCAGGAGAGATAAAGAGAGAGATTTATGGCCGTATTTTTTTTTGGGACAGATGACATTGGTTGGAAGACTGTCCTGTCTGAGATCCCCAGGTGGAAATGACTCAAGCAATCAGGGCGGTTCAGGGCAAATGCCATCACCAGAAGATTAGAGAGACAGAGAGGTCGACCGCTGGGCAGTTTTCTTTTATGAAATGTTTTGTAGTCTCAGAAGTTTTGGGGGGAAAAAAGGCACTGCAGCTATTTTGTCTCTTGGTGCAGAGCGTCACATGATGTCTGTGCATGCAAGGAAGGCACTGGCTCATTTCAACAAAATGCCATAAAAACCCATTTGAGTTTTCAAATTTCATAGAGAGAAAGCAGTTGATGTTCATGGATGAGTCTCACAAAAAACTGTCAAGAACATATGTCAGTCATTTCACAAAATAAAATAAAAATGCATTCTACGCATTTTATTTAATCTACAGTGTTTATATACTACCATATAGGGTCTATACAATTTATTTTTATGTTTTTGAAAGAAGTCTCTTATGCTCACCAAGACTGCATTTATTTGATCAAAATACAGTATATATATATATATATATTGGACAGAGATTTTTTTTTTTTCAATTTTTACTTTGCATTCCTTTACTTTAATGAAAAATTATAGTAACAATATTACACATTATATTTTTGATTAGTTTTTAAGGCTTGCTTTCTTTAATGAAATCTACCTGAATAAATCATGCAAAATTTCATGATTTAGTCTATGACAATTAATGTAATATTTTTAGTGAAAATCTTTTTTTTTTTTTTTTTTGACTCTCAAAAGTGTGATTTTTAAGTTAATTTTATTATCTTAACCGTTTCCTCAATTCAAGCCTCAAAACTGCAAAAAATTTGAAAATGTATCTCTTGGTTTTATTAATAAAATGTTCTCAATATTTTCTATTTTTAATTATCAACTTAAATTTTTTAATGAAAATTACAATACCCATGATTCATTTTTGTTCACAATGTATTGGTCCTAAAAATCTTTGGCTTCATTGTCATTTTGCAATACATAATTTTATATTTTTGTCTTTGAGATGAGATATGATCTGGGCAGCTTTTGTGAGATTTCCCCAAAATAGTTCAAGCTCAACATTATGACAGTATCACATTTTATTAGTTTGGCCCATTATGGATTCCCTGTAATGCTGATTCCTTTCAAGTACCTTATTCATCACAAGCTTGCCTATCCAGGAATCAAATCTGATCTTGCACAAAGCTCCAGATAATGTGAATGTGATTAAGCTCCTCATGGCCTTTCATTCTGCTGCAACACCATTGCAGGATTTCTCGTTCATTTTCAGCTCTGAAATTCAAACTTCATTGAAGTTAATTAGGCTTTATGTGAGAGGGACTGGAAGAGCAGCATATGCGGCTAAGAATGTGCTGAAAAGACTAATTTTGGAACCGAGTGAGGAATTAACCCGAGCTTGAGGAAAGTGCTCTATCAAATGCTGATGGAGCTTTCCTGCTCACATCCCTGTATAACTGGCCAGGCTTTTTCACAGAAAAATGGTGTGCATTTTTTCGCTGAATTTCATCATGTAAGATGACTAATAACACAAAGTGGGGCTATTTTTGAGTCCATTTCCTGAATCTGCGTCATATGCATAAGAATGGGCCATGATTCCCCGATGAGAACTGCTGGGTGGCTTCAGAAAAGAGGAAGGAATCTTGATTTTAGCTCAGTGGTTACACAAACCTCGATTCGACTCGAGTCTACAGCAACACTTGAGGCTGAAGTGGAAAAATAAGGGAGAGTATTTCAGTCATCTCTCAGCCATTGTGAAGAGCAGTTTGAAGTGGAATTCGCTGTTTGGATATTGAAGCACGTACGACTGTATAGATTGCTATAAAATCAATGAATTCGTCAGCAACCACAAAATCATCTTTATCAGACCAAAACAAAGCCTTTTCCCAGAACTCTGTGCATCTCACCTGCTGATTTATAATCTATCCTTACATTTGTAATACCTGTGCTTTGTGTAACATTGTGTTTTTGCTGAGCTTTCAGGATGTATTAATTGCTCGCTGTAACACACATATGTAATTTGTGGAGATCAGCAGTAAATTCTCCATTAAGAAGCTCAGTTTAATTTGTACTTGAATATAGCAGCCTGTTCCAGATGTTATATAAGATGAAGCACCTAAAATACACTATATTGCCAAAAGTTTTGGGACGCCTGCCTTTACATGCACATGAACTTTAATGACATCCTGTTCTTAATCTGTAGGGTTTAATATGGAGTTGGCCCACCCTTTGCAGCTATAACAGCTTCAACTCTTCAGGGAAGGCTTGCCACAACATTTAGGAGTGTGCACCTTTGGCCATGGAAGTGATTGGAACGCCTGAATTCAATGATTTGGAGGGGTGTCCCAATACTTTTGGCAATATAGTGTTTATCTACTTTGACTGTTCTTCTGTGATTTATTTCCTTTATAAGACACACACGAGCAAATGGAGCTGCTCATGAGTTTTTACTGGACAGCATATCATAGTTTACTTGAGTCTGGGGTGCTGATTTAAATAGGTGTTTCCTCTCTGTTTGTATATTTCTGTGTATGTAGATTTTTTATGTTTTGATTTGCAGTGTTTTTTATGTTATCCTAAAATGCTCAAACAAGCCAAATAACCCATAAATATTCAGGGTATTCGTGGGAGCAGCTAGACGATTAACATTTTACTTTAGCATGCCTTTTTTTGATTTGAAGTTTGGTTGAGCTGTAATATATAATTTAGAGAGTAATACCTTTGAAGAATGTGCTAGTAAGAGCTAGAAGGTATTCCTCAAGTGAACAATAGTGAGAGTTTATGTAAATGAAGCACTGAATAAATTAGTGTCTAAATTAGGACTGCAAAGAACACATTAACCCAACAAAGACTTTTTACTGATATATATATATAGTGTGTGAGAGTGAGTGTGTGTGTGTATATATATATATATATCCACTACCAGTCAAGAGCTTGGACACGTGTGTGTGCGTGTGTGTGTGTGTGTGCGCGTGTAGGCCTACATGTGTGTGTATATGTGACCCTGGAGCACGAAACCAGTCATAAGTCGCACTGGTATATTTGTGGCAATAGCCCACAATACATTGTATGGGTCAAAATTTACAATTTTTCTTTTATGCCAAAAAGTCATTAGGATATTAAGTAAATATCATGTTCCATGAAGATATTTTGTAAATTTCCTAACGTAAATATATAAAAAATTTATTATTAGTAGTAATATGTGTTGCTAAAGGACTTCATTTGGACAACTTTAAAGGCGATTTTCTCAATATTTAGATTTATTTGCACCCTCAGATTCCAGATTTTTAAATAGCTGTATCTCCGCCAAATATTGTCCTAACCTAACAAACCATACATCAATGGAAAGCTTATTTATTTAATTCAAATAATTGACCCTTATGACTGTTTTTGTGGTCCAGGGTCACATATAGCCACCACACTGGTTTAAAAATATACAAAATAACATAAAATGAAAATAAAGTGGCATTTTCGAGTTATGGAAACAACAGTAATATAATATGTATTTATTTATTTATTTATTTTTATGAAAGGTTGCACCTTGATTTATGCCTTATGTATCTTAATACAGTATACATAAATATATTATATACATTTTGTAAAATAATAATTGTATTTTATACTTTTATAAAATAAATATTTTATTTTTGTATTTTCTATTTGAAAATTTATTTATTTTTATATTCAATAAAATAAAATGAAGTAAAGCAATAAAAGGTGTAAACTATAGGCAATAGTAAAAGGAAATAAACCACAGTGATTCGTCACCTATTAGATTTTGAGATCTCAAAAGCTCATACTGTATGCAATGTTTGTGTTGAGTCTGTAAATCACTGGAACAATAACAGTTTGAACCAGTTGTGAGCTCAGTTTAATACCATCCTGTGAATCTGGGCGCTGCTCCTCTCAAGCATGGCTAATGAGCAATTACACGCACACTAACACACACACACACAGACATATAAACACTCTACGAAAGATGGATGGTGCTCATAACTTACGCTGAGGTGCTGGCAGTGAGACACAGAGGCAGCGTTTTGATTCACGTGAAGCATCACCTTGTATCTGCCCTGTAGCCTCGCTCCAAGGATGCAAGGCGTAACAGATTATATTTACAGCCGTAGCGGCTCCTGTGCTGTTGTTGTGCCATATGTTAAGGCCTTAACACACACATGAGCTCTGAGTGAAATGGCAGGTATGTGTAATGGGAATCATTCATGTTAACATGGAACTGAAGCATCCAGACATCACTCAACAGGCCAATCTCTGCAAAAACCATCAGATCAGTTACTGAGAAACACGCTTGTTGCTTGAGTGTGTCCAAGCCAGAGTGATGTTAAATTGAGGTTGAAGTATTTTTTCACACTGAGTTATAGCAAAGTCCCTTTAAGACAAGTCATTTCACTTGGCGGCCATCTTTGAAACGCCTCTCGGCCATGCAAGTGCAGCTCCTATCTCTTAGAATGGGGAAACATCAAATTCTCCAAAACAGTTCGCCAAGCTTACGATTAAATTTCATATTTGAAACCACCAATGAAATCTGACAACAACTGTCTCATAAATTTTGTTTCTAAACGATCGAATCATGACAAAAAAAACCCTGAATTTTTTCAGCCTGGACAAGACTAATGCGCATGCGCAGTCCTAATCGCGCGTCTCAGAACACTGCCTGTTTCTATGGCAACTGGAGCTTCTAAAGGCAGCTGCAGTGACACGATGACTTTATTAATTAACGATTGGCTCTTTCATTTAGAAGGCGGGGCTTATTCGCCATATTGGAGTGCACCATCTTCCTATATATAAAGTCTTTGGTTTTAGTTCACCACAGTTTGTTACTTCTGTCATTTCCAGGTCTTTGACTTTATCACTATGTGACGTTCCTAACAACTCTCTTTAACCATCACTACACTCACCTAAAGGATTATTAGGAACACCATACTAATACTGTGTTTGACCCCCTTTCGCCTTCAGAACTGCCTTAATTCTACGTGGCATTGATTCAACAAGGTGCTGAAAGCATTCTTTAGAAATGTTGGCCCATATTGATAGGATAGCATCTTGCAGTTGATGGAGATTTGTGGGATGCACATCCAGGGCACGAAGTTCCCGTTCCACCACATCCCAAAGATGCTCTATTGGGTTGCGATCTGGTGACTGTGGGGGCCATTTTAGTACAGTGAACTCATTGTCATGTTCAAGAAACCAATTTGAAATTATTCGAGCTTTGTGACATAGTGCATTATCCTGCTGGAAGTAGCCATCAGAGGATGGGTGGTACCCGGTGGGGTCTTCTGCTGTTGTAGCCCATCCGCCTCAAGGTTGTGCGTGTTGTGGCTTCACAAATGCTTTGCTGCATACCTCGGTTGTAACGAGTGGTTATTTCAGTCAAAGTTGCTCTTCTATCAGCTTGAATCAGTCGGCCCATTCTCCTCTGACCTTTAGCATCAACAAGGCATTTTCGCCCACAGGACTGCCGCATACTGGATGTTTTTCCCTTTTCACACCATTCTTTGTAAACTCTAGAAATGGTTGTGCGTGAAAATCCCAGTAACTGAGCAGATTGTGAAATACTCAGACCGGCCCGTCTGGCACCAACAACCATGCCACGCTCAAAATTGCTTAAATCACCTTTCTTTCCCATTCTGACATTCAGTTTGGAGTTCAGGAGATTGTCTTGACCAGGGCCACACCCCTAAATGCATTGAAGCAACTGCCATGTGATTGGTTGATTAGATAATTGCATTAATGAGAAATTGAACAGGTGTTCCTAATAATCCTTTAAGTGAGTGTATATGCCCAATATCTCATTACCTTTATATAAAAGTTACTACGTAATAAAAATATTAAGGACACAAACTTTCTAAAAAATATATTAATGTATCATAATTATATCATAAAAGTAATATTTATTTATTATTTTACTTAATTTTAAAAAAAAGTTTATTATTTGGAATTTATTTATTTTATTGTATTCATTTTAACATTTTAATTTTAATTATCATTAATTAATCATTTTAATATTTTAGTAACTTCTAATTAAGTTTTTCAAGTTTCTTTAAAAAAAATAGACAGATAGTTTCTTTACTGTCACTTTTGATCAGTTTAATGCATCCTTGTTGCATAAAAGTATTAATTTAATAAAAATAAAAATTATATATATATATATATATATATATATATATATATATATATATATATATATATATATATATATATATATATATATATATATATATATATATATATATTATCTGGAACAATATATTGAGCAATCAGCATACAGGACCAGAACTATCCTCTTTATAATTTGAAATAAAGCACTCTAGCAGGTTGCATTCCTGCTGCTTAGAAGATGCACATTTGCATCTAAACCTCTCAGACCCGACAACATACACACAAAATAATTTCATCCAACATGTACGTCTGTATTGGAAAACTTCTGAATTGCATCTTAAGGATAAACACAATATTAATGGCATTCTTGGTTAGCATAATGTTAGCATTTGAAGCTCTTTCTTCTGAGCAAACAGATGGATCCATTCAAGACATAGTCATTCAGATACCCCCAGTAAAGCAGGTAGCGCTTTATTGTATTTTTTTCTGCATCGAAAATGGCAGAGCAGCAAATCATTCCTCTAATATGTTTCTGTTGAGTGGGAGTGACCTTTGGCAGGGTGTAATATCACGCAGAGAAAAAAAATGCTAGAAGAAGCAGCCAAGCAAAAGAAGAAAGGGCAGTTTGTTTATGATCGCATTACATTGTAACAGAGCACTGAATCTGATGCCAACGCTAAGGAGATGCTGGATCCTCTGATTCGTATCTGAAAGGTCAGGTAATTTGAAAGAGCAGCCCATTATCAAACTTATAGAATATTCAAAGCCTCTCCACAAGAGGAGATTAGAAACATCAGATGGGGTTTGAGTGTGGTGTGTGTGTGTGTGTGTGTATGTGTTCGCTTGATTCATAAGACGCCAGATAGAAGATTGAAAGAGAGTGCAGAAGGAGAATGTTTCATTTTCAGCCTCGGTGCCGGAAGAATGCACTTAGAAACACATTCATAGTAATGCCAAGGTCTTTCACTTATGTTTCAACTGTTCTTGTTTATTTTATTATTTAAATCTTGTATGTTTCTTATTTAAATATCTGGTAAAAACAACTAGCTTTTGTAGCCACACTGCATAGTTGCCTTTATTCATACAGTATGACATGTCATATGAATGAAATATAAAAAAAAAAGTTGAAGGTGCCAGTATTTCTGCAGTACCGGTAGTACTGAGTATGTTCGGTACCCAAAGATAGATGCTGCTTTCTAACGTGCTCTCAATGGTTTCTATTTACAGTGTGTTTTTACAAGTGTTGAGCATTGTAGCTAATTACAATCATATCTGTTGAGCTCGTGAAAGCAGTGGCCTATCAGAGGTGCTAGTCAGTACGTTAGTCAGAATCCGCTTAATGCTGAAAACACACAAGGTTTTGTTTTGTTCAATGTAAGCTGCACGCTTGTGAATCCTTTCATTATAACCAACAAAGTGTAAACACAATGTAAATAAGAGATTCTTTATACAGTTAAGATAGCTTTTTTCACGAGAGTACAGAATTCAGTGAGCTTGCACTTTAGAGATTGGAAGCCTTAGTGATTATAAATGGAGGGATCTTCTCCGGGGATTTCTGCCAGGATTTGGCCTACCCAAATTGAAAAGCTTCCCATACCCACATACAGTGGTCTAAATACACAATTTTGGTGTCATTTTACAGGAAACCCTTTGAAGTTACATAAACCACTGCTAAAAGTGATAAACATCTAAGTATATGGTAACACTTTACAATAAGGTTGTATTAGTTAACATTAGTTAATGCATTAGTTAAGATGAACTAACCATGAACAACACCTCTGTTCAGCATTAGTTAATCTTTGTTAACGTTAGTTAATAAAACACAGCTCTTTCATGGTTTGTTCATGTTAGTTCACAGTGCATTAACTAATGTTAGCAAGATTTTAAAATTGCATTAGTAAATGTTGAAATTAACATTAACAAAGATAAATAAATGCTTTATAAGTGCAGTTAATTATTAGGTTATGTTAACTAATGTAGTTAACTAATGTTAACTAATGAACCTTATTGTAAAGTGTTACCAAGTATATGTTGTCTGAGCTGTAATAACACCCCCCCCCCCCCCCCCCCTAAAAAAGTTTTTTTTTGGTTATAAATTCATTATTGAAAGTGTATAACTCAGGCCCTGTGTGCTCTAGCATCCTGCAGATTTGTCTGTTTCCACTGGATTCCAGAAAATACTGGAAAAAAGAATTTTGCCTGTTCAAATGGATCTGAAGGGAGGAAATTACCTCTTTTATGTAATTTCCTTCTATCACACACAACATATACTATAATATTTATCACTTTCAGCAGTGTTTTATGTCATTTGCGGGGGGGGGGGGCTTATGCAGAAACTACATGATACAGACAAAATTCTTTTTTCCAGTATTTGCTGCAATCTAGTGGAAACAGCCAAAACTGTCTGCAGGGTGCTAAAGCACACAGGGCCTGGCATCACTCATCACTATAATGAATTTATAACCAAAAAATCAAAAAGCGCCTCTTTTTGGGGGGGGGTTTATTACAGATCAGACAACATACACTTAAATGTTTATCACTTTAAGCAGTGGTTTATGTAACTTCAAAGGGTTTCCTGTAAAATTACACCAACATTTTGCATTTAGACCACTGTATGTGGGTATGGGAAGCTTTTCAATTTGGGTAGGCCAAATCCAGGCGGAAATGGTCCCAGAGTAATTTAGTGTAAATAAGTTAGTTTATGTAAAAAAAATGCCAATGTGATGCATATCTCCAGAAAGTAGACATTCTAAGCTTTCAAATGGTACCACATATGAGGTCAGAGCTCCTCCACAGACATTTAAAAGTATATACTTGATGATGTCAGGGTGTATCAGGATGATCAGGGTCCATGGAGTTTTAAAGTACTTAAATCAACAGTTTTTGCTCTGGTACTAAAAGTCTGTCTGAACACTAAAACTAAGGGGAAACTGAAGGTACGTTTTCACAACAACAATCGACTAAAAATGGAAACGTGTTTTCACAAGTTAGCAATTTTGTAGTTTACATGGAGACGATAAAACAGTTTGCATGTTTGAGATAAACATCTTTGACTGTTTTTAGCATCTCACAACGTTCATAAAAAAGTGTTTGTATGCATTTTGTTGCACACCATCCTGCTCTTTTGTAAACGTCATTTATCCATCACTGTCGCTTTTTGCCAATTTTGTTCCACTTTATGAAACAGCTCACAGCATGTATTTTATTTAATACAGAAGAAGCATCTTCCATTCTTGAGCAGGACTTTTCATTGTGTTAGTGTGTGTTATAATGAGTGGTGATCCGGCACTGAAAGCTGAGGGTTCATGGCTGCTATCAGTGGCAGAAGACAGCAGCGTTAATCTTCTCTTGTGTACACAGACACGCACTTCGATCTATCGCTGTTCCACAGCAGCGACGGCCCGTTATCCGTCGTAGTAAAACCACGAAATGCAAACAATTACATCCAGCTCTTGATATACATCCACTGAGGTACATAGGCAATTTTATTTTATTACAAGTTCCTCAGGGTGAATTAGAACCAGGAAACCATTGAATTCAAAGGGAAAATTCCAGTTGGGATAAATTAGCAGTATATAAATATTAACATTTTACACTTAAATAAAAAAATAAAAGTAGAGACACTAGTATACACTATTGTTCCAAAATTCACTTTAGTACTTTAGTTTCTTTAGTACACTCTAAAAAGTAATCCAGGGGACCTGTTACCACAACTTAAATAAATGCATGTTGCAAGTTAAAAATTCTAATTTAATGTTTTAATTAAACCTTTTAAGTTGCAAACATTATTTTGTGGAGTTCTGTTGACACAATTAAGTTGATCATTTCATCAACTTAATATCGTCTGTAATTTAAACTCAAATTTCTGCTTTAATTGGCTTTTTTTTATTACGTTGTAGTAACTTAATAAAATTAAGGCAGTGTATTTCTAGAATAAATGTTCAAATTAAGTGTTAATTTATTTGTTTTTAGTGAAGGGAAAGACCTGTTAGTGTTTAATGCTCTTATGTTTCTGTAATGTTAAAGTTTTTGTGGTTACCATGCTGAAGAGATAGATGAAGGTAAACACTACATTTGACTCTATAAGCAATTACTTCTTACTTGTTCATTAAATATACATGTTAAATAAGTTATGTTAGCATGTGCTATGATAACTGTTGATTTGAACTGAAATAGAATTGGTTCCAGGGCTACAATTTTGGTAGTTGGAGTGACTTAATTCAACTTAAAAATGTGTGTTTATGCTAAAAATTATTAAGTTCCTCTAACTCAATGTGGCTTATTGGTTGAATGTAAATAAGTTTAAGCCAATAAGCCAGTCTGTGATTGGTTCCCGCAAAAGTGTAACAGAAGCAGTAGAAATGAATGTACAGGTTTCCAGACTGAGTTGCAGGGCGAAATCAAATCGCCGGCAGATCAGGCTGGGTTTACCCAGTCTATCGCCAGGGCATTTATTTGATCCAAAATGCTGTAAAAACTGTTATTGAATTATTATGAAATATTATTACAATTTTAACAGTTTTCTGTTTTAATATATTTTAAAATGTCATTTATTCCTGTGATGGCAAAGCTGAATTTTCAGCATCATTACATTATTACAGTCTTCAATTTCACATGATCACATAATCATTCTAATATGCTGATTTGCTGCTCAAGAAACATTTATTATTATTTTCAATGTTGAAAACAGCTGTGCTGCATGATATTTTTTGTGGAAACCATGTGTTTTTAGGGTTCTTTGATGAATATAAAATTTAAAAGAACAGCGTTTATTTGAAATAGATTTGACACACTTTACAATAAGGTTTCATTAGTTAACATTAAGCTGGGCTCAGACTAGAGGAGTTTTAGGCTGATTTATGGCCGATTTTCCCTGAGATTCTGAGAAAAATTTTGTCGAGGACCTCGATCGGTTCCAATGTTCGCCGCAGATTATCTGGTAATGTGAGGCGTTCACAGATCAAATCTTGCACCTCCTGATCTGCTCTCACACAAATCAGGGCCACCCCGATCATATCAAACATGTTTGATATTTAGGATATTAAATCAGGATGATTACGTCAGTTCTTTCACAACAGCCAATGAGATAAGTGAATATTGAAATTGCGACCGCGAAACAAGCTGCTGTGTGCGGGTCCGTTAAACAGCGGAGATGGCGGAACTGTGTGTGGAGTGTTGCAATGACACGTCTATTTCTACAATGTGTCTTCGAAAACATGACACAACCGTACGGACAAAGAGAATTGCTGAGGAGAAATCGCCTTGGTTTTGAACATACCGGGTGAGTGTAGAAAGCTGCTAGTAAAAGTTAACATTACCTGTTGAGACATCAATGACGACCTGCTACGTACATGTTTACATCCACTTCCCCAGGAGATCACGTGAGGTGCTCGTCCTGGCATGATAATCTTAATAATATCTTATAGTGTGTGATGTGCAAAAATGTTGTAGTGTGTGCATGTTTGAGATTTAAGAATACCCTTATGTGAGTGATGCCACCAGCTTTCATAATCGGTTAGGATTTATAAAAACTCCTCTAGTCTGAGCCCAGCTTTAGTTAACTACACACTAGGTAACATGAACTAATAATGAACTGCACTTCTACAGCATTTATTAATCTTTGTTCATGTTAATTTCAACATTTACTAATACATTATTAAAATCAGATGTATTTGTTATAATTAGTTAATGCACTTTTAAGTAACATGAACAAACAATGAACAGCTGTATTTTTATTAACTAATGTTAACAAATGAAACCTTATTGTAAAGTGTTACCGATTTTTTTGTAACAATGTAAAAGTCTTTGCTGTTACTTTTGATCAATTTAATGCATCCTTTCTTTCTTTCTTTCCTTTAATCTTACTGATCCCAACTATAGTGTATTGTGATTCTAAACAGGAAAAAAATGTTTTATTGGTTGTCATGTTGTTTTATACGGTTCAGAGAGAGAAGGCACAGATTAGCAAATGAAGGTTGGCTGTTATTCACAAGTGTCCCTCAAACTGGCTTAAGAAAAGACTGTATACAGTGTCAAAGGAAGCAGAACAGCAACAAAAAGGCTTAGTATGCAAGTTAATTAAAGAATTACATCGTCAAACGCTGTTGTCAGGAAATAGCAGGATTCGCTGAAGCACATTATCGGCTAGTTGCCTTCGTTAACAGCCTCTGTACAAAATGAATAAGAGAAACTGTCAGCAATTCAGCTGGTGAGCGCACAATGTGGCCCCAGAGAGAAGTGTTTACCAGCCATTGTACCAGGCAATACACCATTTTATTCTCAACTATTCTTAAGGATAGAGACCAGTCTGGCTCTTTGTAAGGCTCTACAGTAGTCGAATTAACCAGCACTGGATCATAAAGTTGTAGAGAAATGTATTGAGTAGATGCTAGAACTGACCGTTAAATGATCTCACAGATGGAAAAAGATGAAAAACCTACTGTGAGTTAATAAACACCTGCCTTATTGTTGTTTATGGGTTCATTTATCATTTTATACAGAATATATATGCTGTCTGGTATTTCCCAGTTATTACTTTCTGCTCTCGCATCGTGATTTTATGCAAGATGTTATCAACCTCGTGTAGTGCTGTGGGTTTGTGCGAGTCCTTGTCCGTTTGTGCGTTTTATCTCACGCTGTGCCGAGGAAAGCCCTTGTCCGTGTATTGCTGTGTGGGGTCGCATAAGATACACCGCTTCTGATAAGATAAGCTAATGGAATCTGAAGGTCAGCGAAAGGTCATTCTCCCGAGGTGTCGCTGCTGTGGCAGAGTGGCAACACTTCATAATGATAAAGTCTTCGCAGAGGCCAGGAGCAGCAGCGCTTGCACATACAGCTGTGATAAGCGGAATACTTACTGTTTGGAAAAGTGTGTCAAGAAGAAATATATGCATTGCAGTTGCAGCATTATTTGATTACATGGTTATTTGAAATGTAATCAAGTAATGCTGCAATTCCAATGCATATATTTCTTCTTTCCGTCATACAATGTGTGACCTTACTATCTGATCTTTCAAGATCGAGTGAAATTCAAAACAGTCAATGGTAGGTACACTGCCTTAGACAGAAATTTAATTAGACTTTTTTGTGAATTAATGAATGACATACAGATAGATTTTCACCTGCTGAAGGTGTTTGCATGCAGTTGGAGCTGTAAATCAAGCCTGCGGGGTTTTCAGTGCTGAACCAGTTAGAGACCCTGAGTTATTTGAAATCTTCACATTGGAGTAATGAGTTTGAGCACATCCAAAGCCAAACACCCACACTCTTCAATTGAGCCAGATGGATACTGTCTCTTCATTATGTTAAAAACAAACAATTGTGGAGTTAAAGTGATCTACTTTTGAAAGCGACCAACATTTATGGGTCTATTTGAATAGAAATGAAAAAAATATGCCTCACAAACTTGGTGTGTGTGTGTGTTGTATTGAAAATTGTTGTTGCAAATTTTGCTGAACTAAATGCATCAGCAAAGTATATAATAATTTTTGTCTCTCAAAGCGATGTCTTTAACTCTTTCCCCCACCAGCGTTTTTAAAAAAAGTTGCCAGCCACTGCCAGGGTTTTTGATAATTTTCACAAAAATGTAATGGCCCATAGAATATTTTCTTGTATGAATATCTGAGCATGCAATATATCAGAAGAAAGAGCAGACCCTCTGCTTTTAAACAAAAAAAACCTTTTATTCTAGCTTCATGCATTCATTTTTTATCAACACTTAAATATGGGCAAGTTTCATAAAAAAAGCAATATTTTGAACAAAAAGCTGAGAAAATCACGTTTTTGTCAAAGACTACATCCAGATCAGATTCAGAACGATGATCAAACACAGATGGAGTAGATCGAGTCCATCAACACCCCTAATGCTTGCACAGTCCTATAGCTCGTCCTGGGTTGACATTTCATTCAGTAACATTAGATAGTTTTGATTTATATGATGTTTAATGTTGATGATCACATTATTTTATATATGCATCTGCGTTTTGATCAGGAGATTCTGTACTCATAAGATGCGTAATAGCGCCCCCTATCATCTAACAGTGAAAACACGGAAACCCAGAAAATTCCGTGTTTGGCAGGGAAGCGTTTTCTCACAAATAACGGAAAATTCTGTGTTTGGCGGGGAAAGAGTTAAAGAACTGGGTCACATTTTATTTTAAGGTGGCCGTGTTGCAGTGTAATTATACATTTAAGGCCCTGTTTACACCTGGTATTAAAGGGTTAGTTCACCCAAAAATTAAAAAAAAATTATCCGAACACAATTGCTGAACACAATTGGGAGTTATATTAAAAAAAATATCCTTGCTCTTCCAAGCTTTATAATGGGAGTGAATAGTAACTGATAGTAAAGAGAAAGTCATATACACCTAGGATGGCTTGAGGGTGAGTAAATTATACGATAATAATTTCTGGGTGAACTATCCCATTAAAAAATGTGTTTTGGTCGATCGGATTACAAGGAGACACATTCCCGTTTACACTATATTGTTCAAACCAAACTTGGGTCTTCAGCTGACAGAGTTTAAATTCTGTCTGGCTAACACATTCGACCACATGAGCGTCTACACTACGAAAACAATCTGGTCGAATGAGTTTCCGACTACCTCCGGAAGTGGCCAAAAGTGGACAAGCTCAAAACTTTTTTTTAGCGTCGTCCACTTATGATCTGATCCACCTAAGTACAGAGGAATATTAATTAACACATGTACTTTTAGGGTTAGGATTAGGATGCGGGTGTGGTTTAGGGTTAGTTGCATGTAATTAAGCTACATTTATAGTAATTACTATATTAACTACATAATGTGTAACAAAGACACTATAAAATAAAGTGTTACCAAGAACCATTTTGGGTTTCCCAACGAATCTTTCATGGAACAGTTCTTGAACTGAGGAATTTTTTTAATAATCTAAAGAACCCTTTTCCACTGAAAAAAAGTTTTGAAACCATAGATGTGAATAAATAGTGTTGTCTAGTAGTCTATTTTAACGATCTGATGGTCTGAAGCGCACGGCGCAGGTGCACTTAGGGTGTGTCCAAATCCACTTTTGCTAGTTTAACGACGGAAATAATGGTCAGTGTGACAGGCGCAAGGTCCAAAAGGGTTGTACCTAGTCTCTTAATGAGTCATGGGTGTGTTTTGGGCGTAACGTGCAAACCAACCAGAGTCTCATCTCCCGTTCCCTGTAAAGGCCAGTAGTGCTCACACCATGGTGGATTTGCTATTTACATGCCGGAATTTGCGAGCGGAAAGACTGAATGCTTTTCCAGAGAAGAATCCTTTTATTTTTCATATTTAAAAATGTTTGTGTGCTGCTGCGCATCCCTGTGTGTGTAATAAGCAGAGTGTACGTACATTGTGCACCCGCCTATAGGCGCATATTACTAACGCGCCCTTTAAATAACACAACAAATTCTGCGCTAATGACTTTAGACCAGGTTTTAGTTGGTCAATGGCGCAGTCGTTTTCAGTTGCCTCAAAATAGCAATGCGCCAACAATGCGCCTGAACACACTTCGTTTTCAGACCAGCACGCCGAACATATGGACGCAAGTGCATTTGCTATTTAAACAACATGGACAACACTGGACATGAAAATGATAACTGCATCAGGTTGAAACTAGCAAAAAACACTTAGCATAACATAACATATGTCAATAAGCAGTTTATTCATAAATCTGTAAGATCTTAACTTCATGCTGTGGAAATACAAACCAGAAGACAGAACACAAAAAGCTACATACTGTAACATATTGTAAGGTCTATATGTTTTATAATGTATCTTTTTTTTATGTTGTTGGTTGTGGTGGGACCAGTGAAATTGGCAGGGCACTGATGTGGCCAGCAGAAAAGACTTGCTTTGGTTAATGTGGAAAACTTATGTCTGGTCACTGAACTTTACATCTCCTCTCTCCATCAGCTTCTCATATATTCCAGCTCAGGGAGCTTAATTCAATCCATCATGTACCCCCTTCTTCTTTCACCCTATTCTCTCTCTCTCTCTCTCTCTCTCTCTCTCTCTCTCTCTCTCTCTCTCTCTCTCTCTCTTTCTCTCTCTCTTTCTCTCTCCCTCTCTTTTCTCTTTTTCAGCCAGTCTCCATTAATCTCAAACTCTGTCTAATTATCGTTAGCCTACACTGAGCGAGTGCAACATTTTCTCTAAAGGAAGCTGAAGAGTCATGGATGGTCTCGGAAGATACATTGATCCTTTTTTCCCAGGGTGCACTTTGTGTTTGGTGACTAATAGTCCTGTTTTACGGCTTCACTGGCAGTGTTGTGGTAAAGACTCAGAACCCTGCCATTGATCGTCTCGCGCTGCAGATTTATGAGACACTCCACTGTGACTGTCTAGCAGACAGTGGCTGCCACATTACCCTCATATTGAGCGAAATGGATACACTCTGTCACCTCAATATGTTAAAAACAGAACGAATATGCATTACAGTGATCTACCTTTGAAGTTTGCATCTGATGCAGTCAGCCACCCTGTCTCGCCATGTTTGGAGTTAATCATTTTAATTTTTCACAGGAATTTTTTTAATGTTCACAACTAAATTTAGAGTTTACGTAAGCACGGTCAGTCTGTGAGTCATCAGGCATCAAGATGAATTATTTAATTGCAAGTTTTGGAACATTTTAGATCACCATAAAGCAGTTGCTTCAATTTAATGTAATTTTTAGTATTTTAAATCCACTATACAAGCATATTGTAATGGTTTTGGTGGCTGTAATGAAGCGCACAACAAAAGAAAGGAAGACTTATAATATACCTCAAAACACAAACAAGATAATATACAACCACTCTCACTCTGAGGAGAACTGAAAACTGAAGGCTTAAATACAGATCTGAACATGGAGAAACAAACTAGATACACCTGAACAGAATACTCTAATTCATCAGTTACCATAGGAACAAACTACCATGGAGAGAAGGAAAGGAGAACAAATGAACAACGTAGAAAACAGATCATGAAGCTAAAACGATAACAAATCAAAATCAAACTTTAAACAAACACAAAACGTGATACATATGGGTCAGTTTATTTTTTGTTTATTTTATTGAACATTTTAAAAGATCATTTAAACAAAATTCTGATAAAGTCAGAAGTCACTTTTTTCTCGCAATTGCAAGTTTATATCTCGCAATTCTGACTTTGTATCACGCAATTCTGACTTTTTAACTTACAATTCTGACTTCTTTTCTCATAATTGTGAGATATAAACTCACAATTGTGAGTTACAATGTCTAATTCTGAGGGGAAAAAAGACAATTCTGAGAATTCTGATTTTATATCTAGCAATTCTGACTTTTTTCTTCTTCTCAGAATTGCATGATATAAAGTCGCAATTGTGTGTTATAAAGTGAGAATTGCAAGATATAAACTTTTTGTGGAAACCGTGATACTTTTTTTCAGGATTCTTTGATGAATAGAAAGTTAGAAAGAACATTATTTATTTGAATATAATTATTTTGTAACATTGTAAATGACTAATGTGTGAGTTTTTTTTTTTTTTTTGTCATTTATACATTTTTGAAAAAAAGTTTTAATAAAAAAAAAAATCTTCCTGACCCCTAAACTTTTGAATGGCAGTGTATTTTTTGCTATCATACAGTACATTTTATACAGCAAAATCTTTTGCGTCTTGTATCTCCTTTAAAGCAATGCTTTATTTGGACATCTGTGTAGGGACTCTGTATAAGGGAAACAGGTCTATTTAGCTCAAATGAAATTATTAATTAATTCATAGGGAATTTTGAAAGAGTCTGATTTTACGGCCAAGCAAATGACTCGTCCAGCGTTCATTTGAACGGGCCGTAACTATCAACTCTGCAGCGGATATTAATATCCACACAATAGTGAAACACTATTTAATAGCCAGGTAACTTAGATCAGCAGTTTAAGACATTAAATTCGTAAGCACATAACACTTATATTTAAATACAAACGCAGCTTTATTGATTACTCTAACACATAAAACTAATATCTAACACAAACACACGCACACACACATTCACACGCATTGCAGAAAGGAAGAAAGTGAGGAAAGAATGAGTTTTAAGAGAGTGAAATTATGAAATCCCAAGTTTCTAGCAATATATGCATTTATAACACATGACCTAAATGAACCATCAATCATTAATTTAACCCTCCTATCGTTTCTTAGGCGGGGTTATTCAATTTGATCTCAATGCACCAGTTAGAATCTGGAGGTATTACGTGCGTTTGTGTTTCGTGTCGTCTTTCAATGGGGATTCCCTTTTTCGGTCCTGGCTGCAAGGGGGGTTCCCAGGTTCGGTGATTCGCTGACGGTCTTGCCGTGTCTTTGATCGATGTCTTGGGAAGCCAATAATGTGGCGTGTTGACGGCCGGATGGAAAGTCTTGTGGGTGTTGTTTGAAGTTGAAGCGCGCTCGCTGTAGATTCGTCGAGAGAAACTTTGCGGCGAAACTTAACTTAGAACACGAGACTCAACGGAAAAAAAATACTTAAGTAAAAGAAAGGAAAGTGAGAGGAGAGTATTCAGGTGGCTTGAAATGAAATCGTTAACCCATTTTCTCAGATCTTGGTCTGCCTCTGACCGGTCTCTGTCATCTGACCAATTTGGACTCTCTTTTAGACTGACTTGAACTGTTTCTTTTAGCCTAAACCTTTGTTCGTGTTCTGAGATGAATACTCAAATATTTGCCCATCCTCCTGGATGGGTTCTAGCCAATTAAGTATCATCTTGGTTCAGAGTAGAGTTAGACATGATTTCTTCTTATAAGAACACGATACATTCTAGACAAAATTCAATCAAACCATCTTTTGAAATATAAACAAACAAATATAAAGAAACCAAGCACGGTGCACTTTCATTCACTCATTCAGTAGTTACATAATTACAGGAATTGTGAGGTATAAATACGCATAATGGTCACGTGTATGGTTATAGACATGATATAGAATTATGCAGTCGGAAGCTGTTTGAATGTAAGTCCAACTATCAATCCTCTTGAATGATTTAATGCAGTTTATATGTGACAACAGTTTCTGGGGGTTTTTCTTGTGGATTTTAACCGTGTCACTCAGAGCTCATCTAAAGGTTGTTGAGACAACGGCGATCTGGTTTGACTCTTTTCTTGGGAGTCAAACAACTTTGGCCGTTATCTTGGTTTTTGTCAATGTTCGCAGGCCATAAAGTACTTAGCTAGAGTTTTTTTGTCAGCCTGATGCAGACTGACCGGCGCCTGGTCTTTCCCGGTGATAGATGCTTGATGTTTGAGGGTCTGAAGTGTTGAGTTGGGTTTTGTGTGGAATTATGTTTAAACGAATCATCTGGAAGATTCATTTGTGTCTGATGCGCCCTTAATTCCTACATATGAAACCATACAAATGCAACTTCAAGTACAATTGTTGTCATATAAATAATGTTTAATCTGCCACATGGGCTTCTGTTTCTACTGTTTAATATAAAATGTGTCTATAAATGCCCATTCACACCAAGGACGATAAATAACGATAACAATAAAGATATAGTTATAAAAATTGTAAAAGAATTGCAAAGTCCACACTACAACTATAACGATAATGGCACAGAGAAACAACTTCGTTGGAATCACTTTTTCTAGCTGATGAATGATAAAAACAATGACAGCTAATCAGAATCCATCCTGCTTTAAAGAGCTCAAGCATTTAAAGTGGCAGATGTCAAACCTGCAGCACGCGCTTAGAATAAACAGAACGATATCGTCCTCTGGTGTGGACGGTAATATAGTTATCCATATAGTTATCATTTTGGTGTGAACAGGCCTTAAATGTGAAAGTTCACTAGCAATATCAATAATGTGTACCTGTCAGGAGCTTTTTTTACTGCCGTTCTCATTGCTGTTGTCTCTTCCTGTCCTTTCCGCTCCCTCTTTGCCATTCTTTTATTGTATCATGTCTTTGTCTGCTTGTCTTCTCACTGTCCTCTCATTGTTCCTGTACCCAGACCTAGTGAACCAATTCTGTGAGCAGGTCCTGAACTTCTTGTTTTGTCCCTACTCTCCTGCCATAGCCCCGTCCTCCCCTGGTGTTGACTCCGTACCCTTGCAGCGAACAGGAAGTCAAAATGCCACAGGGACATTTCCCAGAGGTGGCTACGCGTCCGGTCAGGGGGCCAATTACACGGACACTTACCGCACATTGCCGTACTGCTCTTCGGTGGAGTCTCCCTACAGCAAGTCCGGCCCTGCCCTGCCACCCGAGGGCACCCTGGCCCGCTCTCCCTCCATTGACAGCATTCAGAAGGATCCCAGGTGAGTTTGCATGCCCATTGAACCTTTTTCACAGTCACAGTAGCGCTCATGCCAGGTGCAGATGGCAAATGTACACATATCGATCCAATTTTAGCTGGAAGAGCATCTGCTGAAAGGGTTTTCAGCCATTGTGTGTTACATTTTGGAGGCCCTTTTTAGGGTGAGCACCTGGTTATTTCTCTGTTGCAGGAGAGCAGATGTGATTTTGCGGGGCCAATGCGGCACACATGGGAGAGAGATAAATGTACTACTCTTAGACTATGTAAATATGATTAAAATAAATTGGAAAGCCTGGGGAAGGGCAGGGGGTGTTCGCAGCAATGCCATATAAAAACCATTTTTGATTCCCCAAAGAACCTTTCATTAAACAGTTCTTAAAAGAGTTCATTAAACAGTTCTTTTAATAATCTAAAGAACATTTTTCCACTATAAAGAACCATCTGTGTAAAGGAATAGGTGTGTAAAGGTTCCATGTATGTTAAAGGGGCCATGATATTTTATTTTAATATGTTTCTTTCTCCGTTTTTAAAGGTGCAGTGTGTAATATTTAGGAGGATCGATTGACAGAAATGCAATATAATATACATAACTATGTTTTCAGTGGTGTACAAAGACTTTACATAATGAACCGTTATATTTTTATTACCTTAGAATGAGCCATTTCTGTCGACATACACCGTGGGTCCCCTTACAGTGAAGTCACCATTTTGTGCCACCATGTTTCTACAGTAGCCCTAAACGGAAAGACTGCTCTACAGAGCGCTGGCTACTCTCTGCTGTCTTAGATGACATCTTTGTCCTGTGTCAGCCACTGTAGCTTCTCAATGTGCTTCGAAAGGGAGGGGTGAGCGGTGGACGGTTGCAATTCGCAACCTCGCTGCTAAATGCAGCTCAAATTTACACAGTGCACCTTTAAGGGGCGGCTCCTTTAAGGCTATGGCCACTGATTGATTGGCTAACGTCATTGCATAGGAACCAGTATCAGCACCCATTGCTATTGCAAGTAATTGTTTTGAAAACATTATCCATGTAAAACCGCATTATTAAATAATTTACTTGCGCCATATGCGCCAAACCGAACGTTCTTTCACTCTTCCATTTGTCCTGTTTTCGACAGACTCAAATGCATGGATTATGTCAGAAACTGAATGTGCATCTGTATACTGTATCCAATGTAGACAGCGTCACTGATCATAATGGGTTCTGTTTGTTTTTGTCATGACGCAACACTTCCATACAGTGTAGGCAATTGTCAGCCGTTAAGTGACTGACCGCCAGTGGGTGGGGCTTATGGTGCAATGATGTGTAACTATTTGTGTATGTCTTGCTCTGGAGGCAGTCATATGCAAATGTATTTGCCAATGTGACGTCACAGATCCCGAGTCGTTTTTGGAGTTTGATTAAATAAATGTTTTGTTTATAGTGAGGAGGACCAATTAAGCTATGAAACTTAAAGGATTAATTCACTTTTAAATAAACTCTTTATTTCTTCAGTCGAAAAGAAATTAAGGTTTTTAATGAAAACATTCTCCATATAATGGACTTCAATGGGCACCAAACGGTTCAAGGGCCAAATGACATTTTCAGTGCAGCTTCAAAGGGCTTTAAACGATACCAGACGATGAATAAGGGTCTTATCTAGCGAAACGATCGGTCATTTAAAAAAAAAAAAAAAAAGTTTAAGTTTTATAACAAACGCTCGCCTTGCTCTGTTCTGTGATGCGCGTTTGTGACGTCACGTAATATGCAATTACGTCACAGAACGAAGAGCAAGGCGAGCATTTGTGCTTATTAAAACTTTTTTTATTTTTTTTTAAATGACCGATCGTTTCGCTAGATAAGACCCTTATTCATCGTCTGGTATCGTTTAAAGCCCTTTGAAGCTGCACTGAAACTGTCATTTGGACCTTGAACCGTTTGGTGCCCATTGAAGTCCATTATATGGAGAAAAATCCTGGAATGTTTTCATCAAAAAACTTAATTTCTTTTCGACTGAAGAAAGAAAGACATGGACATCTTGGATGACATGAGGCTGAGTAAATTATCAGCAAAAGTTTATTTAAAAGTAAACTAATCCTTTAAGCATAGCTTAATCATAAGCTATGGTACAAAGACCTCTTATGTCAAAAGATCAAGGCAAATTTGATGTCATGACCCCTTTAAAAGGTTCTTCATGGAACCTTAGATGCCAATAAAGAATCTTTACTTTTAAGAGTGTATTTGATGCGACGTAACACATCCGGTTAGACATCGGGTCTAAACACTTAGTGAATTAGGGTAAGACAGAATCATGTTTTGAAAGACGGATTGATGATTAGTTCACTTTTGGGTGTCACTGCTTATGTTTTGCAGGACATGGAACAAAGCTCCCAATTTCGGGACTATCCCGCAAAATAGCCTTAACCTTGTATCAGGGGTGAAAGCATATTCAGCCTTCTCAGTAAACAATTGGTCATGACATAAATGAAGAGGAAATGATTTTTGTATCCTTTTGTAATCTTCACATTAAAGCTGTTGATTTATCAAAGGCTAATCCTGCTGGGTATTTATACTGCAGACACATCTTTTTCTGTCTACTACTTGTGCAAATAAATCAATTGAATAAATAAATAAAGCAATAATAATAAATATTTTAGCATGTGATACTCTGTTTCCCATGATTAAGATTCTCTGTAAATGCATTTAGACAGCCACTTAAAAAGTGTACTGGATGTAAACACGGAATATACAGGTAAATTTATGAGCCGGGACAGGGCCTCTAGACATGAGCTTGCAGAGTCTTTTTATTTTTATTTGTGTTGATTTAGAGTGGGATTTCTGGCTGAAATACATTGTTGCTTGTTGTTTGTACATTTACTAAGTCAATAGCTTTTGGAAGTATGTGGTTTGTTGCACCTTTTTGCGCTTTGGCTGCCAGACGCATTGAACTCTATGCAGTTTTTACAGACATCAACAGAAATTATGATTAGTTTCTCAGGAGGATGATGTTTCTAAAGCCCTGTGCTAATTATAGAAATACACTTCCTCAAAAGATGTGCTACACAGACAAGCATTATCATAAAACAATATGACAGGGAACATATACTGTTCAAAAGTCATTACGTTTTTTTAAATAATATATATTATTCAACAGGGATGCATTAAACTGACCAAAAGTGACAGCGAAGACATTTATAATGTTACAAAAGATTTCGATTCCAAAAATAACTTTCTGTTCATTAAAGTATCTTGGGAAGAAAAAAACAAAGCATCACTATTTCCACAAACATAATCCTTTAAGTATGAGAAAATGAAGTGATGCTTGCCTTAGCAAACACCATTATTTAATATTGACTACTGGTGAAAAAACTTAGTAACGAAGATTATGAGATTATGTGCCAGCTCCATTTAAATATAAATAATTTTTAATTCTTCACACCCTTTTCTAATAATACACTAGGGGCCAGATTTACTAAACAGGGCAAATTAGCGTGAGAGCGCAATAAAAAAAAAAAACACAGATGGGAGTGGAAAGTTCTGCGCGTAATCTACTGACTACGCGCAAATAAAAGAACACAGACACAGCCGGATCATTTCCATAATCACCAACGCAATCTACCAGTTAGCCTCTGGTTTAAGACGTGCTTTTTTTGAGGCAATAAATAAAGGCGCAAACCCATAACTCCTCCTATAAATTTTTCGTCAGAATAGGAAACTCCTACAAATGCATATGCAATAAGGTCAACTGTGCCCACGCCTTTTCAGTGGTAATTTTTCACAGCGTGTCTTTAGTAAATCCGGACAGTTTTTTAACGCCAAAGGAGGGTTTGCACTGTTCATCAATATTTGTTTCCACATTTTTCTTTTGTTTAAATTTGCTCATTCTTTCAGTGCTGCTCATTTATAACTCTTGATTTGTTTTAAAGGAGTCATTCATATCTGTGATATTATTAATGAAATCACTGAACTTTTTTTTCATCCATTAATTGGACAGAGTTGATCACATGTTCCCATTATGCAAAGTGGCTCCTCATCTGGTCGGTGTTACAGTGAAAATCTGGATGGCAGATAATTAGTACAAGTGACACATACACTCTGCAGGCGTTTGTTGAGGCTGATCTTGGTTAGGCTAATAAAGGCTACTGCAGTCTAGCAATAGTGCAGTTTAGTGTTGTTAGTCTTTGCAGAGCTCATGACTACATACTATTAGGGGTGGGCGATATAGCCAAAATCTTATATCACAATATGAGTAATTTTATTTTACAATAACGATATAAATAACGATATAGTTATTTTTTATAAATAAGGTTTTTATATCAAACTAATACTAGCCTTAAAATTAACAGAGTAGTATGTCCAAATACATAGTACTTCCAGCTATATTCTGAAGGGCGCACTCATCATCTTACTATACCATGTGGCCACGTGTTGTGAATGGCGCCGTAGGTCACATGACAACTACAGCATGGCGGATGTAGTATGTCCAAATTTAATTTATACTATACACATTCATACAATATAGAACACTTTTTTTAACAGTTGCAAAACCAAATATAGTACCTACTATACAGTGTGCGATTTTGATTTATGTTTTTTAGAACTACATATCCCATAATACATTGCAAATAATGTAATAAAGTCATAAACAACAGTACAATATAAATCTATTAACTACAAGTTACTGTTTGTATATCTAAAGATTGTTTTTTGTGTGTCGAGTGATTCATGGGAATAGGAGTTTCCTACAGAGCTCATTTGGCTTCTCATTAGCATGGTAACAGCAACTTCTCTGATTGATGGATCCAAAGAGGATCTCTCCTCAGAATAAGTAGCTCTTCACTGGATTTGTTGCCCTTAAAAACAACATTTTAAAATATATATTATTTAATATAATACAAAGTTCTGTCATGAAACTCTAGATGGTTCAGGCTGATAACCTGCTTGCAATCACATAATTCTCTAGGGCACAGCTGATTGGTTCCTGCTAGTCTCAGCCTCGGACTGTTGGCTGAACGTCTGATATATATGGCACACTGGAAAAACTTCAGGAGTTTCAAAGTCGTCATCTGATTGGTTGAATTCTACAGGATGTCCGTGAGACAAGCGTGTTGCGTTCTTTAACGGTCCACCTGAAAACATATGCCGCTACTCCAAACTCCCTCGTGGAAGAAGAACGGCGTTGTGTTTACAACGGTGACAATGAACGATTACCAGGATCAACTAAACGCTGGATTTTCGAAAGTATGTGAAGTTCGTGGTTCCATTGTTGCAGTAAACTTGCAATAATTTATAGATGCACGCCGGTCTGTTATTGCAGGGACATCGACTTTACATTTTCACACCTAAACATGACGCGGAACAAAATAAACTGTGATTGGTTGCGTTACATGTCAGTCAAACGTCCTCTTGGGAGATCCTTGACCAATAAAGGCTGTGAAAAAGTCCAGACCTTCTGCCATCAGTCTGAAGGTCTGGCTGTGTGAGACTAGGTTCCTGCTGTATCAGTAGCCAATGAGTTTGCTGCTCAATTGTCATATACTTGGTCAACATTTAATGTAGCAGTTGCAGCACACTTTCAGAAACCCTCCACGAATGGGTAGGTCATGTATTCTATATTGTACAGCAGCAGCATGTCTTACTTGCTCACAGCAGCATGTCGTGTGTATTGGCAGTCCCATACTTTCTTTGCAGCAGCGTAGCAGATCTATTCGGCCAAGACCAAATATATTAACATTGTCATATCCATTACCATGCCAAACATGAGAGTTGTCATAACATGACTCTAAAATCACATTTGTGGGATCTACATAATCATATATTATCTTTTAACAAACTCAGAAAATCAGTGTCTCTATGGAAACAATTAATGGAACTCTTCTGCTCTGTTGGATTTATGAGCGAACACAAGGCAAATAGCCGATGACCCAAACACTGAACAGCACTTGTTCTCATTCTATCTTGATCTCTTGAGACAATGGCTTATTTAATTCCATTGTTGTGTGTATTTTCCTGTGTGATAATATACTGTAAGCGGGTCATGACTCTAATGAAGGCTATTTCTGTTCTGTTGTGGTGTTCTTTCCCTAGAGATGAAGGGATGAGGAAGGACAGGTATGCGTAACCGCTCATAACAACTTTAGACAACCCCCGGCCCACGGCAAGTGTGAAGCATTGCTGAAACGTGTTTTTTGTATGAATTTGGAAGGGCAAAGTATGTCTTTGGGTGGAACACTAAACTATTCAAAACAACAAAAAGACAGTCTTTGACCTTTCCACCTGAAGGCGGCATGTGGTACAACCCGAAAAGAGATAAACAAAGCACATTACTGATGATATGTAGCAGTATAAAGACAGAATTGTTTTCAAGTGTCAAAACATTCTCGAGCAATTGTTATCCACAACACCAAGTTATCAAAGTTGTGTGAAATCCATAATTGCCACGACTAACAGGTGGCTAGAACAACTGCCTCGAAGAGGATTATAGTCAGGTGTTTGGGAGTTGTGATTTACATATGTGAAATATGTCAATGAAACGCTGTGATTTATGAACAAAAAGTGCATTAGCAAGTTATTCAAATTCATCATGCGGTTAAAAATGTGGTTAAAGAATTCAGTAAAGTCAAACTTTGCATCAACTCCTGTTTGCGTCGGTGCCACGACACTGCGGCACTTGGCACAGATTTTGCAAGAAAATCTTTGGCAGACATTATCGCATTACGGTTGCTGATGTGCAGCGATAAACAAAGTTATGGGCCATCTGCAGCGAGAGAGAACATGGAGGAAGAAGGGAGACTAAGGGATGAAGATAAATGGGTGTGATTGAATGGGGGTTATTGATTTGCCGGCGTATCCCACAGAGCTGGAGAGAAGAAGGGATTGCCTTCGGAAAATAAAGGGGTCTGCCCTTCGCCTTCCCCCTTCTATTGATCACAGCTTAGGTGCGAACCTTCTTTTCAAAACAGTCATTATTACCCAGGCACCAAGGAGCCTTTTCTATGCTTTGTTTTAATGTGAGTGTGCACTTTAGTGGCGTCCTTGTCCACTCAGGGACAAAAAGATGCTTCTTGATGCTGCAGCATTGACATATACAAATGCACACTGTGATTTACAGAAAGCATCTTGTGCCACTCAGACGTTTGGAAAGTGATGCCCTTGAGTGGTCGCCTAAGGATGGTTAATAGAGAAACCTGCAGTGCTTGTAAAAGGTTGGTTGGTATTATTCTGTGGAGGGTCTGTGAAACTGGAGGTCAACCTTCAGATATGCATAACTGTGGCAAGGTGGCAATTTGATGCATTTAGCTGCTTATGCACAGCAGTGCTGGGCTAGTTCTAGCTAAGCAATGGTATTTTGATTGCTACATGAGTGAGATTTGAAAAGACTCAGTGTTGGTTTCATTGTTGGCTCTAACATACATACGTCAGATCCAACAATAATGTCTTTTGAAATCCCTCAATTATTTAGTCTAGCAACAAAAAGAACACTGCTTCAGTATTTCAATAATATAGAATATCACAATAGTAGCCTGAAGTCATGTGAGGTAATTTTACTACCATCGAAAACTGAGACATAGATGGCACCAGTTGCGTTTTTATGAAACAGAGAGAGAATGAGTCTGCGGTGTGATACGAGCAACATAAAAGAATCAGCGGTTTAAAATGTATGCAGTTGACCAATCAGAATGATTATTTTTTGGAGAGCCGTGTACATCAAAAGCGCCTCCATCATTGAAAGGCCCAAAGGAGATCTTTTTGAATGCAAGTGAATGGAGAAGATGCCTCAGCGTACTAGTATAGTAATAGTAAAATCACCTGCCTGTGTTATCACGTCTGCTTCCTTTTACAGCATCAGCATTTTCATCCATCTTGTGGATGTCCTGGGAACTAAGATTCACTTAAAGTATGAACGGAATAATTGCTTTTCCAACTTAAGAGCTACATACAGTCACAAAGAATTGTTCTTTACACAGAATATGAACCAGTGTCACAGACCATAATAATGTCAGCATCACTTTGCCAACGTGTATAGATATAGAAAGGCGGTTCACTCCTATTACTCATGAACTGCAACGCCAGAATTTGTTGCTGATTTGAAATATGTTATTTAATTGTGAGTTCGTCAAGAAGTTTTTAAGATTCCAGGATCCCCCCATTTAAATAGATAGGACTTGGTCTTGTATGCGAAATAGCTACCCGAATATGGCCGCCGAGTGAACAGACTTTCCTTGATAGGGATTTTGGTATAGTTTGGCCTCCTCCTAATGCATCCTATAACCATTGTCGTATGTCTTGCACACACCCAATCTATTATTCTTCATTAGTAATATCTGAGAGGTAAAATTGGTGAAAGGCAGCTCTTGACATGCAATTATATAGGTGATACTGAATTTCGTTTTTAGCTCCTTCCATTTTTTCTCATGAAGACAACAGGTTAAGTTAAAAAAGTGATTTTGTGATATTCAAAATTTTCCTAGTTATGTTCTCAAGCTGTTTTATACAAGCTCTTTCCAAGGTCAAAATGCAGATTGAGTGATCTGTCAGGCCACATTAAATAGCGCCAAAACGACATTTATTGCTTGTATGATAAAATTGACAGAATTTTTTTCACTTTTTTTTCCACTCCAACTTTGCTGCGTGTCGTCTCATTTTAGTACTTCAACACAACAAAAGATGTGATTGGCTACTCATCACAGAACATACAGGTAAAAAGGCACACAATTTCTAATCATAAGATGCACATTTATATTGTCGCCACTGGCGACCTCAGCAAAAATATCACTCGCAAATTAACATTTTTGACCGTTAAGTCGCAGTCTGGAGCCCTGCAGACTGCGACTAAGACTGAAATAGTATTTTCTTGAATAACCTACTCCAATAATCTTTGTTGCATTTACAACTTTGAAAAATATTTTTTACAGTGTATGAGTGAAATCACAGGAATTGTGTGAATTTGTGGGATTTTTACTGAAATACCCATTTCTATACCGTTTCTATAATCTGTCAACAGTTAATGACAATCATAAAACGTATGTGTTTCATATGGATGGTTAGTCTGTGCGTTACTCAATGAGTTGTTGAAAACAGTGATTCATTCAGTGTGTTGCTCAGAGATGTGTGACATTTTCCTGCTCTGCATTTGCTTGGAACTATTTTCGTTGGTGCAAACGTAGACAAATTAACCAGCAATATTTTGTCTAAAAGTTACTCAATAGTACCTTGTTTTTATTGTGCTGTTGTTTAAATCAATATCACATTCGCAATTGGTTTGAATATCAGCACAGCTGTGATGCAGCTTGCCTGCTTTTAAAACAGTGATAGTAAGAGGTGGTTGTTGTGCATCAGAAATACACCCGGCTCAAGTCCAATATAGAATAAAATGCTGGAGATTCATGGCATCTACCTCAGCCATGCTATCTTTAACCTAACCTTGACTTGACTTGATAGATCACCCTTCTGTGTTTACCTTCACGAAGACTTATAGACAGCTGCATCTGTGACCCTGAGTGCGTCATTGCCCTCACATCTGTGTTCAGATCAGTCACTTGAGAAACCCCCAACATGAAGATGTTGATAGCGAAACAGAATGGCACAAATGATACCTTGTATTATTATGAATGATGCATTTGCTACAGCATGTGGTTACATTGCAGTGCAGGAGTTTATATGTCATTGACGATGTACAGGTGGGTTTATCCTGTGTTAACGTACAGTGAGGAACATTATGCACTCATGACTCTAGTGTGACTCAGTGCCAAGTGCTTTGTGATGGAAATTGAGGGCCTCTGGGTTTCGCAATAGCCGTGGAAGCGACAGCTTTTATTGGTGTATTCATTGCTTTTTCTGTTTTTTTTGTAGTTTAGGTGGCAAAGAGTTTTTCAGTGTTGTCACATGTTGTCACGTACATGGAGATGGCATTGTCACATTTCATCCTACCAAGTTTGCACCTGGTGTTTATGGTAATTACTATGTCTGTCAAATGTTCCATTAGCCTGTTTGAGCTGACATTAGTGTAAATGCACATTCTGTTTGACTTTCTCTCTTCTCATTATTAGAAATAATTATGATTTTTCTATTGTTTAATATCATCTGTGATTTGAAAATAAAATAGACCCAATTGCTGGTGTACCGGAAACCCCCACAACAAGGTGGCCAGTTTTAAAGTGCCTTTATTGTGCTTTTTTGCATATATTACCTTTCATGTAGTGTGAAATATAGCTTTGTGAATGTAAAAGGTCTGCAAAGATCAAAGTGCATGATAAATGGAGCTATTCTGAACTGTCTGAAACGAGTCGTCAGTAATTGCAGTCTTGCTTCCTGCACAAACCTACGTAGGTTTGTAACAAATTTGCACAATGCCCGCCTATGATTTTCACTGGCTGCCCGCAAACAACGTCTACTTTGACCTGCCCACCAACACTGTAGTTGTAGCTGAGACCTGGAAAAATTTGGTCCGTGTTGTCTACATGTCGAGAAGACGCTGTTTTCTGTGGTGTGAAAGCAAATCCACTTTGCATGCACTTCCAAAGGATGAGGACTCGGGCTAGAATTGATACGGTAAAACCAATGCCATCATTACTGTTTGCATAACTGTGAATACAAGTACTGAGGAAGCTCAAATTCAGATATGGTAATGTGTGTTTCATTTCAAACACGCGCTGTAAGCGGTAGACCAATCACAACAGATTGACTGAGTCATTTGACCAATCAGAGCACAGTAGGCTCTCAGAAAGGAGGGGTTTAGAGAGATGGAATCCTTGATTGAACAGTTTCAGACACTGAGAATAGAGGTGATGCTGCCATGTTTATTATTATGAGAAAGTGTTTTTTGACTTTGAATGCATGCAAATCTATTGTAGGAGACCTCCAAAACAAAGTTAGGAACCTTTAAAATAACATAATAACGGCACTTTAACCACACAGTGTTCCTGAAAGGTATTTGGACTTAAGCCACACGCTAAAAGATGTTTCAAAATATATAATCAAGCAAGCAGCATCCGCAAACAAATGTTGCTGTACCAGAACTGATTTATCTTAAATGGATAGTTCACTCAAAAACTGAAAATTCTGTAATTGTTTACTCACCCTCATGTTGTTCCAAAACAGTATGACTTTCTTTGGTCTGTAGAACATAAAAGAATATATTTTGAATATACTTTCTATACAATGAAAGTCAATGGTGACCAAAACCGTTGGGTTACCAGCATTCTTCAAAATAACATATTTTGTGTTCTGACATTCATATATTTTTTAACACTGTGTTTACACCAGATGTTCATTTTCCTGGACCTTCTAAAAAAATGTTTTACAATTTTTTTTTTCAATTGTTTTATATATATATATATATATTAGGAATCTTGACATTGTCATCCTGGAATATGGCCATAATGTGTCTTCCTACATGGTTGTTTAAGAAATGAAAAGCTACAATCCATCAGTTAGGGTTGGAAGAACTGTTGCTAAACATATAACATGCTAGAAACATAAAAATCACTGCAATAATGATCCAATCATTGACTCTTAATCATTTTCCAATTTAAATCCAATATATAAAATATATATATAAAATGTATGACAGTTGAAAGCGATGGTTTTTATTTTAAAAAGTTTAAAATGTTAGTATTTTTCTTACAACTATCATTTACCATATGCTCGCTTTGATGGTATGTGGTTAATCAATGCTGCTTGAGTGCTCTGTATTCAGAAAACTAAAGTGAAGTCAGTATGGATTCCTGGAATAGACAGATGGTGAGTGAATCAATGAACGCAACAAGATGTGCGGTACGCAAGGTTAATGCACAGCGCTGGCCATGTCAGCTACATCAGGTTAATTTCATTGACATTCCCATAGCGGCCAGGTTGGATCATAGGAAAATGTTGGCTAAGCAAAATCATATCTTTAATGTTTGAGGTCACCACATTTTTAAGTGTTTATGAATATTACATTCTCTGAGGTGGCATGTTTTATGTGGTTGAGGCAGAGGTCGTTCGGCTGAGTCAGGTGTTTGGGCTGTACGATCAGAGAGGTCAAGATTCCACCATGTTGAATCTTGACAATGACATTGTCCTGACAGTGACTCGCATTTAATGAGGTTAATGAGGTTGGGTACTAAACCTAAAGGCCATTTTACACAGTGCATGGTAACCACGAGATCCCAGTTAATTTTCATTGGGAGAGAGTTGGCAGTCACATGGTCTAGTGGTGAAATTATTATTATTATATTTCTTCAAAATTGCTGTTTCCAAAATCGCTCCCTGGTCCCTAAAAAGTGCACTGACATTCACTACATAGGGAATAATTCATGAATGTGCGATTTCGGACACCACAGATGGCTGCCCATCATTCTGTTGTGGTTAGCCTATATTTGTTTTGCCCCCTTGGTTACTGTTGCTAACTCAGAACATCCCATAGGAATAAAATGGAGATTTCTGTGATATATATATATATATATATATATATATATATTGCTATATTGCTCATAAAGGGGCTCATTGCTCATTGACTGGTTATTATTTATACATGGGCTAGAGTAAATTGCCAAGCATTTGTTTTTTTATTATTATTATTTGTTTTTTATTTTATTATTTGTTAACTTATGCAGCAATGTAATTTACAAGCTGCATAGTCTGCAAATAAGGCAAACTTACATCAGTATTACTGTTACGGTGTGTAGTGCAGCAGGGAAGAGAAGATCCAGGGCTTCCACAAAGATGGGTCTTTATTTACCAAGGGATACAGAACACGACACACATAGACATAACACATAAGAACGGACAAGGAGTGCAGGGAAGTGAGACCAATATAAAGGGAGTGCTAATGACGATGACCAGGTGCAGGGAATCCAGGGAGAGTGGGAGAGATGAGGAGTGAGTGATTTCAGGTGTGAGACAGGGAGGATCATGGGAAATGGAGTTCAGGACAGGCGTGGATTGTAACATTACTTCCCCCTCCCGGTAGGCGCGTCCTCGCGCCGTAGATGAAACACCGGGGAGGGGGGGTGGGCGCCCTGGAGACCTACACGCAGGTGCGGGGGAGGTGCAGACAGGTACAGAGGTCTCCAGGGCGGGACTAGGACATCGGGCGGCCATGGCGGGTCAGGAGCCTCGGGCGGCCATGGCGGGTCAGGAGCCTCGGGCGGCCATGGCGGGTCAGGAGCCTCGGGCGGCCATGGCGGGTCAGGAGCCTCGGGCGGCCACGGCGGGTCAGGAGCCTCGGGCGGCCATGGCGGGTCAGGAGCCTCGGGCGGCCATGGCGGGTCAGGAGCCTCGGGCGGCCACGGCGGGTCAGGAGCCTCGGGCGGCCACGGCGGATCAGGAGCCTCGGGATGCCACGGCGGATCAGGAGCCTCGGGAGTCCACGGCGGATCAGGAGCTTTGGGAGTCCACGGCGGATCAGGAGCCTTGGGAGTCCATGGCGGATCAGGAGCCGTGGGATGCCATGGTGGATCAGGAGCCTTGGGAGTCCATGGCGGATCAGGAGCCCCACCCACATGTGCTCCACCCACATGTTCCCCACCCCTGGGTATATAGCCCCCCCCCAAAACTTTCTTGGGGGAATTCAGGGGTAGTATGGAGGGCACGCGGAATGGGATGAGCTCCTGGGCTGGAGCGGGCTCGAGGAGAGCTGGAGCGGGCTCGAGGAGAGCTGGAGCGGGCTCGAGGAGAGATGGAGCGGGCTCGAGGAGAGATGGAGCGGGCTCGAGGAGAGATGGAGCGGGCTCGAGGAGAGATGGAGCGGGCTCGAGGAGAGATGGAGCGGGCTCGAGGAGAGATGGAGCGGGCTCGAGGAGAGATGGAGCGGGCTCGAGGAGAGATGGAGCGGGCTCGAGGAGAGATGGAGCGGGCTCGAGGAGAGATGGAGCGGGCTCGAGGAGGGCTGGAGCGGGCTCGAGGAGAGATGGAGCGGGCTCGAGGAGAGATGGAGCGGGCTCGAGGAGAGATGGAGCGGGCTCGAGGAGAGATGGAGCGGGCTCGAGGAGAGATGGAGCGGGCTCGAGGAGAGCTGGAGCGGGCTCGAGGAGAGATGGAGCGGGCTCGAGGAGAGATGGAGCGGGCTCGAGGAGAGATGGAGCGGGCTCGAGGAGAGATGGAGCGGGCTCGAGGAGAGATGGAGCGGGCTCGAGGAGGGCTGGAGCGGGCTCGAGGAGAGATGGAGCGGGCTCGAGGAGAGATGGAGCGGGCTCGAGGAGAGATGGAGCGGGCTCGAGGAGAGATGGAGCGGGCTCGAGGAGAGATGGAGCGGGCTCGAGGAGAGCTGGAGCGGGCTCGAGGAGAGCTGGAGCGGGCTCGAGGAGAGCTGGAGCGGAATCCAGGAGAGCTGGAGCGGAATCCAGGAGACTCGTAGCGGGAACTTGGAAGTCTGGAGCGGAATCCAGGAGACTCGGAACGGGAACAGGGAAGCCTGGAGCGGAATCCAGGAGACTCGGAGCGGGAACTGGGAAGCCTGGAGCGGAATCCAGGAGACTCGGAGCGGGAACTGGGAAGCCTGGAGCGGAATCCAGGAGACTCGGAGCGGGAACTGGGAAGCCTGGAGCGGAATCCAGGAGACTCGGAGCGGGAACTGGGAAGCCTGGAGCGGAATCCAGGAGACTCGGAGCGGGAACTGGGAAGCCTGGAGCGGAATCCAGGAGACTCGGAGCGGGAACAGGGAAGCCTGGAGCGGAATCCAGGAGACTCGGAGCGGGAACTTGGAGGCCTGGAGCGGAATCCAGGAGACTCGGAGTGGGAACGGGGAAGCCTGGAGCGGAATCCAGGAGACTCGTAGCGGGAACTTGGAAGTCTGGAGCGGAATCCAGGAGACTCGGAGCGGGAACAGGGAAGCCTGGAGCGGAATCCAGGAGACTCGGAGCGGGAACTGGGAAGCCTGGAGCGGAATCCAGGAGACTCGGAGCGGGAACTGGGAAGCCTGGAGCGGAATCCAGGAGACTCGGAGTGGGAACTGAGGCGGCAGGATCGCTCCAAAAGTCCATTAGCCACCCGTCTTCTACTGGCTCTGGCGTGGCGGCGGCCATCTTGGCAGGAGACGAGGGCTCGGATACAGTGGTGGACGTAGTCTTTGCTGGTTGGGGCTGTGGGACGAGCAGGACAGAACTGGGAGACCCACTGGAAGGATTGGTGGAGGAAGCTGGCGATGGTGGAACTGACCAGGCTGCCTGCTTCTCTGAGGGGACCGGACGAGGACGACACACCTCGCTCTGAACCTCCTCAATTTCAAAATCAGAACAATTTAAAAATAGGATCATATTAATGGTTTCTACGAGGGAGAAGGAGCAGGCAGGTTCAATGAAGCGAATCGTATCCTCGTCCAGGCCCATCAGAAAACAGGCAGAAAGAGAAGCATCTGGCCAGTTCACCAAATAACAGAGCTCAGCAAATTCCTCCACGTACCTCTCCAGCGGGCGACCGTCCTGCCGAAGCCTCCACAGCCGGTCCACCGCTGAAGTCTCTCTCCTGGGGAGCCTGGGAGAGCTGGGGAAGAGGAAGAGGCCCATCTAGCAAAGTCCTTCTGTTCGGTCCGTTCTTCTGTTACGGTGTGTAGTGCAGCAGGGAAGAGAAGATCCAGGGCTTCCACAAAGATGGGTCTTTATTTACCAAGGGATACAGAACACGACACACATAGACATAACACATAAGAACGGACAAGGAGTGCAGGGAAGTGAGACCAATATAAAGGGAGTGCTAATGACGATGACCAGGTGCAGGGAATCCAGGGAGAGTGGGAGAGATGAGGAGTGAGTGATTTCAGGTGTGAGACAGGGAGGATCATGGGAAATGGAGTTCAGGACAGGCGTGGATTGTAACAATTACAAATGTTTTTGGGTAATTTCCATAAAATTGCACTTAAAACTCACAGGTCCCCCATATACTTACATTAGATAAAGAGCACAAGCCTGTCTGTGGCAATGGCAACAGTTGATTGGTCAGTTATGTTTCTTTAAGGTGGTGCATAATGAAGAGTCACAACTCATTTTATGTATAATATTCACAGGAATTGCTTCATTAATTTTGCTCACAGGCATTGAGCTGAAGAAGTAACAGTTGCACACCACCTCGATGTTAAATACCATTTTGTTGGGTGACAAAACAGAACGATGTTTAGCATAAAAAAAAAACATGTGTTCTGTATGTTATCTTGTTTGTTTTCGTTTGGTCAGCATAGTCTTTCAGCATATTTCTAATTGCACAAACAAGCCGCAACCCACAAATACAGGGACGCTGATTGCGTCTTGAGCCTGAAAATTGCGGGAGCAGATTAGTCCTGATTGCGAGGAGCTCAATATAAGGACGGCGAACACGTGGTGGTGTTTACCACTATCTAATGTGATTAATCTGTTTGAAAGACTACAGTTTGAGAAATTTCTCCATCTGTCCTCCCTCTCTTTCTCCTTCCAGCGCGTTTGTTTGTAAACCCATAATTGTGCACAAATAGCGTGTTTCATGATGGCTGTTATGCTTGCTTGGCTCTGTTGTGGTTCAATTAATTCAAATAATAAGCTATACAACGATTACTTGATTACATTAAGTGCTCTTGACCAATTAGTTTAAAAAAATGGCCGTCAGCATGAGCATGGTTGACCCCGAGACCCGTATACAGCATGACTATTACTCACTATAACAGTTTTTCAAATCACTTTGGCTCATTTTTTTAAACATTCTCATCTCAATGTTCTCTAAACTCTAAGTGTAATTGTTAGTGTGTAATAGTAACTCACCCAAAACTTTTAATTAATGCTTTAAAATCTATTTATAATGTCAGAAAATTGGCCAATGCCACCACGTTTTTTTGTCATCGTGTGAGCCGTACTGATCAAAGTGTTTAGATATTTTTTCACCATTGTAGTCAACCCTGGAAATGTTTCTTACAAATTGTAACTTTTTTGTTTACTGACTCCTTACTATAATTTAAAATATTGTCAGTTTTGTCTAGCTGAATGCTATTATGTATCAGACTGAGCTTTTTACATACAGATTTCAACAGTAGGGTAAAAAGTTACTGGGAATAGTCAATACTAAAGTACATATAAAAAAAATGCACATTTGTATATACAGTACTTTTATTTTTGTTTCAATGTGTTACATGTATTCAGAAAATTCCATTTTTACACATTTTCTACATGTGAAGTCATGTAGGACAGAAAATTCATGTATTAACTTTCAGTTAATTCAGGAAAGCTTCTTATGTTCTTTCAAACTGTATCATTTGAAAATTTAGTTATGCAAATTGTAGACAATTGTTCTTACTCTTTTGCATAAAGTGTTTTTTTTTTTAAATCGTTTCAAAAGGTAATGATGTAATGCATATTTTTGAGTCATGAACAATGTGTTTAAACAAGCTTCAGTTGTTCAATAATATTTCAAAGTGTTTAAATATTTTTCTGACTATTTATGTCAGGCGGTACAACCAGATAGTTGTATGTATATCTACTGTAGTTGTACCACCTGACATGGAAAGTGTACTAACCTACCCATACTTGAAATTAGCAGTTTTATCAGCATTTGAGAGAAATCTACAAACTTTTTCAATCTGCCACAAGGATCATATTTACTGTTATTACCTTGTCAATTCATAATAAAAGAGCCATGTTTGCAGTTGTCACCCTGACATTTGAGAATATACAAATTACTGAACAAAAGTTTTTCAATTATCTCAACAGCTTTAAAGGTGCAGTATTTATGATGATCTATTGACTGAAATGCAATGTAATATACATAACTATGTTTTCAGTGGTGTATAAAGACCCTACATAATGAACTGTTATGTTTTTATTACCCGAGAATGAACCATTTCGGTCTACATACACCGCAGGTCCCCTTACAGTGAAATCGCCGTTTTGCGCCGTCATGTTTCTACAGTAGCTCTAAACGAACAAACTTCTCTACAGTGCGCTAGCTACTCCCTGCTGTCTCAGACGACAACATTTTTGTCATGTGTCGGCCACCGTAGCTTCTCTACGTGCTTGAAAGGGAGGGGTGAGCGGTAGACGGTTGCAATTCACAACCTAGATGTCGCTTAACATTTACACACTGCACCTACATTTGTTTATACAAGTTTCATACCTAAAATGATGCCATAGTATTTAGTTTTTAACTTCTTATTGTTGAGACACCATTTTAAATAGTGTTCTTAGTCTGTTCATTTGTCCAGACAGTTCCACCACCTGACATTTGGGGGGGTTTAAGATAACATAACAAAACATAAAATAATATGTATTATTTAAATGTACTAAACATGAATTCAAACTAAATATGTTTTATGGAATAAAGTGATATATATCATGAATATATAAAATAATTTTTTTTAAGGAAATAATGCACTTGGACACAAAAATAGGCATGTCATTGACCTATACACGTGCCAAAGCTTGTGTCCTTGCTTAAATTAATAGAACATTCAAATCTGGTTTGAACAGAACACTTATTATTCATAGATCTGAAGAAAAGAGTTCTCATTTGAGATTTGAGCTAAAGCAAATAAGAAAAACTGTAAACAAGCATAGTAAACAATATGCGAGTATAGTCTGCCTGCCATATTGCTTTCCAGTGTAGTTGTGCTCCAACTTTTGTTTGACATCTGGGCCACAAAAGAGGGCAAACTGTATTTTCTCTGTCTTTATTTATCTTAGACGGTTTTCTGAAATTGGCCATCATCTCCCCCAAAGGATGAGGCATAAAACAAGGCTCTTCAGGGGGAGGACGTGAGGATCCATTTGTAAACCCGGGTGGGGCTATTTGCCAAGCAATACCGAAGCCTATAGCTCTTCTCTGGATTGAGGCTCAGCAGTCTCTTCCCAGAAGCCACTAATATCTTCAAAGGTCTTCTCCATCAGTTCTTTGACCTGCCTCGAAATGAAAAGCAAATGTTTGCAGCAACGCTGCTGCGCACATACACAGGTGCATGTGAGTCACCTTACTTGCGTTTTGATTTGTTCTGCTCATAGTTCTGTTCTATGAGAGGGAATGTGTGCTGACATTGTGGGTCCATTCGAGGGTCGTACATTTTATACATTTCCCCATCTTTGTCCTTGTTGTTGTGGTTTTACAACGTGTTCATGGAGTGCCATTCGAGTCGACAGCGCGGCGTCTAGCACTTAAACCCATGTTGCTAAAGTCCTGTGGCTCTCATTATTTCAATCGCAGAACTACAATCCCACCAGTGATGCCAAAACCGTCAGCCGTTTGAATAAGCCTTATGGAAATCACTCAAGGACATTTACATATACTGCGTAATACTCGCGCTGCTAGGGAGGCTAGCGGAGCTGCTTCTGTCGGACGTGGGCAAGAGTCTCTGCAGGATGAAGAATTCTGCAGTGACAATCAGGTTATGCATGCTGAGGCACATATTCTCACTGTTTTCTTCCACACACCAACACAAACACACACACAAACATGAATGCTAATATGATGTGACTTCAGCAAGCTGTGTGCTACATAACCAAAGCTAATCCATAATGCATTTATCCCTGTGGGTTATTGACTTAGTATGTGAATCAGGCCAGAAGGCTGTCCCAACTCCACTTCGGGGTATTACACTCAAACACTATCTACCCGACACAATTTAATTCATGCTCATCACTTCAATAACAGCATTTGAGGGCAAAATCACTCAGAATTGAATAGCAGAAACAGCCCTGACATATTATTCAGAAAGTCACTCAGATCTTTTACTAGTGTACTTTTCATAGTATTTTTGTCATATTTTGTACTGCAAAATATCTAAACATCCATAGAGCAAGATAAATATACTTGAAAGGCAAAATTACAACTAATAATAAATTTACAACAATTATGATTTTCAGAGAATGATTTTGTTTGTTTTTATTACTCAATTGGCGTTTTTGCGTTAGGAATAGTTTACCTAAAAAAGTTTCTCACCCTCATGTTTTTGTATGTCAAGATTTATTGAGTATTACTTTTAATTTCAGACACACACACACACACACATAGATATCTTTCAAAAATATATATATTTTGAAGTAAATTAACACTTTTATTCCGGACAGATGCCTTTAATCAAGTGACAGTAAAGAAATGTATATTGTTACAAAAGATTTATATTTCAAATAAATGCTGTTTTTTCTATTTGTCAAAGAATCCTGTAAAATGTATCAGTTTTCTACAAAAATATTAACCCGCTTAACCGTTTTTAACATCGATTATAATAAGTAAATGTTTCTTGAGCACCAAATCAGCAAAGATTTATGAAGCATCATGTGACACTGAAGACTGGAGTAATGATGCTTAAAAAAATTAGCTTTACAATCAAAGAAATAAATTACATTTTTAAATATATGGAAAAACAACTATTTTAAAGGGGTGATGAATTGAGAAATCAACTTTCCCTTAAGCTTTTGATATATAAAAGGTCATGGTAATATAAGAATATCCTGTAAGTTTCAGAGCTGAAAACTTCCTTGTTAGTCAAAGAAAAGCTTTTATAGACACCAGGCCCAGCAAACGACAGGTTTTTCAAAGTGGGGATATATGATGTCAAAGGGAGGCAAGCACCGCCTCAGCAGAAGAATATCAACGCCTACTTCATCACTTCCTGTTTAGCCCCGCCCACCGATTCACGCATGTAACATAGGCCTAGTGTTAAACCATCGAGCTACAAAGCAATAAACATGCCGTTGAGGATTACAAAATATTGTGCAGTGACTGGGTTCAACAGTAATGCAACATGTAAGTAATATTCTAATGTCTGATCTGAAATGTGATGATTTATGTAGTCTTTGTCTGTGTCAGTAAATCAGACCAGTGACTAAACATCAACTTGCGTTGTTTCTCTTAGTAGGATGAAAATAATCTATTTAACAGTGATTAAATTCTATAAAGAAAACGATCAAAGAAAGCTCCCTTTGCTCCCTTTCAGCACGCGCTGCAGCTGTCAATCAAACAGAGAGTTTATCAGTGACGCGTTTATCAGTGACTCCCGTTTTATTCTACGAATCTACAGAATGTACAGAAACTGAGTTGCAATGACGAGATCGCTGCTTTCATGCACTCAGCATGTGTGTGATTGGCTAGTAGTAATGTGACGCCATTAATGCATACACAATATAGCCACCTGGTTATCGCTCTTAGGTAAATTGCATACCCATTAAAATTTGTCACACTGCAATGAAGAGGATTTGCCGTGGCAAATGTATGCATGCATATCAAATATAACCTTTAGCTAGCTTAAGGGAAGGGAATACAGTAGCTTCTCCCTGGGACTGTGCTCACGTGGTCTAATCCCCCTCTAACTATATTTAAACAGCACTCGGTGCACAGGACTGCCTGCATCTTGCGGCATGTTGTTAATGCACTGGCTCCAACTAGCGATTAAATCCCAATTCCTTTGATCATATTTTTGGTGCTGTTTGGCTGCTAAATACCGGTATGAGGTTTATTTTTTTAATTCTTTTTTTTCCTTTTGATGTTTGTTGGCTTGTTCAGTTCTCTTTGAGCGTCATATGTGTATCTGAGGTCTCTGTTTGTCAGGATGAAATCTGTTAGGTCAGGACGCTGTCTGCAACCGGGAGATCCGAGATGGGAGACAGACAGTGTGATACTGACAGCCGTCCATATGGTCCTCTGGCAGCTCGTCTCATCAGAGACACCGCTGTTATTGAGCAAATCCCACAGCACAGGCTACAAGAGGGGAATGCATCTGTCTCTGTGTAAACAATGCTTGAATAATAACAGAATACTGACACATTCACACACACACACAGGGCAGGAAGTCATTAACTTACTTGACTACTGCTATAATATGCAAATAATATGACCTCCTTTAGACAATAGAGATTCAGGTGTTAATGTTAAGGTGCAGCTTGTGAAATGTAGAACATTTGAAGAGTCATTAAAATATAATTTGATGCTTTCAGGTACAACAGGGCATCAAAGCATCTTGTACTGACTGAAATATATAAATATGTAAGACCTTTTCAGTTGACTTGCGTCAACAATGCCCAATACATTTAACTATATTGAGCGAAGCATCAAACCGTGGCATAAACTTGACATGCAAATCATAATATAAAAAGCAGTAAGCTACTCAAAATGTAGGCATTTAAAAGGTAGTTAGCTACACTACTAGCTACTAACAAATGAAGGTAACTGCATTGAAGTGTGTGTGTATATACACTGATCAGGCATAACATTATGCCTCAATATTGTGTTGGTCCCCCTTTTGCTGCCAAAACAGCCCTGACCTGTTGAAGCATGAATGAAAATTATGTTAATAATGCAGCTTCATGTATCCTACTTTTGTAATTTATTTGTGTTAAATTATTTTAATGCATTAAGGATTTTGAAAGTAATTGCATACGTTAACGTAACAGTGATAGCACTAATATATACATTGATCAGGCATAACATTATGACCTTCCTAATATTGTGTTGGTGCTGCAAAAACAGCCCTGACCCATCGAGGCATGGACTCCACTAGACCCCTGAAGGTGTGCTGTGGTATCTGGCACCAAGATGTTAGCAGCAGATCCTTTAAGTCCTGTAAGTTGCAAGGTGGTGCCTCCATGGATCGGACTTGGCGCATTTGGCGGTGAACAGGGGTCAGCATGGGCACCCTGACTGGTCTGCGGCTATGCAGCCCCATACGCAACAAACTGAACCAGCATTAACTTCTTGAGCAATTTGAGCTACAGTAGCTTGTCTGTTTGATCAGACCACACGGGCCAGCCTTCGCTTCGAGCCTTGGCCACCCATGACCCTGTCGCTGGTTCACCACTGTTCCTTCCTTGGACCACTTTTGATAGATACTGACCACTGCAGACCGGGAACACCCCACAAAAGCTGCAGTTTTGGAGATGCTCTGACCCAGTCGTCTAGCCATCACAATTTGGCCCTTGCTTTACTCGCTCAAATCCTCACGCTTGCCCATTTTTCCTGCTTCTAACACATCAACTTTGAGGACAAAATGTTCACTTGCTGCCTTATATATCCCACCCACTAACAGGTGCCGTGATGAAGAGATAATCAGTGTTATTCACTTCACCTGTCAGTGGTCATAATGTTATGCCTGATCGTTGTACATATGTATGTATATAACGTTATTGGGATGTCTAGTTTTATCAGCAATACTGATCTAGCCCAATAACATTGAATATCTCATTAATGGTAAAAGGATAAATTCAGACTTAATAATAAAAAAGGTCCAATTTCTTATCTAATCTGAAAAACGTAGTGTGTGATTTATTTAATTTTTTGTTCTTGAATCATTGATGGATGAACCAATTTCCTAAAATGAATTGGATTTCCAAATGCTACACATATGAGAGGATAGTTTAGAAAAGCATATTTGATTATTGCCAATTTAAAGAGGACCTATGCTTTTTTAAATTTCAACTTTCGTTTTTAATGCTGCTATTTGAGCATGAAAAAAGTCTGCAAAGTTACAAAGCACAAAGTCCACTCCAAAGGCAGTTATTCTGTAAATGAACTCCCTGAAACACCTCAATTGTAGTTTTGAGTTTTGTTCCGGGAATATGCAGTTCACAATATTCCTTATTTAAATAATTCCCAACCATGGCATCAGCAAAATAAAGGGGCGAGGCCTGGTTGAGTTGCGTTAGTAGTATATTGAAACTCAAGATTATGGTAAGGGCCGTGACATTTCCGAAACATGCTTGAAGCGCCTGACCAATCACAACACACTGGTCCAGTCGACCAATCAGTGCATAATGCGTTTTTTGGGGGGGGGTTTTTAATTATAGTAAAAATAAAATAAAGACTTTGTCAAAGGGCATATTATGGCCTCTTTATTATTTCTACAGCAGCTGAGCTACTTGTTTTAAGTTAGTAGTATTTTTGCTTCTAACTTACAATTGTTGTCAACAACAAAATTGTCTTTTGTTGGTAAAAGTGCCAGTAGAGGTCTAAATCTTTTGTTGTGCCAAACAATAAGCATCCCTTTTCCTCTGGTTCCTCCTCATCTCCACCACTTCAAGACCTCAGACTGTACATTAGATACAGCTCACATGTACAGCATGTGTCTGTCATATATTATACATCAAATAATGGCTAGTCAGTCGCAGGGCATGAAAACTACACTGGGCGCAGCTCATGCTAAAAGTAAGGGCATGGATTCCCAGAGGCTGAGATATTGCATTCACTGAGACTTTGGACTGATGTCTGTTCTTTCTCATTTCTTCCTGTATGTTTTGAGTTGTCAAATTATTTAGGCCAAACCCAACTAGTCATAACTCTGCCTGGGCCGCTGAGGATTGTGTCATTAACACTACAGAACTGAGGCAGACGTTTTGATCCATTTATCAGTTCACGTTTTGTATAGTACAAAACTTTTATCTTTTTAAACTTTTAAACTTTATCTTTTAAAGTATTTGTCCTTGGTCATGACCATAATGAAATTTCCAGACACATTAGCTATTAACGCTAAATTTTAAATCTGAAAGTTTTATGTAGTCTACTTGAAATGCTAACCACAGAGATTTTTACTTTCATCAGTCTCTGATCTGATGGTTTTTAGATGCTGGTGTAAGTTTGTTTGTTTGCTATGGCCTTTACTTCCTCTGGCTCTCTCTGAAAATAGATTGAACTCTAAAAGGACCAAGGCAGTAAAATTTTAATATGGCGTTTCTTACGGTGTCCCCAGGAGCATTGCCTCTTTTCTGTCCACTTTACTGAATAGCAGAGCAAGAAGAGGCTAGTGTTGAAAGAGCTTTACTCACTGATGAACTGTGAATTGTGGGTATTTCCTGTTTGGCCTTGCTTTTCTTCAGTAGGAGTTGTTGAAAGACTTTTTGCCTCAGGTGGGTTTCCTGGTTTTGTTTATGTACTTGCAGCGTTCTGTTTTGTTGTTGTTGTTGTTGTTTGTTTGGTTTTTTTCTTAGTTGGAGTCTCTATATTGGGGATTAATGATAATATATAGAGTGGTGGAGGTATGACGTCAGAACCCGAAGTCTAATTTGCCGCTGGTTCCTTTTTCAATTTATGAGTAAAATAAAGCCAGTGGTAAACATAACTTGACGATACTTTAATGTTTTATTCTACAACGTACACTGCACACACTCCCCAAGCTGTCTAACTAGTTACTTATTAATGAATGAACTTGACTGCTTTAAAATTCGCGTTTTTGCTATGGATGTGTGTAATTTAAGTTGTAGAACAAAACATAAGTGTATTCAAGTTAAGTCTACCACAGGCTTTATTTTTTAAACATAAAACAAAACCCCCCATTATAAATCCCCATAGGAAAATCTCTCAGAAACCAGGGGCGAATTAAACCTCTGAGTTTCTGGTGTCCTACCTGCACTACTCTATTAGGGAGTCACTATATTGGGGATTGGTATAATGTTGGCCATTGGCTGATATTAGGGATTTTTTTTTTTTATGTATTGATATTGGTCAGTATCAAGCAATTAATTGTTCACACAATGCATACATAAATTGACGTTCTGTTTCTAGAAACACCACAAAAACAGGACAAAAATTAAGAGAAATGTTTGTTGTAACTGTTCAGCATATTTTAAGAGAAATGTTTGTTGTAACTGTTCAGCATATTTAAAATTTGTCCTCAGAAAATGTTTACAAAGTAAGCTTTGATTGCTAAACAATTGACAGTTGCATTCTACGATAAAACAGTGCAATGTTACACTAACCCCATTTTAAAATGACTAATGTGAAATAAGGCCTTTGCTGAGGGGTTAAAAGAAACATTTAACCAAGGGTTAAGCATAGTGTGCAAAGCTCTTATGCTGGCTAATCTTATTGGACATCAGCGAAAACTTAAGAATGGTTAAACCTTGGTTTATCTCTGTTTGAAGAGGTGGAATCTTCTCATCCCTCTCTTACTCACACATTCTCTGTGTTTGTCATCTACCTTTTTTATTAATGTTTATTCAAAGCAAACAGAAAAAAAAAAACACACATATCTCTCAGCACATGTATTGATGGATCACTCATCTTGAGAGGCAGCATTCATCTTTTTCTTTCAAACTTTCCCCAGCATTATCTGTGTAGGAGTTTTTGGAAGAATCTCTGTCCGTGATACAATTGTTCATGGCGTACCGTCAATCTCATGCAGGTTTTGTATCAGTACAGCTGTGGAAATGTTTTCATTGAACATTTGAATGGCCATAAAGGGTTTTCCTTCAAATTCTTGACCAATTCCACCATTTTCAGCCCTAATCTGTGTTTTTATCACACCAGGGAGTTTGTCATTTCGGTTATGTTTTATTTAGTCCTTGTTACAGTGTAATTATACATTTAAGTATTGAGTGATATTAATTAACAACATGTACTTACTATATAATTAGGGCTAGAGTTAAAGTTTGGTTTAGGGTTAGTTGCATGTAATTATGCATAATGTATAGTTATTACTATAGTAACTACATGTAACATGTGTAACAAGTACACTGTAAAATAAAGTGTTACTGTCGATTCTTCTCTAATGTTATTACAGTGAACTAGTGTATTCATTCTCCCTTCTACTGTGGCAGCACAATGAAAGACTGCACTTACCATGATAAGAAAAGTAGAGCGAGACCACATCCTCACAAATCACATCCGTTTACGTGGCCAGATATCACCTGGTTCTTTGCAGTTTACATGAGATGTGTATTCATAGTTTTCAGTCACGTGACTGTCACGGAGCCCTGGAGGGCAAAACAGCCATAGAACTGCAGCACAAGCCTGTCCATTTTTTTAAACTATGTGAACAAGTTTTGGGCACTTGTGATCCATATACAGCTCCTGCTGCAGTGAAAAACGTGAAAAACACTTATAGGGTGAGTTGCATTAATAAGGATTAAATTAAGCAAAGTTTAACGCTAATCAAGGATTTGTTGATATGGGCTGGGTTTTATTTTAAATGGAGTTGTGTTGCACCACTTAATTTTAAACACAGATTAACAATGTAGAAAGACCGTTAGAATTAAAGGGCTGATCGGGATGAACCGATGCCAGGCTAAAGAATTTGTATTAGTGCAACCCACCCTTAAAGTCCCTATAACAGTGATATTAAAAGATTAAATTCAGTTTATACCTTTTTGATGATGCATAGCCTACTATATGCAGGCGAGTAGATGACCCAAGAATATGAACGCAACACGTTGACCTTTATAATGGTTTTCGATGAGGAAAACACTTAACGAGAAACCTCGTGTTGTATTTATATTCTGTGTTCATCTGCTTGCCTGTACAAAGTATGCAGCATCAATAAGGTGTAGCATTGAATTTGGTCTTTTAATATCTCTGTCTTACTACATTAAAACTTACTACAAACCTGGTAAAAATGACTGGCGGGCAATGGAGGAAAACCTTGTTTTGCCCTCCAGGTGGGCGTTCCTATAATGGTGTGAGGTCATGTGAAAACTATGAATGGAAGCTTGTTTCTGCCACATAATAAATTTACTTTTAAAACCAACTTTCATCTCACAATTCCAAATATTGTCTCACAACTGCAAGTTAAAGGGCCCTATCATACACCTGGCGCAATGCAGAGCCAGGCGGGACACAAGTGTTTTTTGCTAGTTTCAGCCTGATGGAGTTATCATTTTCACGTCCAGCGCCACGTTGTTTAAATAGCAAATGCATTTGTGCCCATTTGTGCGCCCATGGGCGTGCTGGTCTGAAAACGAGGTGTGTTCAGGCACATTGTTGGCGCATTGCTGGCGCATTGCTGTTTTGAGGCAACTGAAATCGACTGCGCCATTGACCAACAAAAACCTGGTCTAAAGTATTATTTTTCTCAGTATTTTTTGTACTATTTAAAGACCACGTTAGTAATATGCGCCTATAGGCTGGTGCACAACGCACGTACACTCTGCTTATTGCACACACAGAGAAGTGCAGCAGCACACAAACATTTTAAAATATGAAAAATTAAAGGATTCAAATGTGAAAGATTATTATTGTGTACATAAATATAAAAATGCCATAATGGGTAGTCATGTATCAGAATTAGCCTACCTATTTGCAGTAATGATGAGCAGATCCGCTTCCTCGCTAGCTAAAGAAGCGTTCAGTTTTTCCGTTTGCAAATTCCGCCATGTAAATAGCGAATCCGCCATGGCACTAGCGCAACTGCCTTTTAAAGGGAATGGGAGATGAGACTCTGATTGGTTTATTGCACGTTATGCCCAAAACACACCCATTACTCATTAAGAGAATAGGGACAACCCTTTTAGACCATGCACCAGGCGCGCCGACTGTTTTTTCCGTCGTGTGGGTTTGGACAAGCCCTAAGTGCACTTGCGCAGTGCGCTTTAGACCATGCGCTTAGATTGTTAAAATAGGGCCCATAGATTTGTAATTGCGAGAATACATCGAATTCTGACTTTTTTTCTCACAATTCTGACTTTGTTCTCACAATTCTTAGTTTACATCTCGCAATGTAGATTTTTTTCTCGAAATTCTGAGTTTACATCTCACAATTCTGACTTTTTTTCTTTTTTTTTCTCTCAAAATCCTGAGTTTACATCTTGCAGAGAAAAAAAAAATATATAATTACCTTTTTCTCAGAATTCTGACTTTTTTCTTGCAATTGCGTGTTTATATCTCACAATCAGGAAGGTTTTTTTTCAGGTCTGCAAGATATAAGATAGAAAAAAATCTCAAAATTTCAAGAAATTGTGAATCTGAATTGTGAGGTATAAACTCAGAATTGCGAGGTAAAATGTCAGAATTGTGAGATAAAAAGTCTCTTCTCTGAACCGTAGAGTCAGATCCAAACTTGGTCAAACACAAACACTGGGACATATGCATAATGCTTTTGTAAACACGCTCTGATAAGATGTGAGGGTCTAGGAGGTCTTCTGCCCTTCATTACCCCGGCGTTCTTTGCTTCAGACATGGCCATGCTGTTTATCTGAGGCTTTAGTGAGCATGGAGCCAGATGCTGCAGCGAGATTCGCAAAGATGTTTTCTGACGTGCTTTCTGACAGGTTGCGATCTGGCACAATATGCCTGGAGGAAGGTGAGGCCTTTATCCGCACACAGTGCTAAAGTGTGTTTTTAGGGTTTTATATATAGAAAAGACCTGAAATAGCAACATAGGACATTAAGTCTTTTTCATCTAATTGGGATGCAGGTCCCATGGGACTCATGTTGTAATAGAAATTTATTGAATGGGATTATTTTCAGCTATGCTTACCTTCTGGATGCATGCTGGGACAAATAGATGGCATCTCAGCTTTAAGCCACCTTTAGATCTCGCGGAAGCTACAAAATCCATTCCCACAGACCACTTTTATCCAGGATCCATAGTGGAAATGGTCATTTATAGACTCCATATGATCTCTGGCAGAGAACATGCTAGCTTTCTTGTACTGTATATATTTCGGCATGGATTAATGGTCACCTGATATGGGATATTCAATAGCTGATGCACATGCCGATATCGAGAAGGAGAGTGGCAGATTGTATGTGTATTTATGTTGTAGTAGAAAGTATTTTAGAATAATATTTAGTCATTTTAAAGGAAACTTGTGTAGATGTATTAAGAATAGATTTTTCAACAATTATGTAAAACAAACTTTGAAAAAGGAACTTTATAAATATGAATGATTAGCAAAAAAGTAGTAAAGGCGTATACCATCATTTGTGAATGTGTCTGTGTATATGTTACAATAATTAGTTGAACCTGCCCTGTACCACCTATTCAGATATCAACTCCCACACTCATCATTGTAAATCCATTTTTAATTAGATACTCTCTATAATGAGCACTAATGAGCACTATGTCAATGGGCTAAGGGTGTCCACTCATCACCTCTGTATGTGTTTTCACGTTGTCACTTGATGTTTTCCCTTTATAAATAGGCTTTGCTTCATATCTACTGACCGCCCACGCCATGTCTCCACTGGTGCACACATTCCTAACCCCCATCTCCATTCCTCTTTAATTGACATGTATGTCCTTGGATGTAGCCTGACCTTAGAGCCTCTGAGGGAGGAGTACCAAGGACAACTGTCATCTTTCATCACATGAGTCAGAGAGAATCATACCCGGACGCAACTTTGAGCGTTAAAGATCATCCTAACAAACCCTTTCACCATGGAGGCAATCTTCAGAGATTCAGGATATGGCGTTCCTCTGTCACTTACTCTCTGATATGATCATTTCTATCAGTATTGTGGAGCTACGGCTGATGGAGTAGATCTGACGCTCCAAAGACCCCAGAGATCGCCCATCCCACGCTTTCAGAAACATTCATTTAATGTTTCATGCCAGGTGCAACCTGACCTCTAGATGTGTATACTCAGAGGTACGTCTCTTTAAAGTTGTCTTGTTGAGGCGAGAGAGGTATATATGTATCCATTGCTCTGTCAGCATCTCAACACAATCTGCATATAGTTCATCAAGGTAATGAGCAGGCACACGCTTTTCACATTTTCAGCAGTACTTAAGAGAAAAAAAATGGTTGGAATTAGATTTTTTTTGTTTGAATATGGATTATGCATTTAATATCAGGAAAAAATGTGGACACTTGATTGTATGTTTCTCATATTCTAAAATTCAGCATTACAATAATTAAGTTAATTATATAGAATAATGTAAGTAAAAATATACACTTTCATTCATTTTTTAAGAAATTATTGTTATTTAGCAAAGATGTATTAGACATTTATAATGATACAAATGATTCTTTTTCAAATAAAAGCTTTTCTTTTTATCTTTCTATTCATCAGTGAATCCTGAAATAAATGTGTCACAGTTATATTATTACTGTTTTCAACATTCAACATAATAATAAGAAGAAATGTTTCTTGGTCACCAAATCATTATATTAGAATTATTTCTGAATGATCATGTGAGACAGAAGACTGGAGTAATGATGCTGAAAATTCAGCTTTGCCATTACATGAATAAAGTAAATTTTTAAATATATTAAAATACAAGTTATTTAAAATTACTGTTTTTACTGTATTTTTGACCAAATAAATGCCACTTGGTGAAACTTCTTTCAAAAACATTAAAAAAATCTTACAGACCCAATCTTTTAAATTCTAGTGTATAAAATATACCTATATGAAACATAAATTAAACTATTTATTTATATTTATTATTTATTATTTGTTCAGAGTAAAGCAGCCAATGTGTGCCCAGCAAATAACTCCTTCAATACTGTTCCCAAACATATCCCAGAATGCCCAGAGTGTGTAGAGATGTAATCTAAACAGAGCGTGGCTTCTTTGAAGTTTGAGAGTTTTGATTCATTTAACATTTTTTGGTCACTACATAATTCCCATACTTCCATTTTCGGTTATTTCATAGCTTCTATTGCTTTACTATTATTCTGAATTGTGGAAAATAACAATATTAAAGAAAGAGCAGGTGTGTTCAAAACTTTGGATGAAATTAAAATGAAAAATGATAAAATACCCCTGAATATTTAATGAGTAAACATGCAAGGGAGATTGAGTTGATGTTTGTGAATCATAGGCATTGGAATTCTGTAGACATCTGTTGCATTTCCTGCTGGAATTCTTGGCCTAGTAATGAGCATCGGCAGTTCAGAAATTCCTAACTCGCACCTTCGCTTCAACCATCTCTCCTTTTAAAGCAAACCAAGGACTCATTGTGCGGCGTGTCATCTCCTTTTGATGTGATGTCACATTAGTAATAATTGTGTGACAAAGGATAACAGCTTCTTGACGGGCCTTCGTTCCGCTCGCCTTTGTGCAGCCTAATTATTTCAGGTTTGATGATGTGAAGTGGAGTTTGGACCTCTTCTGTCAACGTATTTGTTACCGGTTACAGTTGAGTGAGCAAAGACACACAGGTCTTTAGAGACTACAACTTCAGCTTTCATCAGCAGTCATCCAGGCAGGGATTTATTAAAGTCATATCACCTGGGTAACAGCACTTAGTATGCAATGTGGCATAGCACCCGGCTTAATTAAATTACTGACAAGAAGTTTGACTCTTTAATTGTGTCACTATCTTCCTGATTAGAATATGAAGATTGTTGGGGGCTTCTAGGTTAATTCAAGATCATAGCATAATAAACTTGACACAGTTTTGCCACCAAGAGGCAGTAATGCTGATGAATAGGGAGGGGATCTTTTTTTAAAGGTTGTTTATTCATTTTGAAGTAGCTGGTGAGGTCAGTATAATTATTATAGTCGAGTAAATTATTGAGTAATTAAGCTGGTGATTGTTCTGAAGAATATGAACATATTATGGACATTGAATAGCTTTCTTGAGGTGAATGTAACTTTAAGTGACATTGTGCAGCCTACAAGCTGTTTTATTGACGTCTTTCTCTGGTTGAAACCCTGATTAAGCGATTACATGAGACATCGTTCATTTCGGTAAGTTGTAATCAGGCCTTGATATTAACACCCTCCAACCAACCAAATGCAGGTGGATTTCAGCAGTGCCGTGTAACGCAGTCACTGAATTTGATATGTAATATATACATTTTTCAATTGCATCTGAAAATGTGCAATTTAGTGTTGTCAAAAAAATCTTTTTCGATACATATCGATGTATGAAATGCTTCCAATACTCATTTTCCACAGAATAGATACACGATACCAGCTGTGCTTTCTCACTCTCTCATCTCTCCGACAGCGAGTTGACACACAAACCCGCCTCTCCTCATTGTTTCATTTGCTCCAGGTTAATATTGTTGGTGTTACAGGGCTTGAATTTCGGCGTGGGATTGCACATATTGCGCATAATTTTACTCGTTCCCGCAGATTTTGTGCTCACAACCAAAGTGCACGCACATAAAGCCACCTCTCGGTACTAAATTGGGTTCTTTTTCACTGCTTATTGCGCTTAAACTGTCAAATATACACAAAATAATGACAGAATGCCGGTCTTGGTGAGTATTCACAACACAGTCAGTTATGTTTTAAGTGGATGTAAACAGTTGAAAAAGAAAATGCATGTGTAACAGTACAATGGATCAGTGCGTCAGGACTTAAAGTGACAGAAGCCTGCTGCCAAATTTTGAGATAATATAAAAAATATCTATATGGCAGTTTTCCCCATGGTATTCAGTGTCAAAATTGTGGCCAGTGAAAATGCTGAGTGGCTAACTTTGGAAAACCAATAGCCACTGTGGCTGGTGAGCAAAAAGTTAATGTCAAGCCCTGATTGTAATGTTTCTTTTAACATACCTTCTGGTGTTCACCAATGTTTATTTCTTACTGTAACTAGAAAGGAAGGTAAAGAGGAGATGAGACGTGCGCTTGAAATGAGGTGGTTACAGCAATCTGTCATGCTGTATTGACTGCATCTTTAAAAAAAAGTTTCCAGCCATCGCCAGGGTTTTTGATCATTTTCACAAAAATGTAATGGACCATAGAATATTTTGTTGTATGAATATCTGAGCATGCAATATATCAGAAGAAAGAGCAGACCCTCTGCTTTTAAACAAATTTTTTTCATGCATTCTTTTTTTTATCAACACTTAAATATGGGTAAGTTTCATTAAAAAAAGCAACATTTTGAACAAAAAGCTGAGAAAATCACGTTTTCAGAAGATGCATAATAGCGCCCATAGTGTATAACAGTGAAAATTCTGTGTTTTTTTGGCGGGGAAGCGTTTTCTCACAAATAACGGAAAATTGCAGTGTCAAAACGACATTTATTGTTTGAATTTCATTATAAAATCAACAGAATTTTAATGTTGAGACTTTGCTTTATGTTAAAAGCAACAAAGCACAAAGCTTGTTGCGATTATTGGATGGCAGGTGCGCTACAAATGTTAAGTGAAGTTTTGTTCACCCATCAACAGAAAACAGCACAGACTACAAGATTTTAGATTTAAAGGGTGAACAGATATGTACAGACTGCACATCATTGAAAACACTAGAGATACTCATTAAGTTTTTTTTCATAAGTGGAAATGAGTTATTTTTGCATTTTAAGAGCAATTTCTGTCTTCCGGTTTGAAAAGCAAAGTCGGTGCAACGCCACGGATTCTGACTTCAATGCGTAATACCGGCAAGATCCGGAGTGGTGATCGGCTGCCGGTCTCCAGTAGGGGCTGGACGAACGAGCTGACGTCAACCGTTTCTCTTCATTTTTTATGAGAATGAAGTCTTTTAACCCAATCACTGCGCTGTATTACACATGAGATCGCATTACAGCGGACAATTCAAAGAACATACGGAGCGCCAATGAAAGCGGTTTCTGCGCAGAATGAGTTTAACAGCGCTCTCTATGTGGATCATATAGATTAGATACACCTTCTACACACCCACTTTTCCACAGCTTTACACGCCCATTTCTTGAGACTAAAACAGGGGTGTGGGGGTTCATGACATTTTAAGAAACCATATCAATACCGATTAAAATTAACAGCTAGTGTCCCTACAGCTGATGTTTAACTGATGTAGCTTATCCACGTTGTGTCTACGAAATAGACACTGAACAAAGTCAAAATGTGACATTGGAGAAGCGTTAATTAAATTAAATTTTGGCCCGAAACTGGAAAAAAAGGAATTTGGTAGCTGAAATTTCATTGTATCCTTTATATACAGCCCTCACAGCCTTCGGTCTTTCTCTGAGAGCTGCAAATATGTCACATCCATGTATTATACATAGGAAGGATGGCAGCGACCTTTTTCCTTTTTTTTTTTTTTTTCAAGCACCATTAACCAGCATGACCGTCTCTTTTGTTCCTGTACCATCCTTTCTGTGGTGCCACTGTGATGGAGTCTGGTGGCTCTCTAAGGAACTCTACCCTATTAATTGCCTCATTTAAAATCAAATTCCACCCCTCGCTCTTGAGAATAAATTTGATCATTACCCAGGAGATTTTTCTCCTAATTCAGAGGGCATCATTGGATCACCATTTCGTTTCTTTGGATTCCTCAAGCTTATCAATAAATCAGGCCTTCTGTGGAATATAGCTGGACTCTTACCTTATTAAAAACTAATTGAAGAGGACTTAAGTGTATTTCAGCAATGATGCCTGGTTGTTTAGTATGGTGTTCTGCTGCTATACAACTCATCCGCTCTAGCTAATTCAATTCTGTATTGTAATTTAAATAGTTTGCATGCTCAAGACTTGAACTAATTTCTGTATTGAGTTTAAGATGAATTGATGGTGGCCTTAATTATATCTGGATTTCACAGACTGGCTAAACAATTTCATTTTAAAACAGATTCAAATAGAAAACACTTATTTTATCTGTAATAATATTGTTCTATTATTGATGAAAATTAATGGAGCCTTGGTGAGCATAAGAGTCTTCTTTCAAAAACATTTTAACAGTAGTGTATCTAAAATGTTATTCTGAAAATGTTTCCATCATAGTTTATGCGCATAAATTGTTACAGAATAAACAGTCTATCCACCTCAAGTGAGTATTGTTTAATGCATAGAATTTGTATTCACATCTTGGGGTTTCCATCCAGCATTTTTATCTCAAAATTTGCCTAAAATTATATGGATGGAAACCCAGCCACAAATATATGCCGTACTCAGACATTAATTTGCACACAGACACAAATCTATTGAAGAGATTCATATAAACTTGTAGAATACAGTGGATTAGAAAAGTGAAATTGTGAATGTCATGGGCTGCGAGGGTGAAATTAGAGTAGAGCAGTGCATGACATGTGTAGTGTAGGTGGAAATCGCCTCACTACCCTGAACTATAGAGTCCTGTTTGACACAGTACACACAAGTATATGTGTGTGTACGCTGTACCTCTTCCTCTAAATTCGTCTGTATGACCAATGAAACCCTTTGGATTCTCACAGCAGACTTCATTACGTTTCATTTAATGTCTCTGTGCCAGTTATTTACTGCTCCTTTGACTTATAGGGCTGTAGTTGTAAGACAATGAGTCAGAGGTATTGATTGAAGTGGGATAAATCAGCTTTGTCAATGAACTCCAAGTCTGACCGCAAACTGGCGTGAGATTAAATCAGCTTTATTCACTATGGCAGCTTTAAGTACTTGTATTAATGGCTTTAAATGCATGATGATGTTGCCGGGTGCCTGTTATTTTACTTAATGGCCATTAAAGGAATCACAGGGACAGTTTCACTTTACAGCACCTCTCGCTTACACGGCCACAATGATTATGTCTGAGACTCCATTATTAACATCTGCTAAAAATAATCCTCTGGCCAGGGAAGGCTGCTGGACGGAGGCCATGACAACACCTGTCCGTTCAGATTAGCCACTGCCCATTGCCTTGCCAGCAGTCGTCTTGGGTGGACCCATCATTTCCCAGATTTGCTGTGTGGAGGAGGCATTGTGCAATCCTGAAGTCCAGCAGCTGTTACCTGGAACTGTGCTGTAGCGATACAGATTGTTTGAACACAGAAAGAGAAGATAGATGTTTACACAGCTTTGCTTTGCAGGCTTCTCGTGTTGTCTCTCACTCTTTGACGCCCATTTATTTGTGCATGTTTGTGAAGGAGCTGATGAATTTGTGGAAACTATTACATGTGTTGCAGTCTGATTGGGTGTGTTTATGTGCTCTTACACAATTATTGCAATAATTAAAAAATCCACAGTCTGACCACAGTGAATGAGAAACTGTTGCAACACCACACTATCACTGTCAATTAGAAGATATGTGTATTCCGTTGTTATTTTTATTGTTATAAACAAAGCATACAAATGATACACATAAGTGCATCCCAGGGAAAAGGTCCCATTTGTTAACATTAGTTAAAAGCTTACATGAACTAACAATGAGCAATGTATTTTTAAAGCATTTATTTGTTATTTATAATGCTAGTTAGTAAAAATCCAACTGTTTGTTCATAGTGCGTTAACAAATGTTAAAAAACTTTGGATTTTAATAATGTATTAGTAAGTGTTGAAATTACAATTGAATAAGATTAATAAATGCTTTAGAAGTATTGTTCATGTTAACTAATATAGTTAGCTAATGTTAACCTACAGTATATAACTATATAAATGTTATACACTGAACTTCTCCTGATTTTGAACTAATAATTTATATAACTAACTAATGTATGTTAATTGTATCTTAATACGTATAGAGGATCATGATTTTGTACCAATGATATTTTATGGCTAACCAATTTTGATTGTATTTACTGATGCCGGATTTCTTCTTTTTTTTTTTCTTCAAAAATATGTTTATATAGTTTTGATTTATTAATATTTATTAGTTTTAGTTTATTTAGTTTTTAGTTAGTTATTTTAGTACTTTAGTAACTAGCTGAAACAAAATAAGTTTATTTTATTTGTTAAAAATTATTTAGCTTCAAGTGTTTTTTATAGTTTCAGTTAACAGTAATAACCCTGGAGTAATCAAGTCAAATTTCGAGTCAGATTTATTGTTATATGTATAGCACATTTCACAATACACATTGTTTCAAAGCAGCTTTACAGAAATTCTTTATGTTATTTCATCATTTTAGTTCATCATGTCTGTGCATAGAGCAAATTTTAGGGCTGGGTGAAGCAGCACTAAATATGAATCATTGCTGTTAAGGCTTTTTTGGGATGTATAGTTTAGATAGAAACGCTGCCCGAACATTTAGCGCCCTATCATACACCTGGCGCAATGCAAGTGTTTTTTGCTAGTTTCAGCCCAGCGCAGTTATCATTTTCACGTCCAGCGTCATGTTGTTTAAATAGCAAATGCACTTGCGTCCATCTGTTCGCCCATGGGCGTGCTGGTCTGAAAACGAGGTGTGTTCAGGCGCATTGTTGGCGCGTTGCTATTTTGAGGAATTGAAAACGACTGCGCCATTGACCAACAAAAACCTGGTCTAAAGTCAATAGCGCAGTATTTTTTTTTGGTTAATTAAAGGGCACTTTAGTAATATGCGCCTATAGGCAGGTTCACAACACGTGTACACTCTGCTGATTATACACAGTGCGCAGCAGCACACAAAAAAAAATTATATTAAAAATAAAAGGATTCCTATCTGGAGAAGCGTGCAAATTTGCTTGCAAATTCCACCATGTAAATAGCGAATCCGCCATGGTGTGAGCGCAACTGGCTTTTAAAGGGAATGGGAGATGAGACTCTGATTGGTTTAATGCATGTTACGCCCAAAACACACCCATGACTCATTAAGAGACTAGGTACAACCCTTTTGGACAATGCGTCTGGCGCCGACCGTTTTTTCCGTCGTTAAACTAGCAGAAGTGGATTCAGACACGCCCTAAGAGCACTTGCGCCATGCGCTTCAGACCATTCGCTCAGATCGTTAAAATAGGACCCTTAATGTCCCTTTCCTTCGAGTGAAAACTGACTCTTGAATTTCGACACCTCTGAATTGTAGAATCAATTATTTTTGGAATTTGGAACTCACAGCTGTAGGGAAAGATTATAGATGATTTACAGTTACTTTTGCCTTGGTTTTGCTTTACGTGAAAATTGTGTCAGCTTGTTCAATAAATTATAATATAATTTCACAGTCTTTTGTTATGCATTTAAATGCTCAATCTGTATGGATGATTGTGATGTAAAGTGACTCATGACGCATGTGAAGATCTGGAACATGTAGGCATGGTGCCTGTTCTGTATGCGTGTGTGTGTATGTGTTATCTGCACACAATCGTGCCTCTATGATCATGCATTGGATTGCGTTGCGCTACTTCTGATCTTTCCTCTCTGTTAAACGCACTGAAATGCACATACACACATATAAAACTTCTTTCTTCTGCCCCAGTTCTGTCACGCTGCCTGTGAAGTTCCTGCACATTGATGGGGGAAGAGAAAAAGAAACTGTTCTGATGGTGTCAACTGGCCCCATTTTACAGCGCTTAGCACAGCGCCTATGAAGCCTCCCCACTTTATACGCACATGACTGGCATTTCACTGCGAGTCCCTGCTAAGTTTTAATTAATCAAAAAGCACAATGCTTATCTTATCAGCTGATCGTTTTCATTTTGATTACGGGCTGGCGAGCAGGAAGACTGATCCTCAGGAGGAACTGGGCCCTAACTGCAGGCAGGCTGATGCTTATCGCTCTGTTTGCAGAGACAGGAGAGAAGATCTGCCTTCTAGCATTGCTGGCCCTCAGGTTAAGGGCTTCAGTCACCAGCAACCCTCCGAATCCCTCCTGCGGCTCTTCTTATCTCTATCAAATGCAATCTCACTCAGATAAAAGGCATTTGTTTAGGGCCTTTATTTATCAAAGGCTGACACGCTCTGTGATGGACTCTGAAATGGAAAATATTTAGCTGTAATTCTTCACAAAAACAAAGAAATAGGCATGACAGGTGTGCATTTATGTTTACTAGGTTCTACTACACTTTTACTCCTTTTGGAGAAAATGCTAGTACTTCTTGGCTGTGTAAAACGTAACCCCACAATGCTAGGGTCTTGTGTGTGGTTGACAGGCCATTGCTTTATGTTTGCTAGTGTGTTTGGTGGTTGCTAATTTGTCCAACCATGTCTTTTTTATATCCTAGGTCAGGTATTTCATATATTGTAGATGTATGTATATTTTGTATGTACACTCTTTGGGCCCAGCCAAAAATGGCTAAACACTAAGCTTTTAATTGTCTTAACCACACGTTTTTGGTCAAATTAGCTCAATTTAAGCAAATGCACTATTTAAAAAGCCATTGCTGCCTCAGAAAAACATCAAAGACAGAATGAGGCTTTTGGCAGAATATGGGAAGTTGTGTGTGGAGTGATGAATCACAATGAAACACGAGTTGCATGGTGATTCTCTAGAGCAGTGTCTTTGGGGACACTTTTTATCTGCTAGTATTGGTGAGCTACTTCACTGTGAAAAATCATTTATAGGGTTAATTCACCCAAAAATGAAAATTCTGTCATTAATTACTCACCCTCGTGTTGTTCCAAACCCGTAAGACATTCGTTCATCTTCGGCACACAAATGAAAATGTTTTTGATGAAATCTGAAAGCTTTCTGTTCTTCCATTGACAGCTACGCAACTACCACTTTGACATTTCAAAAAGTTCATAGAGTTCGTAACACCAATCTATATGACTCGAGCGGTTTAGTTAATTTTCTGAAGAGACACAATCACTTTATATGATGAAGAGATTTCATTTAGGCTTTTATTCACATATAAACATTCATCAACTCACACATCAGTAGTGGTAAACAGAAGCTGAAGCATGTTGGCTTGACGTGCGAGAACCAATGAGGTTCATTCACGTGTTACGCAGCACATTTGAGCTTTCGCAAGAACCAATGAGGTTCATTCTCGTGTGTTACACAGCACATTTGAGCTTCCGCAAGAACCAATGAGGTTCATTCTTGTGTGTTACACAGCACATTTGAGCTTCCGCAAGAACCAATGAGGTTCATTCTTGTGTTACGCAGCACATTTGAGCTTTCGCAAGAACCAATGAGGTTCATTCTCGTGTGTTACACAGCACATTTGAGCTTTCGCAAGAACCAATGAGGTTCATTCACGTGTTACACAGCACATTTGAGCTTCCGCAAGAACCAATGAGGTTCATTCTTGTGTGTTACACAGCACATTTGAGCTTCCGCAAGAACCAATGAGGTTCATTCTTGTGTTACACAGCACATTTGAGCTTCCGCAAGAACCAATGAGGTTCATTCTTGTGTTACACAGCACATTTGAGCTTCCTCAAGAACCAATGAGGTTAATTCTCGTGTGTTACGCAGCACATTTGAGCTTCCTCAAGAACCAATGAGGTTCATTCTTGTGTTACACAGCACATTTGAGCTTCCTCAAGAACCAATGAGGTTAATTCTCGTGTGTTACACAGCACATTTGAGCTTCCGCAAGAACCAATGAGGTTCATTCTTGTGTTACACAGCACATTTGAGCTTCCTCAAGAACCAATGAGGTTCATTCTCGTGTGTTACACAGCACATTTGAGCTTCCTCAAGAACCAATGAGGTTCATTCTTGTGTTACACAGCACATTTGAGCTTCCTCAAGAACCAATGAGGTTCATTCTCGTGTGTTACGCAGCCCGTTTGATCTTCCGCAAGAACCAATGAGGTTTGTTCTCGCATGTCAAGCAGGTTCAGTTGAGCTTCTGTTTAAGTTCACTGATTAATGTTTAAATATGAATAAAAGCCTAAATTCCTACTCATCATATAAGGCGATCATGTCTCTTCAGAAAATTTGGACTTAACCACTAAATTCATATGTATTAGTTTTACACTTTCTTTATGAACTTTTTAAAAGCATCAAAGTGGTAGTTGCGTAGCTGTCAATGGAGACTACAGAAATCTCTCAGATTTCATTAAAAAAATCTTTATTTGTGTTCCAAAGATAAACGAAAGTTTGGAAAGACATGAGGGTGAGTAATTAATGACAGAATTTTAATTTTTGGGTGAACTATCCCTTAAATGCTTTGGAGTACATGAGAATATTGCAAAATGGCTTGCTTCCCACAAATGAAAAGTTGTTATCTAAAGAGAATGATAAGATGTTATTTTTTCAACAAGACAATGCTCCTGCCCAAATCGCAAAGACAATCAAAAAGCGGCTTGAGAACAAGTCCATCAGTCTCATGTTTTGGCCTGGTCAGAGTCCAGATTTGAGCCCTGTAATGAATATTTGGTCTCACATTAAACTGGGAGACATTTTTTAACAACTCGTGAACTCTTTAAATCCATTAACATTGAGTGTATATATATATACATATATATATATATATATATATATATATATATATATATATATATATATATATATATATATCGACTCAATGATATATTATAAATTAGAACTATTTTTGTTCTTTGAACATTTTTTCTCTGAGCTTCAACAAAGATTTAAAAATGTTATTGGTGCTTTATGATATTGACTGCTATGATGTAAGAGAAGAATTAGTGCAGCATGGTTCTGTAGATCATGAAAAAAAAAACTCAGAGTACAACCAATCTTTCTGTCAAACTTCCTCAACATCAGTGGAAATGATCAAATCTAGTAGTTCTCACCCAGAGAAACACTCTTACACACACAGGCATTCACAATTGTAAACTCCTACTACATCTCCGCGGCCACTGTTTCAGAGCAATAACACAATAATGGAAAACATTTTCCCTGTAACAGTTTCTGGAAAGACATTTATTTCACTTTAACCTCAGTGCGTAAGAGATGTTCACGATAATGGTGCAGGTCTTGCATGGTGAAGTCCTATTTCACCTCCTACTGTACAACAAAAGTGTAAAACTCCTACTCTCTCTCTTTTTCCGTAGGGAGTTCGGTTGGCGAGATCCCGAGTTACCTGAAGTCATTCAGATGTTGCAGCACCAGTTTCCCTCAGTTCAATCCAATGCAGCGGCATATTTGCAACACCTATGCTTTGGAGACAACAAGATTAAAGCTGAGGTAAATATAACTTTATATCACTGTTCAAATCTCTAATGATCTGTACATGTATCTGCTTACCAATGCACAATTTTAGGTGATGCAGAGCAAAATCTGTTTGGAAAATATTTTTGTGTAAAGAATACAGGGTTGAAAGTGTTTTCCATCTCCAATGGGACCTGAATGTTGGACTTTTCCATATCTTCTGGCACAAATTGTGTGGATATTAACAATGTACATTACCATGGGAAAAATCTTGTGGAATACCCACCGAAAGATTTTATTGATAGGTGTTGTAAGGTGAAATTAATTCTTGTACGTACTGTTGACAAATAATTCACCCCTTTATTGAAATTTTATGCCAGGTCTCTAATGGTAGATCCCCCAACAGTAAGTTTTCCGAATTATAAAGCGCGCCGTGGATTGCACCAGTAATTAAGCACTAATAGCACAGCCAAACAATACACGGAAAGCTGCGTATTGACAGCCATTCTCTCCACAGCAGCTCTATAATTGTATCCCAGAGGCTTAAGAGAGGCTTGGAGGACGAGGAAATTAAATTTGGAGAATAAATCTGCGAGAACAAAACAGCAACAGAGAGAGAGACAAGCTAGCCGACAAACTTTTAAATGATATTTAATGAAAAAAAAAAACCCAAACAAACAGTGAGACCCAAATTAGTTTATATAGCGATGAGCTCCACTTCAAACCAGCATTTTTCTCCATCTGAAAAATGTCTTATTTATTAAGAAAAGACACTGAATGAATCCCCCTGCTTTCTTTGATCCGTATGTTCATCAATTTCAACAAACACCAAAATGAACTTGTTTCATGTTGTTCTCATAAAGTATTTGGAGCAATGTTCAATCATAGCTTGATTGATTAGATTTGGTCCTATAATATTCAGCTGCTCTGTGGTGTGCTATTTTTTTCTTGGAAATAAACAAAAACAAAAAAAAAATGGCATAGCATTTCCATTGGTTGTTCTCAACTGGTTTTCTGGTTGCTGATTATACTGTGCATTTGAAAATGCAGCACTTGCCAATCATCTTCCCAAATTTGTAATTCAAATCGTTTATCAATCTTTTATCAACAAAAGAGAAGCTTTAAGATCTATATGCGGTTTTCTAACCAAAAAAAAAAGCTCTATGGTTTAATGTTTGAAATTAAAGGGTCATGAAAAAGTACAATAGTATTATTGCCACAGTAATATATTTCTTTGATTTTAAATGAGATGAGATAAAAAAATATTATAATAATAATAATGACATTAATAATTATTTTTCTCCTTTGTCGTCATCTTCTTTTTATTCTTCTTTTTATTGTTATTATTATTTGAATGGGGGAAACTGGGGGTTTTCCTGGTTAAAGAGACAATCTGTATTTACATAAAAATATTGTAGAATTTGATTGGATGCACATCATTGACTAAACTAGAATGTTGGCAGATGTTTCTCATTGCTTTCAAAAGTGTATAAGTCTATTTGTTTTGTATTTCATTATGTATTTAGCTTTTTCTTTCCTCCAGTTCGTGACCCAATCAGAACCACTGTGGCCCACTTTTGGGTTATGACCCACCAGTTGAGAACCACTGATCTGTTTCATCCCACAGTCATCATATCAGAGGTCTCTAAAAAGGTCAAACATTCATTGCTCATGGATTTAACACATTCAATACATTATGCAACTCATACTATTATGCAACAAGCATGTGTTTGTGCAGTACATTTTACATTTGTAAACTCTTCATATACAGAGGTTTTCTACAATGGTATTACAGTGTCATTCTCAGTTAGGTGCAGTTTACTTTTCAAGAGTTTGTCCATGATATCTGCTTCAGTAAAGGTCCAAACCTAGTCATCTATACTTCTAATTCAGTCTGGAGTGGGACTGGACATCAAGATTCACTTCTGCATAAATAGGTGTCAGTCTGTCCATCTGAAATGGCATCACAAGGACAGCAGAAAGGATGATTATGGATGAATTATGGAAGATAACATTGATGGTATCTAAATGATATTTCAGGAGAGGAATGCATTTGGCATTTGTGGTGTTACTGGACCAGTAGCAACAAAATGTGTGTGTGTGGTTGCTTGGTAAAAAAGTACAGTCAATTATATGTGACAGTACAGCAGCAGATGGTGCCGAAGCCCTGAACAACTTATTTCACCCCTGCCATTCTTTTTCATTCTTTTTCAACCTACATACATAAATGCTTTCACATTATGGAGCGGATAGTGAAAAATGACACCAGTCTGCAGCACAAGGGTTGCAGGCCTGTTAATGGCTTTCCTACATTTTTTAAAGGCTGTCTAAGGTCTTGCATAAAATACGGTTATACTTTATTTTGTTGGTCCCCTTTAGACATTCTGTTGACTATAAGTACCATGTCAAATAACTCTCATTGGTATTGGTTGAGTATTAGTAGAATGTTAGAGTTAGGATTTGTAGGATAAGTTGACATACAGTACTTGCAAAGTTACTTATAGTCAGTATGGCTGTTTTTTTTTGGCTTTTAAAGTGTTAGCAGATATTAAGCAGACAGTCTATACTCTACTAATACTCTAATAAGAGTTAAGTGCAATGTTACTTATAGTCAACAGAACGTCTGAAGGTGACCATCAAAGTAAAGTGTTAATATACTATAAAATAAAGTGTAAATATACTGTACTAGTCAGATTACAAAGACTGATCCAATCAATTCAAACAAATGACTCTTATGGTCCTTTTCAGTGATTCAAACACATATGCTTACTATGTTATTATGTACTTAAAGTGCTTTTATGTTCCACAGAAGAAAGAAAGGCATACAGGTTTGGAATGACATGAGGGTGAGTAAATGATGACAATTAATTTTTGTGTGAACTTATATATACTAATTATAAGGCTTGAGGGATTAAATCAGTGTTGGTAGTGATGGATATAAGAGGTATATATTTTGATTCACTAAAACAGAACAAGCTCATGTGAATTGTTCATTAAGGAATTAGTTTGACTTGTCGTGCTGTATGGTTTTGATTAACTAAAAAGAACCGACTCAAAAAACATTTGTTTGAAAATCATTTGGGCTACTCCCATTGCATGGTTTTGATTCACTACAGAGTCATTTGTTCAGGAATTGAACTACTCGCAGTATGCTTTGAGCTGTTAGAGTATTTTATTACAGTATTCTGTCTTCACCAAACTCAGTTCGTCATCCGAACGTCATTTTCTCAAAATACATCACATTACGGAGGTAAAATGGGCTGCGAATGCTGTTTCATATTGACATTTTTATAGAAAGATGTAAATGAACTTTAACCAGACAGGAACTAGCGCACACACTGAAGCAGACTTGGAGGGGAGAGGAGGACGGCTATCAGATGACAGAGCAGTATCTCCCACAGCAGAGGTGAGGAGAATACTGATTAGCACAGCATTTCAACCAGACAGGCCGAGATCTGATGTTTATGGTCTTCCTGTTGAACCACTGGCCAAGTGCAAAGGCAGCTCTTTCTCGTCCTTAGCTGGCCACTATTTATAGCAGGTGGCTCCAGCAAAGCTCCCTGGGTCTGTCTCCTTTGTGGCCTGTCTCTGGTTAAAGTTCAGCTTTATCAGCCCTTTTGGGGGGAAAATCTAATCCATCAATATCCATTTGCACGTGCGCTGTGGAGTCGAGAGGAAGCACTTCCGTCCGGCCGGCTCATGCCTCTAATTGAATATCTCAGCCTCTCCGCTACTTCAGGACGATGTTAACACTCAGTTAATTTCTTAGTGCACAAGAAAGCAGTTCACTTCTCAAACAACCCAGCTAACAAAATAAGTTTTAACATAACATGTTCTAACTTTCCCATTAAGTTATAAAGACGTTATTTTGTAATGTTCTCTGAACGTTTAAAACATCCAGTTTTTTAAATATTTAAATAAAATGTTATGGTAATACTTTGTAATACAGTAATAAAGTGCTTACAAATCATTAAAGGGATAGTTCACCCAAAAATGAAAATTAGCCCATGATTTACTCACCCTCAAGCCATCTATATGACTTTCTTTTTTCAGACGAATACAATCGGAGTTATATAAAAAAATATCCTGGCTCTTCCAAGCATTATAATTACAATGACACTGAATGAAGAACTCACTATATGTATTTAGCCGATTAATATATTACCAAGATAGAGAGTACAATATATTAACTATGAATTTTTTTTAAAAGATTTGTAAGTACTTTACTAATGTATACATTTAAAAAATGTTCGATGAATGTCCAACCCAAACATATATAAATAACGTATTTAGGCTAATGTTTTAAGAACATTATTAGAGACCGGATAACTTTTAACGAACATTCTATTAATGTTACCTGAAGAACGTTTGTTCATAACTTTGAGCAGGGCCTAAAAACTTTTTGCCACACCTGCCAATGGCCGATGACAGGAAAATATTTTTTTACCAGCTATGATACAAAAACAGGCAATTATGACTATGATTATGAATTTTAGTTTAATACTATAACAAATTCACAATCCTCTATTCCAATTACAATACCACAGCTAAAACTAGCTTAACTAATATCAATTTAATAGCCTACACACAAAAAAAATAGTTTCTTCAGTGGTTCTTTGGGGTGGTTGAGGTGCTATATTGCACCGTTACCATACAAAGAACCTGTTAAGCCCATTGTGGTTCTTCAGCGGTTCTTCAGCGGTTCTTTGGAGTGGTTGAGGTGCTATATAGCACCGTTACCGTACAAAGAACCTGTTAAGCCCAGTGTGGTTCTTCAGCGGTTCTTCAGCGTTTTTTTGGGGTGGTTAAGGTGCTATATAGCACCGTTACGTACAAAGAACCTGTTAAGCCCAGTGTGGTTCTTCAGCAGTTCTTTTGGGTGGTTGAGGTGCTATATAGTACCATTACCGTACAAAGAACCTGTTAAGCCCATTGTGGTTCTTCAGTGGTTCTTCAGCGGTTCTTTGGGGTGGTTGAGGTGCTTTATAGCACCATTACCGTACAAAGAACCTGTTAAGCCCAGTGTGGTTCTTCAGCGGTTCTTCAGCGTTTTTTTGGGGTGGTTAAGGTGCTATATAGCACCATTACGTACAAAGAACCTGTGAAGCCCAGTGTGGTTCTTCAGCGGTTCTTTGGGGTGGTTGAGGTGCTATATAGCACCGTTACCGTATAAAGAACCTGTTAAGCCCAGTGTGGTTCTTCAGCGGTTCTTTGGGGTGGTTGAGGTGCTATATAGCACCGTTACCATATAAAGAACCTGTTAAACCCAGTGTGGTTCTTCAGCGGTTCTTTGGGGTGGTTGAGGTGCTATATAGCACCGTTACCGTATAAAGAACCTGTTAAGCCCAGTGTGGTTCTTCAGCGGTTCTTTGGGGTGGTTGAGGTGCTATATAGCACCGTTACCGTACAAAGAACCTGTTAAGCCCATTGTGGTTCTTCAGTGGTTCTTTTGGGTGGTTGAGGTGCTTTATAGCACCGTTACCGTACAAAGAACCTGTTAAGCCCAGTGTGGTTCTTTAGCAGTTCTTTGGGGAGGTTGAGGTGCTATATAGCACTGCTACCGTATAAAGAACCTGTTAAGCCCAGTGTGGTTCTTCAGTGGTTCTTCAGTGGTTCTTTGGGGTGGTTAAGGTGCTATATAGCACCACTTAAGCCCCTGTATAGTTCTTTACAGATACTCTCTCTTAATATCTTAGTTTTGTTGGGGAAAGGATAAAAAAAAAAATACAACATTAAAATACAGTATTCCTGAAGATAATGTGGATAATGTGGCTTAACAAGGCCCCCCTATTAGGAAATATTCCAGGGCCCCCACTCGAGACTTTTTGACCTCAGAAAAGCATAAAAGTGATTCAAAACAGCTTTTGCCATTGTAGTAAATTCCCATTCAAAGCAAACTTATGAGAGTGGAGTAACAGATCTAAAATCTAAGGAGGAGAATGGGGTGGTTCTACATAGCACCATTTGACAAAGGTGCTGTATTGTACCTTTAAAGATTTTTGTTTAGAGTAAAGTAAACAGTCAGTAAGAACAAACAATCAAATTACAAGCAGTAGCACAAACAATACAACAAAGATTCAAATGAAATAAACTCTTCAGGCAGGTCTAATAGTTTTCAGGTACTGAAATTTAATAAAGTAGTGTAGGCTAATCAAATAAATAACACTGCATAGTCTTCATATCCTTTTTAATGTTTTTTTTTCTTTGTTCTTTGTTGTTTGATTAACATTAAAAACTCAGGCAGTAGCAGGATTATTAGGATGCTGTCACTTTAAGACCGAGTGCACGCACAGATCATGCATTTTGTTTTTGCATTCGCATAATACATAACCGATCATGTTTACTAGGATACTCGCCGAGACGGTTATTGTGAATTTGTCTATTTGGCGCATGCTTCGGATGTTTAAACTTCCCACACAGCACTTGAGTGACGAATTCCTTTTCGCGTGTTCCAGCGCTTGAATATTTACATTGGAAAGGCTGAAACTTTCGTGATGATTCAGCACTGACCCGTCAACTGTACAGAGCGTCGTTCACATTTGTTCACAATCATAGTGTCACAACATTGCATTGTTAGAATTCAAAAAATGGTTACTGGCCAACTGGCGACTGACACAGTTTCATATACTTGTCAACGCCAATTTAGTGTTAATTTTAGGCCCTGGCTTTGAGAGAACCTTTCCAAAATGTTAACTAAAGTTCTGAGAATGTTCCCTGTTAGCTGGGAAAGCGGCCGCCATTAGTTCACCCGCACTGCTTGATAGAACATGCCAGGAACATCCCTAATCTCTGCATTTATTCTCTGATGTTTTGTGGCTTCCAAACATCTGTTGCTTCCAAACATCACAATAATTAATTGTACTTCCTTTATATAATGTTCGTGTACTGTCTCCCCACATCTCTTGTGTGCGAATCTCACCACATGAATGAAACGAAGGCTTCTGTGTGGTGACGCACATGTCTGTCTGCCTCTCGGGATGAGCCGTGCCTTTGTTCTCCTGTTAGGTGTGGTTTGAATATTCATTCTGTATATGCAGTACAACCCCAAAACAGGAAGAAACAGGATCAGAAGTAACCTTATGGAATGGACTACTAGATCACTTCTCACCTTCAGACAAAGCCACATAAAGAAACAGGCTTGTAATCTCCATTGGAGTGAGTGCCGATGTGAAGCCAGAGCGATGATCTGTAGTGACGTGCTATTCAGAAGCACATCTGCCAGGGCTGGATCCTGCACTCATCTAAAGCTAATGCAGCAGGGTATTGTATATGCCAATTGGCAGCGGGACAGGAAATTGGAAATTCATAGTGCAATCACTTGATGAATCTGCAGATAGACACAGGTGTGAGTGTGATTCTCTCTTAATAATTTAGCCCTGCTGGTTCTGTCAAATCGTTCAAAACGCTTGGTGTGTTAGTCTGTAAGGGACCAAACAATGGCAAAATAATCCAAAAAGTTAAATAAGGAAAATACTGTGATTTGTATTTATTTATTTATTTATTTATTTATTTATTTATTTAAATAGACTGAAGTAAAAAATGCTGTTATTTATTCGCCCTCATCTCCTTCCAAACCTGTATGATGTTATTTTGGGCTACTTTTATTTATTTATTTATTAATTTTTTATATTTATTTATTTATCTTAGCATGCAGTAAAAATCACATACTATAATATAATTTATTTTTATATTTTAAGTTTTCCTTTTAATATTTTATGTTAAAGTAATTGTATGTGCTTTTTTTTGGGGGGGGGGGGGTATATTTTGGGGGGTTTATATATTATATATTAATATATAATATATATATATATATATATAAAAAAAAAACATTTTTAAGAGTTTTATATTTTATAGTTTATTTTTAGTACTTAAATGTAATTTCATTTAGGTGTCAAGGCAACAATATCTAATATTATGTAATATTATGTAATATTATTAATATATTTATGTAATTTAATATATTTTATTTCAGCTTTATTTCAGTTAATATTTTTTTTAATAGTTTTAGTTATTTTAGCAGTTCAACATATTTTATTTCATTTAGTTGCCAAAACAACATATCTAAAAAAAAATTAAGTTTGTTTTTCATCTAATATTTATTTTGTTATTATTGCTTTTTATTCAATTAACGAAAACGTTTTTTTTTTATCTTATTAGTTTTAGTTTACAATAACAACACTGATGTAAAACAGCGGCTCAGGCATTCAGCAAAATATTTCCTTTAGGTTTCTACTGAAAAAAAAGTAAATGACATTAAGGTGGGAAACATGACAGCATGTTTATATGTGAGAGAACTATTCCTGAAAATATTATAAAATGGAAGGGGTTATTGAGATACGAAGGCTGCGGTTGAGTGGATGTCAATCACTGTTGTTTTTCCGTGGCCTTCAGAGACACATGGCTTTTTGTAGTGCAGTCTCAGATCCTCTAATGAACTTGGCTGGCTTTAATTGACTTTAGTGTAGAACAGCAAAGCCCTGTTGATAGAAATTTACTCACACCTCTCAGTCTGTTTAGCTGTCTGAAGAGTGATTCATTCTCCCGCTCCCTCTAGTATTGATTTTTCAAATACACTGGTTATGGATTCAGTGCCTCCTATGTTCATTTATCCTCCAAATGATCTCATGGCCTGATGCTAAGCTGTTTTGGTGTGACTTAACACTGAATTCAGACCTTTTCCCTTATTTTTTTAATGTGAGGCTGCTGAATGTTAGAAGGGAAAGGTTAACGTTTCAAATGACTTCCCATGAGTTGAGGCCAAGGCTGTAGTGTTCTCACTGACCAATAATTTTTGCTCAGATCGATTTAAGTTGCATTCAAATCAGGAGTTCAAGTTCAAAATGTGAATATGAATGAATTATCAAAGTCCCTCTCAGCCCACTGGTGCCTCAAGTGGATAAAAAAACATCCTGAGACTCCTAAGTGTTTCTTCAATTTTTAGATTCTATTTACTAAAATGAAAATTTTGACTTATTTTATTTTTGCTACTTTTAAGACTCTTGTGTAGATTTGATTGTTTTCTCCTCATTCCGAACCCAGACTTGTTAAGTCTTAAAATATGGAAACCCATATCACCCATCACACTCTATCTGTCTGTTTTTCTCAGATACGGAGGCAGGGTGGTATTCAGTTGTTGGTGGACCTGTTGGACCACAGGATGGCTGAAGTACACAGAAGCGCCTGCGGTGCCTTGAGGAACCTCGTTTACGGCAAGGCCAATGATGATAATAAAATAGCTTTGAAGAACTGTGGTGGGATCCCTGCGCTGGTCCGTCTGCTGCGCAAGACCTCTGATGTGGAAGTCAGAGAACTAGTTACAGGTAAGAACTTCTGCTGGCTCTGACACGTCTCTTTTCAGTTTAAGTTTTATTATAGAAATTTTAATTTCCTCTGTCACAGTGTTTCCGGAAAGAGAATTTTCTTGTGGCAGATCAGTCATCAATTCTCTCGCCCTCGCCCTCGCCCTCGCCCTCGCCCTCGCCCTCGCCCTCTCTCTCTCTCTCTCTCTCTCTCTCTCTCTCTCTCTCTCTCTCTCTCTTTCTATATATATATATATATATATATATATATATATATTCATATTTAATGCTGTGTGTGTGTGTATATATATATATATATATATATATATATATATATATATATATATATATATACACACACATTACCTATCAAAAGTTTGGAAACATTACTATGTTTAATGTTTTTAAAAGAAGTCTCTTATGCTCATTAAGCCTGCATTTATTTGATCAAAAATACAGAAAAAACAGTAATATTGTGAAATATTATTACAATTTAATATAGTTTAAAATATTATTTATTTCTGTGATGTAAAGCTGAATTTTCATCAGCCATTACTCCAGTCTTCAGTGTCACATGATCCTTCAGAAATCATTCTAATATGCTGATTTTATCAATTATTTGATAGTTATCAGTTATTATCAATGTTGGAAACCGTTGTGCTGCTTAATATTTTTTTTGGAACCTGTGATACTTTTTTTCAGGATTTGCTGATGAATAAACAGTTCAAAAGAACAGCATTTATTCAAAATAGAAACCTTTTCTAACAATATAAATCTTTACTATCACTTTTTATCATTTAACACAATTTAACTTGCTGAATAAAAGTATGAATTTCTTTCAAAAAAAGAAAGAAAAAAATTACTGCCCCCAAACTTTTGAACGGTAAGTGTATATTGTTACAAAAGATTTCTATTTTGAATAAATGCTGTTCTTTTTTAACCCTTTTATTAATCTGTAAATTGGTAAATAATATATATTAATATATATATATATATATACTGTATATTAATATATATATATACGGGGGGGGTTCATACCTAATAATCAATAAGTTTGAACAGCATTCAATTCTTGCTTGTGGTTTTATTATTTTCTTTTATTATTTAAAGAACAGTGTACAATGGAAGCATGTTTAAATAATAGATGACTAATAATAGATGATCATAATAAATGATCCTTTTTTTTTTCTAGTGAATCAGTTCATTAAGATGGTTCATATAAATGATCAGCAAGTCACAGATTTAACACTCTGTACTACATATATAATCCTACTATGCTTTTGACACTTATGTACATTTTATGTTATCCTTTTATTTTATTTTTAGGATGTTTGCTATAAATTTCCTTCCTGTAATTTAGCAATGTTAAAAGTTAAAACTGTCTGTCTTGTCCATTTAATGATGAGCTACAGAAAGAGATATTTTCTACAAAATAAATGCCCTGTCTCAAAAAAAAAAAAACATCCCCAAAGGCTTTGCATTCCCAAACATGCTTCTAAATTGTTTCTGTAACGGAATGGATAGACTTTGGAGCAGAGCCACGTTGAAAATGCCTGCTATGCGCTGAATTCAGATTAACATATAAATTAAAAGCATTGCACACAGGGCACTTAGAGAGACTCCCTGTCACAAATTAATCAGCGTGCTGGAAGCCTCAAGGTCTCTGGCTGCCCAGAGGATTCTCAGCCTCTCAATCTCAAGCAAAGCAGCACATCTGAGTCATTCTTTGCCTGCCTGTTTGACTCTGCAGGAACGCGTTTTTCTTTGACATGCAGAAAGTAAATGTAGCCATATGGTCCGGTGTCCTGTCAGCCTGCTGTCCTGTCAGTGGCTCTGAGACTCTGCTTAAATCTTTCTATCTTGGAATATGTTCAAACACAGTTTGAAAACCAACATCTCTACAAATGTCTCATTTGCAGCCACACTGCAAATCACTTTTTTTTTTTTTTTTCACATTCACCTGTAAGTATTTCAGTTTGTGAATTTTGTATTGGAGAAGGGTTGTGAAGCTTTAAAACGCTCACACGTCTTTTATTATGCATCCTCAAACAAAATAAGCTGTGCAACACATTTTGACATATAGTTTTTGTTTAGAGGCTCTACAGAGCCAACATGAAAGATAAATAGAGGAGTGTTTGGCTTTTGTGAGCACGAGCATGTTCCTTTATGAATTGCATGGCTGTGAAGAACAGATGGAAAACTGGTCTGCAGGAACAGGAAACTCGCAAGACACCCAGACAACAGAACATCCCCTGAGAAACTGTCTGAATCTTTTGGCAGCAAGAGATGTTTGAATTGCACTACTCAGTGCGATCGTTTGCTGAAATAAGGGAGGATTGTTGCTTAGTTAGCCTTATTCCACTCAGCGTCTGGGTTTTGTCTTTTGCTGCAGTTCTCTAGCATACGGCCTTGTCTCAAATGGTGCGCTTGATGTGAAATTGTCTTGTGGCCAGTTTTATCCATTTGCACTACTGTTTAGTAAGAAGTCTCTTAATGCTCACCAAGGCTGTATTTATTTGATCAAAAATACAGTAAAACAGTAATATTGTGAAATATTATTACAATTTAAAAAACTGTTTTCTATTTTAATATACTTTAAATGTCATTTATTCCTGTGATGGCAAAGCTGAATTTTCAGCATCATTACTCACATGATCCTTCAGTATTCTGAGTTCAAGAATAATTTCTTATTATCAGTGTTGAAAACAGTTGTGCTGCTTCATACAGTTTTGTGGAAACCATGATACACTATCTTCAGAATTCTTAAATATTTTGGTAACATGTTTTTTACTGATTTACATCTGCTACGTTTTATAAAAAATTAAGCATACTAAATACTAGGGGTGTAATGGTACACAAAAATGACGGTTCAGTACGTACCTCGGTACTGAAGTCACGGTTCGGTACGGGTTTGGTACAGCAGGAGGGAGAAAATGTAATAAAATGTTTAATACAACTTTTTTATTAAACAGTGGTTTACTGAACAAATTATGTCTCTGTCTTTAAATAAATTATAATTACAATTTTCTTAAGGATAAAAAATTCTATCTCTGCTAATGCTGTAAACTAAATATAGGGAGCCTTTACTTGCAAATTACTATAATTTTAAAGGTTACAATTTGGCTAACAACAGAGCCCAAACTATTCAATTCAGTTGCTATTTATTTTTAGATATAATAATCCACACTTACATAGAAATTGTATGCAAACATGTAAATTTGCACTTCTAAATCTAATTATAAAATTATGTTTCTACTCCACTTCGTTGTTAAAATATATTAATTTACAAAGTGGCTGTCATAGCTTGTTTTCATGACAGATTTATTTAAACATACAGTCATGTGAAAATGTTAGGACACCCTATTGAATTCCATGGTTTTCTGTATCAGGACATAATAAAAAATCATCTAGTGCTTGGCAGGTCTTAAAATTTGGAAAATAAAACCTCAGATGAACAACAACACATGACATATTACACTGTGTCATTATTTATTTAGCAAAAATAAAGTCAAGATGTAAAAACCATGGGTGACAAAGTTAGAACACCCTATCATTCAATTGCCTGTAGATCCACTTTTAGCAGCAATAACTTGAAGTAAGCATTTTCTGCATGATTTATCAGTCTCTCACATCATTCTGGAGGAATTTTGGTCCTCTCTTTACAACATTGCTTCAGTTTGTTGAGGTTTGTGGGCATTTGTGTATGCACAGCTCTTGGCACAGCTCTTGACACAGCATGTCAGTCAGGATGAGGTCTGGACTTCGTCTGGGCCATTGCAACACTTTAATAGTGTCTTTAACATTCACATTCACATTCTTTTCTTTTTCAGCCATTCTGTCGTAGATTTGCTGGTGATCCAAGCTTTAGCTGTCGGACAGATGGTCTCACATTTGACTCTAGAATACTTTGGTATACAGAGGAGTTCATGGTTGACTCAATGACTGTGAGGTGCCCAGGTCCTGTGGCTACAAAACAAGCCCAAAATCATCACCCCTCCACCAGCATGCTTGACTTTTTTGTGTTTTTAGCTGATATGCTCTTTTGGTTTTCACCAAACTTGGCGCTGTGCATTATGGGCAAACATCTCCACTTTGGTCTCGTCTGTCCAAAGGACATTGTTTTAGAAGTCTTATTCGCCTTATTCACCTCGAACATTCTAAGGAGCTTGAGGGGTACACCTACCACTTCCGGGAATTCTCGCGAATTGAGCGTCTCGCGCAATACACGCGAATGGTGCTTTTTGTGCATTCACGCGTTTGACGTAAATTCGCGTCTGACGCCCGAGTTGAAAAATCGGAACTTTGGCGTCTATTCGCGCCGCGTTAACCAATCAGGAGCCTGCTTGCTGCTGTCACGTGGTGAAGTGAAGCGATAAACTAATGATAAGTCAATAGCGGATGAGAAACCCCCGCAATTTAAAAATACTACTGTTATTGTGTCACAAAATGTACTTTTACGACTTTTTCAGGTGAGAATGTAGTTGTTTAAAGCTCAAATCTGTGCCAGGTGAATAAGGCGAATGGTTTGTTCAGATGCAACTTTGCAAACCTAAGCCGTGCTGCTATTTAGATTGCCATGCTTCGTTTTTTTAAGAGAGAAGTGGCTTTCTCCTGGCAACCCTTCCAAAAATGCCAAACTTGACCCATCTTCTAATTGTACTGTCATGAACTTTAATTTTAACTTTGCTGCCCTCCCTGAGCTCGCTGGACCAATCCTATGTTGGAGTGGGAGTCAGTGTTCCCGGCAGGGAACACTACTGTTCCTGCAAGACCCACTCAGCGTGACTATTGGATAACGCTGGGAAAGCGTGCCCGTCTCGGGGAGATGGTACGCTGCGGAGCCACGTCCTTCAATGGAAGGAGAGGTGGCGAAATATGAATATGCCAACGCAGTTGGGGCCCCGTCCACAGACCCGAAACTGCGTGCCCGTTGTACGTGGCCCCCCAGCCCATGGATGAGGCATCTGTGAAGACCACAGCATGCCTGGACACCTGTTCTAAGGGCACTCCCACCCGTAGAAACGAAGGGTCTGCACACAGGTTGAAGGTTTGGCGACAGTAAGGAGTAACTGAGACCCGGTACTTACCGCTCTGCCACGCCCATCTCGGGACTCGGTCGTGAAGCCAGCGTTGAGCGGTCTCATGTGAAGCAATCCGACTGCATATGCCATATGCCCCAGGAGCCTCTGAAAAAATTTCAGTGGGACCGCCGTCCTGCCTTTGAACGTATTCAAACAGTTCAACACTGACCGGACTCGCTCCTCTGTGAGGTACACAGTCCGGTTGACCGAATCCAGCTCCATACCGAGATAAGAGATCCCCTGTGCGGGACAGAGTTTGCTCTTCTCTCGGTTGACCCGAAGGCCCAACAGGCTGAGGTGACGGAGCACCATGTCCTTGTGTTCGCACAACTGACCCCGGGACTGAGCCAGTATGAGCCAGTCGTCGAGATAGTTGAGGATGCGAACGCCGCATTCTCTAAGCGGAACAATGGCTGCCTCTGTGACTTTCGTGAAGCCATGAGGCGACAGGGACAGCCTGGAGGGCTTCAGGTCGATCGCTGCGAACCAACTTGGGGACGGATGCATTCGAAAATGCGTTTCTGCGTTACCATTCTGAACGGGAGCTTGTGCAGGGCCCAATTCAGAATGCGCAGGTCCAAGATTGCCCTTAACCCACCACCTTTCTTGGGTACAATGAAATAGGGCCTGTAGAACCCTGACTTCACATCAGCTGGAGGAACCGGCTCGACCGCGAGGGGAGGAAAGGAGTGGCAAGGCCCAGGGGTGTTGCACACTGCCAACCTGGCCCTCTCGGGGCCCAGGGACCTCCTCCGGGGGAGGGAGGGGTGCAGACACTGTCTCCCAGAGAGCAGATCCCTTTTTTACTGGGCTGCCCGTTTCAGGGCCGCTTGCCCTTGCGCTTGCCAGCGGACTTCGCGGGACCCTGGACGAGTTGGGCGTGGTCACCTGCTGCCTGGGTGGAGGCTGCTGCTTAGCTTAGCAGGGGCGGAGGCAGACACAGGGCGACAAGCAGGCGGAGGCGCTGCGGCCGACGACTGGGTGGAGGCAGCAGCTGGTCCTCGGGCAGGATGTTTTTTTTAAATATGGCAAATATTTAACACCATCAACGCACGCAGTTCCTGCATAACCCCTGGGCCGGGACTACCCTCGTGCATGCAGAACAGAGGGCAGTGAGAGAGGGAAAAATGTATACAGATTATGGCCCTTTTGGTGTTCCATATTTTGACACCAAATAGTTCCACACTGCAAAATTTTTCCCCATCCGGGAAAAAAAGACACAGGGGCAGGCAAGGCGATTTACGCGTTACACTACGCCTCAGCCACCCAGCAAAAGCATGGCTGTCAACTCTGAATCTGATTCAGCATGAGCAAACACTATTATAGTGTGAAACTCAGCATTATCATTTCCAGTGCATAACAGCCCCCTCTCCGATGCAGCAACTGACATCTGTCCTCTGCCAGAGCCCCAAACGAAACTCTGGCCCCTCTTTTTTTCTTTTTTTTTAGGACCAGCAATCCCGTCTGTAAGCTACCAGCAGGCATGTGAGACAGTGAGCGTGGCCGTCAGACCCGACGGCACACGGTGCGCTGAACACTCAAGCCCCTATGAAAAAGGCAAGATGAACAACGCGCCGACGTGGCCATGTAAAACAGTATTCCGTGTTAAAATAGAGACGAGGCATTCAAAATAAAAAATTTTTTTAAGGTAGATAAGTGCCATCTGGTGGGACTAAAAAAAGAAAAACTGATGTAATGCCCTGTTGTGACCACTAGATTCCTATATAACTCTATATAAAGTGGCTTATAAATTCCCTAGTGTTTTTAGACAAATGTTTATTTTTATTAAGTTGTGGATTTGGAGTTATACTTAGACATTCTCAAGGACTACTTTTTGTCAAGGTTTGGATTTTTTTATGTTGATTTGAAGTGTCAGTTTTTGCATTAATTTTACTACATTCAAACCTGAGCAGAGAGGAGAGCATTGGGGTGAGGGGGGGTGGTTGTGTCTATTTTGCACTCTTGATATTTTAGAGTGTCACCCCTACATTGCTGTGCACTTTTTTTGCATCATGGCTGATTTGTGGTTTGTATCACCAAAAGATTCCCTGAGTTTTTGTATTTTTGCGTATTTCCCATTAATTTCCTATGTCGGTCATTTTTGACCGCGAAGGAAACAAGTGTGATTTTTTTTTCTTCGACCCTTTAACATAACCGAATCCTCTCCATGATTTGTTTGAATGTTCACATAGCTAATGCGACAAAAGTCACCAAGTGTCATCCTATTCCGATGAAGCAAAAAAAAAAATACTTTTCAAAACGTCAAAATGGCATTTATTGTTTGAATTTCGTGATAAAATGGACAGAATTTGAGAGATGAGAGCTTATTGCGATTATTGGTGGTTAAAAGTGGTTAATGGGCTGAAAAAGATAATACTGAAAAAGATAATCTGATAATATAGGTATCACAGCATGGCAGGTTACCATATGAAAGATAGATAGACTAAATGTTCCTTTTGAAATCTGCTATAGTCCTTGGTTTAAAAATAGAGCTCAGAGAGTTCTAACAATTCACTTGAATAGTTCATGATTTTAAAGTGTTAAATATTTGCCATAGACTAAATATCACTTTAGGTTGTTGTTAGGTAATGATCTGAATCTTAAAATAGACAGAAACCATTAAATATTGTCAGGCATATTTCCATATCTCCATATTTCGTCTTTTTTTCATACATCATTACTATTGGTCACCCTTTACTTCTGCCTGTGGGTTTTGTATACTTATATACCCACAATGTCAACAATGACATTTCAAATTCAACTATTTACATCTGTCTCCACAGAGGCATGCTGTCAAGTTTAGATGTCTGTGGGATTTTTGTTCAGTACAGTGAGATACCCTAGTGAAATGAAGCAGTCTAAATCTGGGCCTGTGTTCTGCTAGCATGAGATTTGATCTTGGTCAATGTCACCACTGACGACAATTATGTCCTTGTAGTGCTCTAGTATTAAGCCTTCCTCTCTTTCTCTTTCTCTCGTTCCCTCATGAGAAGCGGTCTCTGATTAGATACCCTCTCAGTTCAGCAATCAAGGTTGTTCTTCCCTGTTCAGAATGCATGCTTCTGTTCAAAGACTTCAGAAAGTGAAAGTCAAAAAGAAAATTGAGCGACAGACGACTACTAGAAATAGTGACAGCAATAAGAATCTCACACATTTATAAACATATGCAGAATAGGACGCACGATATTGAATTTTAAGGCAGATAACGATAACTGATAATCACCGGCTTGTTGACAATACGATGCATTTTAAGTTAACCCTTTTGACTGAAACAGTTCAGTTCAGTTTGCACAAAACATATTCTTGCTAGATGGCAATTTAATGCCTTGAATGCTGTGCTTGAATGTGGTGCTTACGGTGCAAAAATGTTAGCAATTTCAGTTTCACATCAAAAGTAATAATCTATTTTTTTAAGGTTATCTCTGAATAATATATCAGCAATCTACTGAACTTCTAGTACAGTATAAAACCTTGTATATTTAAAACTGTTGCATAGGAAACAGTATCAACCCCCATTTGCTATTGCAAGTAAGTGTTTTCAAAACATTATTCATATATTTTAATGGTACAAAGACCTCATGCGAAAGATCAAGGCAAAAGATATCAAATTTGATTTCTCAATATTAGAAAGGTCATAATGTTATGCCGGTATATATATCGGTGTATATATTAGTGCTGTCAGCATTACGCTAATGCATGCAATTAATTTCAAAACCCTTAATGCATTAAAATAATTTTACGCAATTACCGCAAATAAATTACAAAAGTAGGATATGTGAAGCTGCATTATTAAAGTAATTTTCGTCATGCAGTTAGATTACTTTAGAAGTTGGTAGTTTATCACATTGAGCATCTACAAGCACCTGTAACCCTGGTAGGAGGAATTTTCCATTCTAACCCTTATACCTGTTTCTGCTTCTCTGTTGTGATTAGACCATTTTAAGCTGTTAAACTCTGGGCAAGTTTTCAGTGATCCAGTGATTCAGTTATTGAATTCATTCAAACAGCGCTAATGTAAAGAAGGCCAGGCTAATTACATAAGACATATCAGAGAGAATAGAGACTCACATTACGTTATTAGTTAATTATTTATTCCAGTGTGTGCTTTGCTTTAAAACACTAGCTCTGCCTTATTCTGTCATTGTTTCTGAAGAGCGCAATCTTGGTGACGTACAAGAGTCATACAATAAGCGTGTGAGAAGCGTTTTTTTTTCATGGGTGCTTTGGTGTGCAGAAATGTATTATATAATAAAATTATATGGACTTGGTTAATTATTTGGTTATTTGGTGTCCTTTTGGAGTCTCCAACGGCCCTTGAAGCTTGCAGAAAAAATACAGCTTTGTGAGAATTGGCCTTCAATCTGATTGTTTACTTTGCTGGATATAGCAAATGATGACAAAATTAATGTGTTAAACAAGATAAATGGCATATGCTTAATTTCATGTTAACTGTGTAATTAATCACACAACATCCGATTAAACATTTTAAGCGATTGACAGCACTATTACATATATATTGCCATCACAGGATTAAATTACATTTTAAAATATATTCAAATAGAAAACAGTTATTAGAAATTGTAATATTTGTAAAAAAAAATATATAATATTTTTTATTTAAAAAATAAATTCTTACTAATCCCAAACTTTTGAACGGTCATATACAAGCATGTGTTATGTACATACAGCAATTATCAAGCTCATGGTGTGAATCCTATTTCTCTTTGAGGTGGATTATTACTAATAACTATGCCATAAATGTAAATATTTACATAAAACTGCTCAGTTTGACATGCCTACTGTGGTTCAGAAATACTAAAATTGCCCTACTAAGGCTTGTGGTGAAGAGGTGAGTTGCTCATAAGAATAAGCTCAATGAAAAGTTTTTCACCAGCACCTACAATCAGCCACAGCTGGGCCTCCCGGGTTCTGGAATTAAAGGCTCACGGCTTGTGTGTGTGTGTTTGAGAGCAAGAAGCTGGCAAGGTCAGTGTCATCAACTATTCAGCTGCCCCCTCTTCATACTGACTCATAAGTGTGCGTAGTTTCTTAAAAAAGGGAGGGAGAAAGAGAATAGGGCATAGAAGGAGAGGAAAAGTGAAGATAGGCAAATAGGAAAAATAGAAGTTTGGTCTGACTCATTTTGCGTGTCCTTTGTAAAGCTGATGGACAGTGGGAAGGAGCGACTGGATTGAAGTTGAAGGTTGGCTTCGTTCTAATAGGTCGCATAAGTGTTCTGCAATTTATCATCATCGCTGTTTTTAGAGTTTGTCCTCCATTCTGACATCTGCTAGTTTTTCGTAGCACTGAGTGACAAAAAGTGGCTTTTAGCAAGAAGCTCTTCACACTACAGGCAATAGCAGAACCCCTGCAAGGCCGTTCATTCAGTACAGCAGGAGGTGAGATTAAGCCAAACTTCTGCGCACGGTAAAAAAAAAAATATGATCAATAAGTCATGACAACATGTGTTTTTACACTACTTTAACTCATCAAAATAAGTTAAGCAATTTTCATCTTTTTTTTTTTCATCAACTCGTTTTTTTAAGTCAGTTTATTATAATTTAAGTTAAAATGACTTGTACAGCCAAGTTTATGGTACTTGTACTGATTGTAAAAAAGGCAGTGTACCTTTACAGGGCACTTATTGTCTAAATCTCTCCTGAGTACTCTCATTATCTTTTATACCTTTTGAATCTGTGATCCATGATCCATTTTATTTGGACTTCTTAATTATTCCCAGAGTATCTGTTTTGCACTTAATTCATAACTATTCAGTCAAACACTTAGGTAGGTGGTACGTGTCAAAGTAACATCCACATGGATGACAGGACCCAAGGTTTCCCAGCAGAACATTGCCCAAAGCATCACACTGCCTCCGCCGGCTTGCCTTCTTCCCATAGTGCATCCTGATGCCATGTGTTTCCCATGTAATGGACACTCGCACCTGGCCATCCACGTGATGTAAAAGAAAACGTGATTCATCAGACCAGGCCACCTTTTTCCATTGCTCTGTGGTCCAGTTCTGATGCTCACATGCTCACTGTTAGTGTTTTCGCGGTGGACAGAAGTCAGCATAGGCACCCTGACTGGTCTGCGGCTATGCAGCCCCATACGCAACAAACTGTGATGCACTGTGTATTCTGACACCTTTCTATCAGAGCCAGCATTAACTTTTTGAGCAATTTGAGCTACAGTAGCTCGTCTGTTTGATCGGACCACACGGGCCAGCCTTCGCTCCCCACGTGCATCAATGAGCCTTGGCCGCCCATGACCCTGTCGCCGGTTCACCACTGTTCCTTCCTTGGACCACTTTTGATAGATACTGACCACTGCAAACCGGGAACACCCCACAAGAGCTGCAGTTTTGGAGATGCTCTGACCCAGTTGTCTAGCCATCACAATTTAGCCCTTGTCAAACTCGCTCAAATCCACACGCTTGCCCATTTTTTCTGCGTCTAACACATCAACTTTGAGGACAAAATGTTCACTTGCTGCCTAATATATCCCGCCCACTAACAGGGGCCGTGATGAAGAGATAATCAGTGTTATTCACTTCACCTGTCAGTGGTCATAATGTTATGCCTGGTGTATATATATATATACTCACCTAAAGGATTATTAGGAACACCATACAAATACTGTGTTTGACCCCCTTTCGCCTTCAGAACTGCCTTAATTCTACGTGGCATTGATTCAACAAAGTGCTGAAAGCATTCTTTAGAAATGTTGGCCCATATTGATAGGATAGCATCTTGCAGTTGATGGAGATTTGTGGGATGCACATCCAGGGCACGAAGCTCCCGTTCCACCACATCCCAAAGATGCTCTATTGGGTTGAGATCTGGTGACTGTGGGGGCCATTTTAGTACAGTGAACTCATTGTCATGTTCAAGAAACCAATTTGAAATGATTCGAGCTTTGTGACATGGTGCATTATCCTACTGGAAGCCATCAGAGGATGGGTACATGGTGGTCATAAAGGGATGGACATGGTCAGAAACAATGCTCAGGTAGGCCGTGGCATTTAAACGATGCCCAATTGGCACTAAGGGGCCTAAAGTGTGCCAAGAAAACATCCCCCACACCATTACACCACCACCACCAGCCTGCACAGTGGTAACAAGGCATGATGGATCCATGTTCTCATTCTGTTTACGCCAAATTCTGACTGTACCATCTGAATGTCTCAACAGAAATCGAGACTCATCAGACCAGGCAACATTTTTCCAGTCTGCAACTGTCCAATTTTGGTGAGCTCGTGCAAATTGTAGCCTCTTTTTCCTATTTGTAGTAGAGATGAGTGGTACCCGGTGGGGTCTTCTGCTGTTGTAGCCCATCCGCCTCAAGGTTGTGCGTGTTGTGGCTTTACAAAAGCTTTGCTGCATACCTCGGTTGTAACGAGTGGTTATTTCAGTCAAAGTTGCTCTTCTATCAGCTTGAATCAGTCGGCCCATTCTCCTCTGACCTCTAGCATCAACAAGGCATTTTCGCCCACAGGACTGCCGCATACTGGATGTTTTTCCCTTTTCACACCATTCTTTGTAAACTCTAGAAATGGTTGTGCGTGAAAATCCCAGTAACTGAGCAGATTGTGAAATACTCAGACCGGCCCGTCTGGCACCAACAACCATGCCACGCTCAAAATTGCTTAAATCACCTTTCTTTCCCATTCTGACATTCAGTTTGGAGTTCAGGAGATTGTCTTGACCAGGACCACACCCCTAAATGCATTTAAGCAACTGCCATGTGATTGGTTGATTAGATAATTGCATTAATGAGAAATGTAGTCCTTTAGGTGAGTGTATATCAGGAACCAATGCCGGTGAAAGTGGGCAACACTGTTGTTTGTTAAACCTCTGAAATTCTGCATTTAAACAAAGATAGTATTTTGCCTATTAAGTCACTTTGTCTAAAAGCTTTTGCTAAATGAGTAAATATAATGTACATTCTGCGAATTTATAAAGCTTCACAGAATTCGAGTCATCAACCTTTTCCTGAATGTTTGCTTATGAAATATTCGGGCCAATTTGATAATGCTTCCAGAGAGTTGTGTTTAGTTATGCATCTGCAGAAATAATGTAAAGTGAATCTAATAAAACAGGAAAATGCTAAAAGCATGCTTTTATTCAAGCTAATATGCTGAATATGCTGTTTTCTGATCAGAACACAATAGTTGTGTTTAGATATATTTATGGTTTTAGTAGTGTGAAATGTGTCCTAAAATATATTTCTCTTCTTGCAGCTGCTAAACATTAGAATGTTCTATAGAGGTTTAGGATGAAATTAGAGATATCCTCTGTGATTTAGCATCTGTCAGGATAAATTACCACCTCAGACAGTGAGCTCTCTCAGGTGAGATATTGATGAGCTCGGGATAGGCTAATTTGCCACACGCATGGCTAAATTGGTTATTTCTCATTTGCTGGATGTTTTAGTATTGACTGCTTGAAATTGACCTCCTACAACCTTAATAAGAGTTTCTTCTTGTTGTAACTTGAAATATACCCTTTTATAGCTGATGATCAATGGTGAACGTGGCCTGGATTTTTTTAATCACTTTTTAAATCACGCTACATTTAAGGATCCCTTGCTTGGAGCGGCATTGTACCTACTATTTTTTTTTTAAAGTACTACAGTATGTAGCAAGTATACTGTGCTTTGTATGCCATATATACTACACTACCATTCAAGAGTTTGCGGTCTGCATTTATTTGATCAAAAATACAGTAAAAACAGTAGTCTTGTGAAGTATTATTACAATTTATAATAACTGTTTTCTATCTGAATATATTTTAAAATGTAATTTATTCCTGTGATGGCAAAACTGAATCTTCAGTCACGTGATTTCAGAAATCACTCTAATATGCTGATTTGGTGCTCAAGTAGCATTTATTATTATTATCAATATTAAAAACAGTTGTGCTGCTTAATATTTTTGTGGAAAATTATTTTTTTCAGGATTCTTTGATGAATAGTTTTATAACATTATAAATGTTTTTACTGTTACTTTTATTCAATGTAATGCATCCTTGCTGGAAAGTGTTAATTTAAAAAAAAGGTTACTGATCCCAAAGTTTTAAATGCTAGCATATGTGCATTGAATTACAATCTGCGAATGGCTGTATTCCACATTGCAATGCATTTGACTTGACCTTTTCAGTGGTAATCACCATGGTGATGTAAGAAAATTAGAGCTGTCTGTGCAGATCTTGAGATGTTTGATAGAATGTATGTGTTTTTACTTTGCAAGAAACTGATGAAACCTCATGTTGATATAGTTAGTCAACTGTATGAGTTGTATGAATTTTGTCTTTGGGGTCGTGTGGAAGAGGCACAGTAATTTGCATGTTTGTAATTCTAATTAGGTGCATCATTTTGTGTCAAAAACATGACAATGAGTGGCTTTTCTTACCAGTCTAAAAGGAGACGGCTGCTTATTCACTTGACCGTTATGCCCACCATCACTGCGTGAGTATTGGTGATTGATCTCTGCTAGCTAAGGACTTCAATTTATAGCGAAAAGCATAGACCTCCCACACAAATGTATGCGTATATACAGTATCTGCTTCGCTTTCTATACTTCAGATCCTTCAACACATTGTAGCCGCCATCGAACTGCATATATTACAAAGTCATGCATATGTTAGAGAACAAAAGGTCTTGACCGAACAAACATTTCGATTGTCTCTTCCACTGTCATTATCCATTCCTAAACAAAAATTAAAATGCTAATGTCTCCCCTCCTTCTTCTCCACTATTTGTTTATCAAATTACTGTCTGAGGCAAATGTGATGTTTCTGCAGAAATGGCTCTCACAAATCTCTAATGGCTGCACTGATAACGATAACAGGGACATACATGGAACCAAAGATATTAAGTCTTGGCATGTTTTTAATAGTCTGCAAAAGTTGTCATTATTATGTAGGATGTTTAATTTTTACTAGCTAAGAAATAATGTTTGTTGTACCAATTTAATCAGTTTTAAAGGTGTAATCTGAAGTTTTATGCGGTACAAAACAGTTATTTTATGTGAATTGCATCTAGTAAATCAAATTGCGTAAGTCCTTCCTCTGAGACTCGGCAGAGCTGTGAAGGAGTTTGGTAAAATGATGTTAGTAATGTGAGACCGCAGGCTTCATAGCTTGTCAAATTATGTTTTTTTTCCTCTGGTGTTCAGCTCTACATTTCTGTGGGTCTCCGAGTCTGTGTGAGACGTTGTCAAAACCTGTCTCGGGCTAGCTCAAGCACAGAATGGACAGTGTTATAAATGTTTCACTCCTCTGAAGGAGTAATAATAGAAAATCATTATTTCTTGCACAGTACCGCCATCACTTTTAGGCATGGGTCTCAAACTACCCGTCTCTCAAATTTTTATAGTTTAAATGCTCCACGCAAATGGTCCAAAAAAGGATAATTCACTATGTTATTCACTATGCTAAACGCTGCTTGTGTTTTCCTGTGCAGGTGTGTTGTGGAACCTGTCCTCATGTGATGCTCTGAAGATGCCTATAATCCAGGATGCTCTGGCCGTATTGACCAACACCGTGATTATACCCCATTCCACCTGGGACGTGTCCCCACATCAAGAGGACCGCAAGCTACAAATGCACACTTCCCAAGTACTTCGCAACGCCACCGGCTGCCTGAGGTGAGTATGTATGTGTGTGCTTTTCTTATAGGGGCTGGTTAATGGAAGGAGAACTTTCAGTTTCTCTCCTTTAGTTTGGCTATAATTCACCCTTAAATTGAAACTTGTCATCATTTACTCACCCTTATGCCGTTCCAAACCTGTATGACTTTCTTTCTTCTGCGGAACACAAAAGAAGATATTTTAAATAGTGTTTTAGCTGTCTTTGTCCGAATAATGAAAATCAATAGGGTTCACTGAATAAAGTAAGTCATACCATTTTTTTCCTACCCTGATTTTAGCCCTCTGATTTAAATGCTCTGTTTGAAGGGGCGTGTCTGCTGTGAGACTTCAGTGTAAACGCCCACTGCTGTGATTGGCTAACATCTTTGCATATGAAATAGCTAAGTATTACATGTGGAACTCTCTCGAAAACTGTAAGCATGTTTTTACTATTACAGTTCTCAAGGTTAACTAATCGTGAAAAAGTTGATTATGGCATTATATTTAGATCTATGGCATTATATTCAGATCATGGTATGAAAGGTTGCAGTGATGCGCATTGTAGCCGAGCACAGACATGTTGAGTGCATGAATGCAGAGATCTCGATTTTTGCACACTAACAAATGCTTTCATCATAACTAACAGTGCAAACACAATGTAAATAATAGATTCATCGATTATACAAGGAGTTTTGGCGAGAGTCCAGAACTCAGTCACTGATTGACAGCTCCAGCCATAGTAAAGGGAGCGATCTTTGATTGTTTTCTATATATAATTTATACACAGTTTAAATAACAGATTATTTTCATCCTACTAAAAGAAACAATGTGAAGTTGACCGTTTAGTCACTGGTTTGATTTGCTGACACATAGACAAAGAACATCTGACTGTACATGAATAGTTACATATCAGAAATCACTGGTCACAGATCAGGCATTAGAATTAACACAGTTACATGTTGTCGCATTACTGTCGAGTCCATATCGTAAAAATCTATTTGCAAAGCATGCACTGAAATTGCGACTGATTTACCAAAGAATCCACAGTGAAATGTACCAGAAATAATGCTCAACTGAGACATTCATATTGTTGAAAAAAAAATAAATAACCACATTCCTAGGATTAGGATCCTTTGGAAGGTAATGTTTTATTTAGTCCTGTATCGCTCTTCTCTCCTCGTCATCTCACTAACACATCAGTGGGCGGGGCCAAAGTTGCAATGATGAAGTAGGCGTTGATTTTCTTCCGCAGAGGCGTTTTTTCACCTATCTATTGCTAGGCACATTCTACTATGAGACTGAGCTTGGTTACAATAAAAGCTGTTTTTGGAATAACAAGGAAGTTTTCAGTTCTGAGACTTGCAGGATTTTCTTATAGTATGATGACCTCTTATATGTCAAAAGCTCAAGGATAATTTGATTTCTCAGTTTATGACACTTTTAAAATGATGTCAGACTTGTTTAATGTCTCTGCTCATGTTTCATGAAGAAGGAAGAATAAGTGTACACTACCGTTCAAAAGGTTTAATACTTATATTGAGCAAGGACGCATTAAATTGATCAAAAGGGACAGTAAAGACATTTACAGTATAATGACAGAAAACATTTCTATTTCAAGTAAATGCTTTTTTAACTTTCTATTCATAAAAGAATCCTGAAAAAATGTATCATGGTTTCCAAAAAAAAAACAACTGAATGATTCAGAATGATTTCTGAATGATCATGTGACACTGAAGACTGGAGTATTGATCCTTAAAACTGAGCTTTGTCATCACAGGAATAAAGTACATTTTAAAATGTATTCAAATAGAAAACAGTTATTTTAAATTGCAATATTGTTTTATAATATTACAATTTTTTCTGTTATTTTGATCAAATAAATGCAACTTTGGTGAGCATAAGAGACTTCTTTCAATAAAGAGACTTCAAACATTAAAAATCAAACGTTAGTGTATATATTTACACGTTCATGTAGTTGTCTCTTGCATTGTCTCAAAGGTATTAATGCTGAATGAAAAGGTAGACTACAGCTAGCAGACTTCACACATACCTAAGAAACTGTGTAGGCTAGATTGCATTTATAAAACCCTTGGCGTACAGCACCTGTTTAGAATGCAAACACCTTCACAACTCCATTGATTGTATATGGGCCGAAAAAGGCAGATTTCTCATTAAGAACAGATTGTGGTATGCGCCGTGCAGTTGTTTCTATGACAGCTGGCCATGTGATTTAGAGAACAGCCCTTTTATATATCTGGACCACTGAGAATGATGGTTCCTTTGATTAACTGACAAAAAACGAGAGCTTTGGAATTTTTACACCTCCTTCCTGTTCCATATGGAATGAGGAACAACCTTGACAATCCATTTCCCCCAGCCACGTCTGTTCTGTTTGTATCTCTAGATTGCTAGGGGGAAAACAGAATCATAACCTGTACGGCTTTGTCACGGTGAGTAAAGATTTACCGTGTCTCTTCTGTGTGAAGGAAGAAGACGCAAAGCATCTGATTCATGATTTATGCAATAATGCATAATGATGTTTATGTGGAGTGCAAATCTAGCTTATTATGATTTATACATAGCTTCTTGTTGCAAAGAGTTGGTTGAAAAATAACTGTGAAAAAGTGTTGATTCTCTTGGGTTGAGTATCAGTCTCACGTAAGGCTTTATTCTTGTATCCATAGCAACAGCGCAGTATTAAACTACATTAAAGTCCATGCTATGAGAGGATCACACTGCTTTTGTTTGCTTTCCCAGTTTCCTTTAAAGCTTTCCTAAATGAATGAAACCTTTTCAAACCCTACTTTTGCAGTTTCACCCCACTAAACTAAGCTGTTATCAATTGTATTTTTTTACTCTTTTTGTGTAACTCAAAAGAGATTTTTGAGTTACACAAACAGAAGCACACCTACTGTATGCAAATATACAGATATGCAAATACAGTCAGTCGTCTTATCCTTTGATTTTCATTTTTCTGTAAATAACAAGTCTGCTTCTGATTCCAGCAGTAAATTACTCCTCCGAGTGAATGGCAGTGTCTTGTGTTTCAACAAATCATCTTCTGTATGAGCGCAGTAAAGAGGCAATTACCATCCTCTGCATATTAGTCTGTCAGATACGCACACGCTTTGGAAAGTAAAATGTGTATCTTCTAGTATTGCGTGATTGTGGACCCCATGTATCCTCTACCGCACAGTACGATTTAATTCTTAATTAATGGAAATTTCTGCAATTTATGAGACAGCGCTTCCCCGCCATTGACAGAAATTTCCGGCTTTCCGTGTTTTCACTGTTATACGGTAGGGGGCACTATGACACATCTTCTGAAAGAGTACTAAATCTCTTGATCAAAAGACATGTGAAGAAGATGCAGAAACAAGCGATATCATATGAAATCATATGCATATGTAAAAAAATAACACGATCATCGACAGTGAACACCATATAAATCAAAACTGCCTAATGTTACCAATCATTGTGTTTTGAATTTTCATTCTGAATCCAATCCAGATCCAAATGCTATTTTCTCAGCTTTTTGCTCAAAATGTTGCTTTTTTAATGAAACTTACCCACATTCAAGTGTCGATAAAAAAAAGAATGCATTAAGCTAGAATAAGATATATTGCATGTTCAGATATTCATACAACAAAATATACTGGGGGGCCAAGGAAATTTTTCTGAAAATGATCAAAAATGCTGACTTTTTTTTTTTAAACGCTGTTGTGGAAAGAGTTAATATTGATTTTCCAATTAATCACAATCTTCAGTGTATCACATAACGTGTGATTAGTTTGATTCATAAGGAACTGACTCTTATAAGCATTTTCTTTATATTGAATCAAAAACATACAGCAAGACCTGTGTAGTGTGATTCACAAGCAAATGACTCATATGATGTGGTTCTTTTTAGTGATTGAAAAACACACAGTGCTACCTATGTTGTCTGAATCGCCACCAAATTGCTCTTAAAGGAACACTCCACTCTTTTTGAAAATAGACTCATTTTCCAACTCCCCTAGAGTTAAACAGTTGAGTTTTACCGTTTTCCATTCAGCTGATCTCCGGATCTGGCTGTAGAACTTTTAGCATAGCTTAGCATACATCATTGAATCGGATTAGACCATTAGCATCTCGTTCAAAAATGACCAAAGACTTTCAATATTTTTCTTATTTAAAACTTGACTCTTCTGTAGTTACATCGTGTACTAAGACCGACGGAAAATGAAAAGTTGCGATTTTCTAGGCCGATATGGCTAGGAACTATAGTCTCATTCTTGCGTAATAATCAGGGAACTTTGCGGCCGTACCATGGGTGCAGCAGGCGCAATGATATTACGCAGCACCTGAAAATAGCCTAACTTCCGTCAACATAACCAACGTAACAACCTGCTTGCACAGGGAGTGTACCTTGTAACCATGGAGACATTTGTGAGAGACGATTCAGAAGATATTTACTCCTGGACCGTATCTATTTGAACCGGAATACACTGAAGATGAGCTTTTGAAACGTGAAAGGCAAGAAAGTGTGGCTGAACAGACTGGGGCAGAAGGGAGGAGGAGAGCTGATTCGAACCTTTACAACACACAGAACCATGGCTAATCGCACAGGTAAATCCACTACCTAATTTGTCGGCTGCAAGTCTGCAACTACACAAACTTAGGCTGAATCATTCACTATTCCCTACGTTAGTCCACTAATACAGTTCACTTGAAGGAGTGAATGAAAACGAGTGAGTGAATTCGGACAGCTGCTGTGTGTACATAGGCTGTACACTCGTTATTGCGGTGCAATGTGGGATAGAATGAGTGCACTCAATAACGTCCACTATGGTTTCGGACACCACTACAAATGGCTGTCCCCTCAAACAATGCCCTATTTGAGGGTATAGTGGCCGATTTTGGATTCAGCCTTAGTGCCGGCTAGTTGGAAGTTACCTAGCTGGGGACTGTTTTCCAGTGCTGCGTAATATCATTGCGCCTGCTGCACCCATGGTACGGCAGCAAAGTTCTCTGATTATTACACAGGAATGAAAGTGTAGTTCCTAGCCATATCGGTCTAGAAAATCACAACTTTTCATTTTCCGTCGTTCTTAGTACTTGATATATACACTCACCTAAAGGATTATTAGGAACACCACACTAATACTGTGTTTGACCCCCTTTCGCCTTCAGAACTGCCTTAATTCTACGTGGCATTGATTTAACAAGGTGCTGAAAGCATTCTTTAGAAATGTTGGCCCATATTGATAGGATAGCATCTTGCAGTTGATGGAGATTTGTGGGATGCACATCCAGGGCACGAAGCTCCCGTTCCACCACATCCCAAAGATGCTCTATTGGGTTGAGATCTGGTGACTGTGGGGGCCATTTTAGTACAGTGAACTCATTGTCATGTTCAAGAAACCAATTTGAAATGATTTGAGCTTTGTGACATGGTGCATTATTCTGCTGGAAGTAGCCATCAGAGGATGGGTACATGGTGGTCCTAAAGGGATGGACATGGTCAGAAACAATGCTCAGGTAGGCCGTGGCATTTAAACGATGCCCAATTGGCACTAAGGGGCCTAAAGTGTGCCAAGAAAACATCCCCCACACCATTACACCACCACCACCAGCCTGCACAGTGGTAACAAGGCATGATGGATCCATGTTCTCATTCTGTTTACGCCAAATTCTGACTCTACCATCTGAATGTCTCAACAGAAATCGAGACTCATCAGACCAGGCAACATTTTTCCAGTCTTCAACTGTCCAATTTTGGTGAGCTCATGCAAATTGTAGCCTCTTTTTCCTATTTGTAGTGGAGATGAGTGGTACCCGGTGGGGTCTTCTACTGTTGTAGCCCATCCGCCTCAAGGTTGTGCGTGTTGTGGCTTCACAAATGCTTTGCTGCATACCTCGGTTGTAACGAGTGGTTATTTCAGTCGAAGTTGCTCTTCTATCAGCTTGAATCAGTCGGCCCATTCTCCTCTGACCTCTAGCATCAACAAGGCATTTTCGCCCACAGGACTGCCGCATACTGGATGTTTTTCCCTTTTCACACCATTCTTTGTAAACTCTAGAAATGGTTGTGCGTGAAAATCCCAGTAACTGAGCAGATTGTGAAATACTCAGACCGGCCCGTCTGGCACCAACAACCATGCCACGCTCAAAATTGCTTAAATCACCTTTCTTTCCCATTCTGACATTCAGTTTGGAGTTCAGGAGATTGTCTTGACCAGGACCACACCCCTAAATGCATTGAAGCAACTGCCATGTGATTGGTTGATTAGATAATTGCATTAATGAGAAATTGAACAGGTGTTCCTAATAATCCTTTAGGTGAGTGTATAATGGTCTAATCCGATTCAATGATGTATGCTAAGCTATGCTAAAAGTGCTACTGCCAGATCCGGAGATCGGCTGAATGGATTCTAAAACGGTAAAACTCAACTGTTTAACTCTAGGGGAGCTGGAAAATGAGCCTATTTTCAAAAAAAGTGGAGTGTTCCTTTAAGAGCTAGTACTTTTTAGTGAATCAAAAGCACACAGCAAGACCAATGCAGTGTGATTCACAAGCAAATGATTCTAATAAACGCATTCTTTTTAGTAAATCAAAAGCACACAGCAAGACCAATGTGTGATTCACGAGCAAATGACTCTCATGAACGCATTCTTTTTAGTGAATCAAAAGCACACAGCAAGACAAAATGTGTGATTCATGAGCAAATGACTCTTATGAATGTGTTTTTTTTAATTAAATAAAAAATATACAGCATGATCAGTGTAGTTCATTTCACAAGCAAATGTTTTTAGTGAAGCAAAAACAAGAGTCATTCCCGAAACAATTGACTCATGAGCCGGATCCTTTAATGACTCATTCAGAAAGATTAATTACCTTTTAGAATCTGTCACAAACACTGCCCTGTACAATTTACAACTTTATCAGTAAGATGTTTTATTTAACATGTAAGCAAAATAGACATTAAAACTGAAATATGCATCATCATCCGAAAATATTTCATGATAATTTGACTGAAGCATTTACATTACATTCTTGCTGTCTCTTCTGGGTATCACTTTGGAGACAGTCATGTTGTCAATTTCTGACATTAAATACTTAAATTCGGATTGATGATGTTCGTCAAAGTGGGATTTTTTTTTTCTCTCCCTTGGAGGCGGGAACACTTGAGCAAGCCATTGAAAATCAGTGAAGCAGTGTTTTTGGAATTGAGCCTCGTCCCAATGGGAGTTTGACACACTGCTGCTGTAAATCACTTCCACAAGCAGAAATCAAATTTCTGAAACCTGCAGGTCTCCATGGGGAAAAAAAATATATCTAATAGAAAGAGATTTTCTCAGCCACAAAGTACAATCCCTCATGACATACCAAAAAGGCATCACAGCATTGGATTTTCCTTTTTGCTTCCTTTGTCAGACTTTGAATCAGCCATTTACACAGTTAAACAGCTCCGCACTGTTTAGATTCGGCAACTCACCTGCTGTCAGTAGGATCTTAATCAAACCTGGGTTAAAGCTTCTCTCGAACCCTCAAACATTGGTTGAGGGATTGTTTCTGAGGCAAAATGCACTTTTCCTATAGTGAGATCAAAGAGTAAACATGAGAACTTGAGATTAGACTGGCTAATGTTCAATTTTTTTCCCCAAGAAAAAGGCCTGTTGTGAGTTTGTTCTTGAGCTGGGAGCTGAACATCACTGGGAATTAATAAAGCACCACTGACTCACAACACTCTGCCTTGAATGTTTGTTCATATGTGATCAACAGTGTGTAGCACATTTATTCCTTAAATGCATGAATGTTTCTCCAATCATTATTACATATGCGGGTCTTTAGCGACCCGGATCTATATCAACTACTGATGGATCTCTACATGCCGCGATAATATAAAACTCTTCTGATATTAGAGTAACAGTTACAGAAGAATAAAATAAAGCATATTTTGTTACCTTTTGGAGCTTGGAAGGGTTCAGTTTGAGCAGATGTTTTATACCATCATCACTGTCCTCATCAGAGCTCATTTTCCAGTACATTCAGCATCTGGCTCATATTTGCGATCTTAAACATATTCTCAAAACTATAATTTCATCTTGAAAATCAATATTTTGATTGCTGAAAGCTTCTTCACCAGATCCACCATCAAGTGACAATGACACTAATATTTGATTGCATTCAGTACTTGCTCTGCAGTAAATCACTGAGCCATTTCAAGTTTTGCTGATGATACTTCCTATTCTTTTGTTTTCTGCCTGCGGTAACTATGAGTGAAACATCACTTTACCATTGTGTGTCAGACAGTGCCACCTTGTGGAATAAAGATAAGAATTGCACTTATTCAGTCATCAAAGATTTAGTTATTGTTGTGCAGAAAAAAATATACTTACACTGTTACAAACCTGGGGTCTAAAGATGTTCAGTGGGGTTGAGGTCAGGGCTCTGTGTGGGAAAGTCAAGTTCTTCCACACCAAACTATCCAACCATGTCTTTATGGACCTTGCTTTGTGTACTAGGGCACAGTCGTGCTGGAATAGAAAAGGGCCCAAACTGTTCCCACAAAGTTGGAAGCATAGCATTGTCCAAAATGTCTTGGTATGCTGAAACATTAAGATTTCCCTTCACTGGAATTAAGGGGCCAAGCCCAACCCCTGAAAAACAACCCCACACCATTATCCCTCCTCCACCAAACTTTACAGTTGGCACAATGCAGTCATGCAGGTAACTTTCTCCTGGCATCCGCCTAAACGAGACTCACCCATCAGACTACCAAACAGAGAAGTGTGATTCGTCATTCCACAGAACATGTTTCCACTGCTCTAGAGTCCAGTGGAGACATGCTTTACTCCACTCCATCCCAGGCTTGGTATTGTACTTGGTGATATGAGGCTTGCATGAAGCTGCTCGGCCATGGAATCCCATTCCATGAAGCTCCCGCCTCACAGTTTTTGTGCTGATATTAATGACAGTGGAGGTTTGGAACTCTTCAGCTATAGAATCAGCAGAGCGTTGGCGCCTCAGCACTCAGTGACTTTACGTAGTCTTCCGCTGAGTTGCTGCTGTTCCTAAACGCTTCCACTTTCCAATAATACCACTTACAGTTGACCGTGGAATATCTAGCAGGGATGAAACTGATTTATTGTTAAGTGCCACCTATTACAGTACCACTCTTGAAATTACTGAGCTTTGAAACAGCCCATTTTGAAATTAATCCTTGAATTCTTTTATTCACCAAGGACACATTATATTGATCAAAAGTGTACCCGACTTAATTTTATTTGAAACTATTTTTCTTTATCATAAACATTATTAACATTGTGCAGTGTCATATTTTCAGTTTGTTTTAAAGCCGTTTAGTTATCATCATGCTGCACATTTTTCTTCTCATGTTTGTTGACTAAATCAAAAACCCTTTGTTAGCAGATATTGCCGAGATAAACACATTTGATAGGCCTTGTAAGACATCGAAGCAGCTCTCTTCTCACAGCAATTGTGCTAAGTGTTTGAGCAGCTGCGGAGGTCCATGTTGGACTGCAGGAAGGAGAAATTATGCTGTTGGTGCTCCAGATGCTCAGGTGCTTCTAGCTCACCTTGCCATTTGGCTTCTGTAACCGTGGTAACCACCACACCCCCAGTGTCAGCCAACTAGAGACCTGGCACATCTTTATTCTGGCTGCTGTCATGAAACCTCACAGTTCATCTAAAGGGAAGATCTGTCAAAATCTGCTTCTTTCAGATAAGGTTTAGAAATTGTGAAGTAATAGGCCTACTAAGTAAGTCGGAAGAAGACATTTTTTCTGTATTCCCAGTGGTCACCTGCTGAATGAGTGTTTTCGAGTTTATTTTTACTAGAGCACATTGCAGCTGTTGAATAGGTCATTTAACCAAGGCCATTAAAGCACAAAGGACCACACGTTTCTCCTTGTAAGGATTTTTTAAGGTGTACTTGATTGAAAACACCACTAATTGTGTTCAATAAGTGATTTGCTAACAAAGTGTGCTAATTAATTAGATGGAGTGTGCACGTGACAGAAATTAAAGTGAATGAATAAGCAGTAACATCTAAGGGTCTCATTAATTGTGGAAAATTACCAAGAGCTTGATTGATGATTCACAGTGAATCACGTGACCTCGCATAAATCTTAAACTTCAGTCATGACGTAATTGCAGTGCTTTGTATTTGTGTTGACCAATGTTGGTATTCTTCAGATAACTGTTAAACACTGATGGCACTTTCTTGTTTTACAATGGACATTGAGTTGTGGGGAATTATGTACAAAGCTAATTTTCAATAATTTAGCTGTTTGGAGACAATAATTTCCTTTATCTCAAGAAAATGTTTAGATTTTTATCCCTAAAGCAGTCTTGTGGGTAGAAGTACTTTACATACAGCCAAAGATGTCATTATTAGCTCAGAAGACTCACCCAAGCCTCCGTTACTGTGTGTGTGTGTGTGTGTGTGTGTATGACACAGGTATTACAAGGAGAGGGTGACTTATGAGGACATTACCCTATGTCCCCATTTTTCAAAAGGCTTATAAATCATACAGAATGAGTTTTTTTTTGTTGTTGTTGAGAAAGTAAAAATGTGCCGTTTCCTGTGATGGGTAGGTTTAGGGGTAGGGGTAGTGTAGGGGGATAGAAAATACAGTTTGTACTGTATAAAAACCAATACGCCTATGGAATGTCCCCACAATTCACAAAAACAAACGTGTGTGTGTGTGTGTGATTACATGTGGCTCTCTCAGCAGTGTTGTGCAGCAGCATCACTACAAATAGTGTGTTTCTTAGCTATGGGCTGTCATTGTCGCACTTAAGTAATGTAGCTTTTCAGTAGTAGGGGGAGCATATACACTCACCTAAAGGATTATTAGGAACACCTGTTTAATTTCTCATTAATGCAATTATCTAATCAACCAATCACATGGCAGTTGCTTCAATGCATTTAGGGGTGTGGTCCTGGTCAAGACAATCTCCTGAACTCCAAACAGAATGTCAGAATGGGAAAGAAAGGTGATTTAAGCAATTTTGAGCGTGGCATGGTTGTTGGTGCCAGACGGGCCGGTCTGAGTATTTCACAATCTGCTCAGTTACTGGGATTTTCACGCACAACCATTTCTAGAGTTTACAAAGAATGGTGTGAAAAGGGAAAAACATCCAGTATGCGGCAGTCCTGTGGGCGAAAATGCCTTGTTGATGCTAAAGGTCAGAGGAGAATGGGCAGACTGATTCAAGCTGATAGAAGAGCAACTTTGACTGAAATAACCACTCGTTACAACCGAGGTATGCAGCAAAGCATTTGTGAAGCCACAACATGCACAACCTTGAGGCGGATGGGCTACAACAGCAGAAGACCCCACCGGGTACCACTCATCTCCACTACAAATAGGAAAAAGAGGCTACAATTTGCACGAGCTCACCAAAATTGGACAGTTGAAGACTGGAAAAATGTTGCCTGGTCTGATGAGTCTCGATTTCTGTTGAGACATTCAGATGGTACAGAATTTGGCGTAAACAGAATGAGAACATGGATCCATCATGCCTTGTTACCACTGTGCAGGCTGGTGGTGGTGGTGTAATGGTGTGGGGGATGTTTTCTTGGCACGCTTTAGGCCCTTTAGTGCCAATTGGGCATCGTTTAAATGCCACGGCCTACCTGAGCATTGTTTCTGACCATGTCCATCCCTTTATGACCACCATGTACCCATCCTCTGATGGCTACTTCCAGCAGGATAATGCACCATGTCACAAAGCTCGAATCATTGCAAATTGGTTTCTTGAACATGACAATGAGTTCACTGTACTAAAATGGCCCCCACAGTCACCAGATCTCAACCCAATAGAGCATCTTTGGGATGTGGTGGAACAGGAGCTTCGTGCCCTGGATGTGCATCCCACAAATCTCCATCAACTGCAAGATGCTATTCTATCAATATGGGCCAACATTTCTAAAGAATGCTTTCAGCACCTTGTTGAATCAATGCCACGTAGAATTAAGGTAGTTCTGAAGGCGAAAGGGGGTCAAACACAGTATTAGTATGGTGTTCCTAATAATCCTTTAGGTGAGTGTACATGCATATACATTATTAGGTCTACCTGTTATTATTATAGTATTTTACAGTATTATAAAGTCTTAGCTTTTAACTGTCTCCTAGCTTCTGAAATGGAATTAATATGCAAATTAAGATGTAAAGCTAATTAAGTACATCTGTGAACATTATATATTTGAGTTAAAATAGTTTTTTCTTTTATTATTATTTTTATTCATTTTGTGCTGTTGCCCGTCTGCCTGTCTTGCCTTTATTTGAGATTAAATCATGTTTGGAATTGTATCTGCCTATCTTCCTGCCTGCACATACCCGTGACAGAAGATTGGACCTAAACCACGTATAGTGTCGTGTTTGTAGGATTTTCTTTTCTGTTTTCGTGTTAAGTGTTTTGTTTTCCGTTTTCACTGCTGCGTGCACCATGGACTTTCCAGCTGTCAGACTCATATGCCTTGAGCAGGGAGAAAGCTCCCTCGAGAAACATTTATAAGTGTTTTTGGATCTCGCCCATCAGACCACCTTCCCGAATTCCCAGGTTCCTCAAGGGAGCTTTGCTATATATGTGGAGTGGGTGCTGGCGTCCTGCGGATCACCGTTCACCGTCGTGGATTCTGCCAGCCTCACTCCCAACCCAGGACCCAGCCCAGTACCACCCCTCTGCGAGGAATGGCAGGATGTGCCCACCGCAGACGGAGACAAGCCCTCGGCCACGATGTTGAAGCCCACGCCAGAAGGAGCGATCGAGCGTGACATCTCACCCGAGCCTGAGGGGAACCCATCTAACCTTTCCATCGCTGAGGGAGTCCTCGTGGAGTTCGAGGGAATGGAAGCGAGCCCCTCCCATCCTCACACCACTGAGAGTGAGTACGGCCTGGACATTATGGACAGTTTGTGGATGTGTGGAGAGAGAAATTTCCTGTGCCACTTCATCTCATCAGAATCTGAATCTTCTTCAGTCTTGTTAACCCCACCCAGCCTCCCTCTCAACCAACCACCTCTCCAAACTGCTATCATGGACCAAATTCCTGCCATCAGTCTCCTCTTCAGCCCTCAGCCACTCCTACCATCCAGTCATTGCTACCTCCCATCAGTCCGTCAGCTTCACCTCAGCCTCCTTTAAGTGGCGTGACTACCCCTCGGACCCGCTGGGAGCCATCGCCACCTGGATGTCTGAAGCCCGTAGCTCCTTCCTCCCTCGGCTCCAGCGTGGACCATCAGCCATTCGGCATCGCAGGGCTCCCTCAGTACGTCGGCTCCACCTGGGTCAGCCATGTCTCCACTGCGGACTTGCGGGCCATTCGCTACTCTCCAGCCCTCCACCCCTTCGGCTCCAGCTCCACCTGTCCTCCGGATCCCCGCTTCCACTTCAGGGGGTCGTCGTTGCGGCTCAGTCGCAACCGCCGAGGTCTACGGCCTCTCTCCACCCCATCGGCTCTCCGTCTGCGCGGTAGGCTTCACCATCATCATCGCTTCCAGTTGTCCCCGAGGTGACGTTATACATCACTCCACCATCACTCCGCGACATCACCTTGGGGCACATTCCAGGCTGGGGCCTGGGTCTCCATCCGCACGTCCCTGTTCAAGGCCATCCCATGGATCCTCCCACTTTCCTCACCTCCTTGAACCTTTTTGTTGGACCTCCTCCCGGTCTTCCGTCCACCTCCAGAACCTCCTCCTGCCTGTCTGTGCAATCCCTTCGCCATCCTCCTTAACCATCCCTCTGGTCACTGTCACAGTCACGTTTAGTTTTTTAGTTTGATTGGACTTTCAGTTTGTTTGTATCTGTCACATGTTCCTTTTGTTCTGTTTCCCGCCACTCGTCTGTCTCCCTGGTTACCATCATCATTAGTTCATTTGTGTCAGCTGGGATCTGTTAATTATCCTCGTTTGTATTTGCTATTTAAGTTCCTCCTGTTCACTCTATCTTTGTCCGATCTCAGTTATGTTTAGTGTGTTGTGCTGTTGCCCGTCTGCCCGTCTTGCCTTTATTTGAGATTAAATCATGTTTGGAATTGTATCTACCTGTCTTCGTCTTCCTGCCTGCCTGCACACACCCTTGACAAATACATTTATTAGCTTTATTTTATTATGTATTAATTTTATTCATGTATTATTTTATGTGAAAAGGGGACTGTTTGGTGACGCAAAGCTAATAAATAATAAAAGAAATGCACATTATGTATTTGTGTTAAATATGATTATTTTTAATTATTATTTTAACTTGTGCATATTGAATGTCCATTTATTTAATAATTATTAGCTTTTTTTATTTTATAATTCTATTATGTGAGAAGAAAGTGACTGTGGAGTGACAAAGTTAATTTAATAAAATAAATGCACTGTATTTGTTAAATGTTATTTTTTTTACTTGTTCATATTTATTGCCCGTTTATTTAATTATCAGCTTTATTTAATTTAATTTAATTTAATCTATATGTGAGAAGAAAGTGACTGTGGAGTGACGCAAAGCTAATAATTATGAAAAATAAATGGTCATTATGTATTTGAAAAATAATTTTTATTTAGGTAAAATGCATTATTATTAATATAACTTGAATACATATTTAATGCACAAAAATGTATTATTATCTTGAATTATGTATTCACTATGCATAATTTTATTTATTATTATTTTGTTGTGATAGAAGAATGTGAATATGGAGTGATCCAAGAGACATGAAACTAGCACAGCGATGTAGGAATATTATATCATGTATCATGAGTAGTGTAATGCTCTGTTATCTCTCTATTACCTTTTTTCTTTTTTCTCCCTGCCCAACCTCACTCCGCACACAACAGTGCAGCACTCCTTTTGTGCTTATCTGTAGGCGTATAGCTGTTCTCCACCAGCTAAATATTCACACCAAAATGCTTTATGGACAATATCAGCCACTTTGCACTTTGCCCTGTCAGCATCAGCCGAGGGGGATTTATTAAATAATTTCATCGTTTTGGAATACTCCATCACAGTGATGCTCTGATAAATCAAGCCGCCACCGTCCTCTAATTGCTGCCCTCCCTCTTCTCCCTCTAATATCAGTCCAGCATGACACACCTTGAAAAGTAATGAAACAATTTCTCTTTTTCTGTTCTCGGCCTGCATGATGCATCATCTGCGTTCCTGCCAAGCTGCGAGCAGACGCACCCTCAGTCACATCCATCACTCACCATCAGAAGTGAATCATCTCTCTCAGCTCAGTCTCAATTACAGGGCTCCCCGTGTTCCTCAGGACACCCTTTCCTACAGGCTGGAAAGAGTTTGCATTTGCAAAAGCTGCTTTGAGCCGAGAGGAAATGGGAGAAGAAGGCCAACATAAAATGAAATGCTTTAATTGGTGCTGTTTCTGGCAGAAGAAGTAGTAGATGCTCATGATCTGTGTTTATGGAGGAACTCAAACCCTGAGGTCTCCTCTCTCCCCATTAATGTTCCCTGTGTGCAGTTAATGGGACTCATTTGACTGTTTAATAACCCAGAATGGCTCCTGGATTTGGAAAGTTGGTGTAACTCACTATTGGAGCCAAATGGTTGGATTTTTATTATGATATAATGTATGTATGTATGTATATGTATGTGTGTGTGTGTGTGTGTAAGGGATATTCCATGGCTAGCTGTGCATTAAACGATTTTAATACATGTCATGGAGGCAAAGAACCACCTGTCGTGAAGTGCATTCAAATCGTTTATTAAAAGGGGAAACCCTCTTGTGGCGTTAAAAAACTACTGTCTGGATTTACAAGACACGCAGTGATAAATTGGATTTTTATGCTGAAAAAGTGTGGACACATTTATTTTTGCAAAAATTTATGGGAGAGAGTATTTAAATGAATCACGCAAGGTGATTTACAAAGGTTTGCGCTCTAAAATTTACTGGTGTTTGCACCATTATTTACCGGCCAAAAAAAGCACGTCTTAAACCAGACGCTAATGGGTAGATTGCGTTGGTTATTATGAAAATGATCCAGCTGTGTGCTTTAATTTGCTCGTCGACAAAACCTGCAATGTTGACCCCTCATTGCTGAGAAATATAATGTAGCGGTGAATCTATTTCATTAATAAAAGTCACAGGGCAGCGTTGATAACAAGTTTCTATGCTCCTAAATGTTTTTGTGTGCACAGCGCGATCTCTGTGTGCGATTAACCTGTGTGTGTGCTTCAATGAAAACAGCGCATTAAAGGGATAGTTCACCCAAAAAAAATGTCATTGTCATCACTTACCCTCAAGTTGTTCCAAACCTGTATGAGTTTCTTTCTTCTGTTAAAGACAAAAGATATTTTAAAGAATGTTGGTAATGAAAGAATTGATGGGAGCCATTGACTTCCATAGCAGCAGAATGATATGATAGAAGTCAGTGGCTACCATCAACTGTCTGATTACCAACATTCTTTAAAATAGAAGAAAACAAACTCATACAAGTTTTGAACAACATGAGGGTGAGTAAACAAAGACAACATTTTAGGGTGAACTATCCCTTTAATATAGAATATATATGCGTGTGTGTGTGTGTGTTTGTGGTTATGTATTTATTTCAGCTAACTTGTGTTTTACACCTGCCATCAAACATTATATAATAAGATTTAATTTTAAAACATTATTTAACTACATTAACATTTATTAATCTTAGTTAATAATCAAACAATGAACAACTGTATTTTTATTAACTAACATTAACAAAGATTAATAATGTTGTAAAAAAATATATAATAATTATTGTTCACTGTTAGTTAATACATTGTTAACAAATAAGGCCTTATTGTAAAGTGTTACCATTTTTTAAATAATGTGTGAAGTCTTGTCCTCATTCCAAGTAGAGATATAGTTTTTGCCCATGCACTTTATATCCCTCTGCCCTTTCCAAAAAGCAAACAGAAAGAAACTTATCCAACTGTTACACCCTCCTGTCTTGTGCAATGGATGAAAACTTTTGCTCTGTCCACTGTTATGTGGTGTCATCATCAATAATTCATGAAGTTTGTTTCGGTCACAGAGACATGTGACCGAATGCACATGCAATTGTGTGGTTCACTTCCTGCGTTTATAAATGAGTGTAAGCCATCAAAATGATCTATCGGGATGTTCCCTGTGACATTAGCAGAGGGTCCCGCTTTCAATTTAAAATGAGTATATACAGACTTTATTTTGAAATATTAGGAAGCTTGTTTCAAAGACTGCTCTGTGGCAGAGATTAATTTTAAATAACTAGAAATAGATTGGAAATCTGACCAAAAGCACAGCAGTTGTGTTTTCTGACATCTGGGTTGGGTAGTCTCTTGGTTATGAATAGTAATGTCTCATCATTTATGTCTCCCGCATAACTGTTTTATTGCATAAAGGGGAGGCAGGCGTTGGGAGCCCAGAGCTCTTCTCAGCCTGATGTGCATTAGCATAACCTTTGATTAACTGTTTTCCCATATGGCCCTTGTGGTGCTTGGATGTTTAATTTCCCGCACAAAGGGCTGCAATGAGCCTTCCATTAAGTGAGAACAGCATCTTTTCATGCCAAGAACTGAGCTTGATGTCCATGTGTGAAGTGTTTTACCTCTTATTTACCTGAGAGGAATTCCAGTTGTTTAATACAGCTTTTTTTAAAGCAGCAGTTTAAGTAGTGTCAATTTAAGTCACATGTGAAAGTGTATGAATGTTTTCATTACATAACGAAGTATAAAACCAGTGCCATTATTTTAAAGAAAGTTGTTATATTTATATAGTAATATTAATATTTATATACATAATATAAATATGTATGATTTTTTTATTGCGTGTATATAACAAATATACAAATTATTAACATTTTGCATATTCTGCATCAATTTATTTGTGTATATATATATATATATACACTCACCTAAAGGATTATTAGGAACACCATACTAATACTGTGTTTGACCCCCTTTCGCCTTCAGAACTGCCTTAATTCTACATGGCATTGATTCAACAAGGTGCTGAAAGCATTCTTTAGAAATGTTGGCCCATATTGATAGGATAGCATCTTGCAGTTGATGGAGATTTGTGGGATGCACATCCAGGGCACGAAGCTCCCGTTCCACCACATCCCAAAGATGCTCTATTGGGTTGAGATCTGGTGACTGTGGGGGCCATTTTAGTACAGTGAACTCATTGTCATGTTCAAAAAACCAATTTGAAATGATTCGAGCTTTGTGACATGGTGCATTATCCTGCTGGAAGTAGCCATCAGAGGATGGGTACATGGTGGTCATAAAGGGATGGACATGGTCAGAAACAATGCTCAGGTAGGCCGTGGCATTTAAACGATGCCCAATTGGCACTAAGGGGCCTAAAGTGTGCCAAGAAAACATCCCCCACACCATTACACCACCACCACCAGCCTGCACAGTGGTAACAAGGCATGATGGATCCATGTTCTCATTCTGTTTACGCCAAATTCTAACTCTACCATCTGAATGTCTCAACAGAAATCGAGACTCATCAGACCAGGCAACATTTTTCCAGTCTTCAACTGTCCAATTTTGGTGAGCTCGTGCAAATTGTAGCCTCTTTTTCCTATTTGTAGTGGAGATGAATGGTACCCGGTGGGGTCTTCTGCTGTTGTAGCCCATCCGCCTCAAGGTTGTGCGTGTTGTGGCTTCACAAATGCTTTGCTGCATACCTCGGTTGTAACGAGTGGTTATTTCAGTCAAAGTTGCTCTTCTATCAGCTTGAATCAGTCGGCCCATTCTCCTCTGACCTCTAGCATCAACAAGGCATTTTCGCCCACAGGACTGCCGCATACTGGATGTTTTTACCTTTTCACACCATTCTTTGTAAACTCTAGAAATGGTTGTGCGTGAAAATCCCAGTAACTGAGCAGATTGTGAAATACTCAGACCGGCCCGTCTGGCACCAACAACCATGCCACGCTCAAAATAGCTTAAATCACCTTTCTTTCCCATTCTGACATTCAGTTTGGAGTTCAGGAGATTGTCTTGACCAGGACCACACCCCTAAATGCATTGAAGCAACTGCCATGTGATTGGTTGATTAGATAATTGCATTAATGAGAAATTGAACAGGTGTTCCTAATAATCCTTTAGGTGAGTGTATATATATATATATATATATATATATATATATATATATATATATATATATATATATATATATATTACTGTATGTATAGATATATACATTTTATAAATATAGATACATGCATAGATAGATAGACAGACGGATGGACGGATGTGTGGATGGAGGGGTGGGTGGATGTGTGGGGATGGATGGATGGATGGATGTGTGGGGATGTATGGATAGATATGTGTGGATGGATGGGATGGATGTAGATGGATGGATCTAAACATTTTGTAGATTCTGCAAGGAGTATCTAAACATATGGCAATATGTGCATTTTTGTGTTTTTTATATACATTACACACACGTACATATTTATATCTATATTTCTTTATATTTATGTATGCCATTTTCTGTGGAGTTGAGATAGGGATGGATGTGTGGATGGATGGATGGATGGATGGATGGTAGATGGATGTGTGTGGATGAATGGATGGATGGATGGATGTAAACATTCTGTAGATTCTGCAAGGAGTATCTAAAAATATGACCATGTGTACATTTTTGTGTTTATATATAAACTACACACACATACATATGTATATCTATATTTCTTTATATATGCCATTTTCTCTGCTTTATTTTATAGGGAAGTGGAGTTGAGTTAGGGATGGATGGATGGATGGATGGGTGTGTGGATGGATGGATGTGTGTGTGTGTGGATGGATGGATGTAAACATTTTGCAGATTCTGCAAGAAGTATCTACACATATGATCATGTGTGCATTTTTGTTTTTATAAATAAAATACACACACATGTTTATACATATTTAAATCTATTTATATTTCTTTATATTTATATATGCCATTTTCTCTCCATTTTATATGGAGTCGAGTTAGGAATATTATATTTTATTATCTATGTTTAATAATTACATTATAATCTAATGTGATGTTAACAAATAAGATAATTGCTGAAGCAGAAAGGGCATGTATGTTTACGCAAAACAATATTTACTCAGAATTAACCTATGGAGAACAGAAACTGTCCTTTATCCGTTTACAGGAGTGTTAGTTGATTTAACACCTCTGTGAGTGAGCCAAGCAGCCATGTTATTGGCCAATGCCAATAATCTCCATGTCTGTCACTCTTAGGCCATGTGTCCACCAAAGCATTTTTCCACGTGGCTGGCTGGCGTATCCAATTGTTTTCAGTGGAAGCGCCGTGTTTTTAGAACGCCATGAGCGCAACGAGGCGTTGAACGAGTATTTCACGCTCAAGCACTGAGCGTTCAGCGTTTTTTACTGGTTTGCTGAGAGTTGAAGAATGTTCAACTTTGAGTAAAACTCAAATCACTGTCACTTTTCACCCAGCCGTCCAATCACAGTGGAGGAGGGGCGGGACAAATACAACACCAACCAACCGCCACATTCTGCTTGTACAACGTCAACAGATGAAAACAAGGAGCATAATAACGTAACAAAATAATTTAAAACAAGAGCCAGAGCAAATACTTTACACTGTATCTGCATTTTTATATAAAATCAATACAGAAACAAACTATCTGTGAAATGAGATACTAGTAACACTTCCGAGGATATTCCGCATCATAACAAGCAAAGAGTCTCAACTGAAAAAAACGCAGCGCTGCCAAAGCGCTCGCAAGTGCTCACAGCAAGGCGTTTTCAGCAGAGCGCCTAGCATTTTCAGCTGGTTAAAAACGCTTTGGTGGACACACGGCCTTAGGCAGCTTGCACTGAAATTGTGATGTTCCCTCCTATTGTGATTTATGCAATATTCAGGTCACAGTACTAGGGTCAACATGTTCAGCACAGACTCCATTTTTTCACATTATATGTTTGGTCTCTGGTTTAAATGATGTGTTTCTTCAGTAGGAGTGATAGCGTCCTCATGCCCCAGTTGCTGGATGTTATTTTGGCTGTGTCATTTCTTCTGTGCTTATCATGATTCGACCCACACCAGCAACCACATGTTTTTTCCCTCCATCTTCTCAAATGTGGTGGATAAAAAGAAAAGGGCGACATGACTAATTAGTGTGTTTTTTCAGTCACAAGCACATTAATAACTGTCATTAATTGCCCGGCATGTAATACACAAGCAAAAAAAGAAAGAATGGACGTCAATAATCTCACATTCCCCAAGCCACCCAATCAAAGAGAGATGTACCTTGGCTAATACAGAAAGTCATGACGTTACTTGAAGAGTTATGACTTTGTCTACCTAGGCTATAATTCATATTAAAGATTTTCTGATGTACTACCATATCCAGGTTTCAATGACTCATAAACATCCAATGATTTAGCACGTGACTCCGTCCTCAGGGTGCCTGTTGTAATGAAATAGTAATTTCTTCATTCAAATGAAACATGTCTGTTGTGACATGAATGTTTCTGTAAGCCGTGCCTCCTCGCATGACTTTTTGATGAAAACTTGCTCAACAAATTGGATGGAACACCTATAGGTCTTAAATTCAAAAGCTGGTGTTGTCAGGCCTGCTGAATATTTAATGATGCAATAAAGCAGGGCCATAAAGGAACTAAATAGATAAGTTTGTAATTCAGATGCTCCATATGCAGTCTAAATTATGTATTTTCAATGCCTTTTCATGTATAATAGAGGTGGATACCAGGCAATTCTAGTAAATGATACATAGCAATTGATTCGGTTCTGATGAATATATAAATGTAAATCCTATGAGTTGTAATGTATCTTGTTTCCCATTATAGATGATGTGAGTGAATTTTTTTATAACGAGTGGGCCGTAGTCCCAAAAGCAGTTTCATATGGTGTGTTGCAGAGAGACATGTGTCATATTCTTTCGGTCAGGCACACAAAGGAGTTTTTAACTGATATCATATAATTTTCAGTACATTGATATGATGAGGATTAGAGCCTTTAATGGAAGTATGATTTGCTGTTATTGTGAGTTTAATAGACATGTGTATGGAGTTTTAATGTCTACTGTTGTCATTACATTTGCGCAGAGACATTGAATGCATTACACCAAGTCCTAGCCAGGCACATGTACATTGTGTTAGCTGTTTGGCCTCTATTTTTGTCATGCTGAGTAACTGGGTTGCTAAATTATACATCAGCATGTCCACCATATTGCAAAGGTCACAGCTGATTTATAAACACATTAAATTCAAGTTCAAAAGTTTAGGGTTGGATTTTTTAAAAATGTTTTTAAAAAGAAGTATCTTATGTTCACCAATGCTAAATGTATTTGATTAAAAAATACAGTAAAAACTGGAATGTGAAATATAACCATTTAAGATAACTGTTAGTTTCTGTTTTAATATTTTTAAATATTGATGGCATGGCAGTCTTCAGTGTCGCATGATGCTTCAGAAATCATTCTAATATGGTGCTCAAGAAACATTTCTTATTATTTCTCTTGTTTTTCGTGGAAACCATGATACTTTTTCCAGGATTCTTTAATTAATCGAAAGTTAAAAAGAATAGCATTTATTTGAAATAGAGATATTTTGTAACAATGTCTTTACTGTCAATTTTGATTAAATTAATGCTTTCTTGCTGAATAAATGTATTAATTTCTTTAAAAAGAAAAACTTTACTGACCCCAAACTTTTGTCTACAGCTAATAGTCCATTCACATGTTGTAATGCAGATTTTTGAATACCACCTGAAGTGCAGAATATGTCCAAATTGTACATAAAACATTTGGTGGCTTATTATTTATAAGAAAATATGCATAGAAACAATTGTGGAAACACATTTCCAAATCCAAGACAGGCATATAAGAAGTCATGTGACTAAATAATTTGCTCAGAGATGATTGGCTACTACTACTTCCCAGAATTGTCAATCTACCCACAATGAAATCTCATTTGTCCACAGTCATCTTTTAAACCACATTTTAAACGTAGAGGGCTCTATTATACCCGGTGCAATGCGACGCCAGACAAGTGTTGTTTGCTAGTTTCAGCCCGACGCAGTTATCATTTTCACGTCCACGCCACGTTGTTTAAATAGCAAATGCACTCACGCCAATCTGATCACCCATGGGCGTGCTGGTCTGAAAACAAGGTGTGTTCAGGCACATTGTTGGCACGTTGCTACTTTGAGGCAACTGAAAACGACTGCGTCATAAATGACAGTCATTTTCAGTTGCCTCAAAATAGCAATGTGCCAATAACGCACCAAATTTTTTGTGTTATTTAAAGTAGTAATATGCGCCTATAGGCGGGTGCACAACGTGCGTACACTCTGCTTATTACACACACAGGGACGCACAGCAGCACACAAACATTTTTAAATATTAAAAATAATAGGATTCCTCTCTGGAGAAGCATTCAACGTACAACTTTCCGCTCACAAATTCCGCCATGTAAATAGCGAATCCGCTATGGTGCGAGCACTACTGGCTTTTAAAGGGAATGGGAGATGAGACTCTGATTGGTTTATTGGTTACGCCCCAAAACACACCCATGACGAATCATTAAGAGACTAGGTACAACCCTTTTGGACCATGCGTCTGGCGCGCAGACCATTTTTTCTGTTGTTAAAATAGCAAAAGTGGATTCGGACACGCCCGAAGAGCATCTGCGCACTGCGCTTCAGACCATGCGCTTATAACGTTAAAATAGGGCCCCAAATATGTTCTGAATTAGCCGATCTGATGATATTTGCGTGTGTACAGAAAAAAATGCTAAAAACTTATAGCTGTTGTATCTGGTTAGGACACTGTGTTTATGTTTGTACAATAAGCCTATTACATTCGTCCATATTCAGCAGTGTACACCTGATTGATTTTTTTAAATAAACAAAATAATCAGAATCCTTAATGATTATCCAATTGAAATGATGCCAATATCCATTTCTTTCTCTCCCACTGATATACCGTCTAACTTAAAGAGTCAAATATCTAGCTGTGCCAGTGTTTCTCCCCCTGAAGACTAATAGATTCTCATATTAATACATGTCAGAGGTGGGAGGTTTGGAGCGATTTGTTTGAATGACTTGTGAAATGTGAGATCTGCATTTTGTTTGTCATAGTGGTTAAGATATAACATAGGTTCTATCCCTGGAGAGAATCTGCACCTGTGTGATTGAATCTCCCTGATTTAATGCACTCATCACTGACCTGTGCTTCCTTCTCTCCATCTCTCTCTCTCTCTCTCTCTCTCTCTCTCTCTCTCTCTCCCAGGAATGTGAGTTCAGCAGGAGAGGAGGCTCGGCGGCGGATGAGAGAGTGTGAGGGTCTGACTGACACGCTGCTTTTCGTCATCCAGACTTCCCTCGGAAGCAGTGAGATTGATAGCAAGGTATACTTTCCTCTCGGGATCTGTCCATCTCTCCCAGTGCTATAAAGGCAACCTGTTGTAAAAGTTTTTATGTGTGGTTGTACCGGTGCGTGGAACGCTCTGTAACAAATAAACAGCTCTGTGGTTGGCTGCTCTCTGAAGGTTGCGAAGGCTCGCTCTTCTAAATGGCATTCTTTAATCATGATTTAACTAGCAGCCCTTCATCAGGCCCAGCGTGCTAATAGCAGAGCAGGAGGGATGTATCCGTCCTAATGAGAATTGAAGAGCAAAGGGTGTGGATGTTCGAGCGTGGCACAGTTCTTTCCCTCTGGTCATTTTCAGACTTTCCCACAATTCTCGCTGTCTGAATCCCCCTGTGGCGCACTCTCAACCGCCGTTCTTCACGGTTTCCAAATGCACAGTATGTCTAATAAAAAAAATGTCTAATTTACTTGAATTTCTTGTGATAACTCTTCAGCTTTTATTGGCTGTATGTGGAGGGTTTTGAACTTCCTCAAAGGGTTAAAGAAGTAGTTCAGCCAAAAATGCACAATAATTCATATCACTAGCCAGTTTTCCATCCAAGGATTTTTTTTTTTTTGCGAAAAAAGGTTTAGCACATCAAAATGTTTACCGATATAGCTGATGGAAAAGCCAATTATCGATATATCAACACAATCTTTTTCCGTTTAAATTCTATGTCGATACTTGTTTGGAAACAGTTTTTGTCCAGAAAAATGGCTTTACCGCATATAAATGTGCCATCACATGACAGAATTAGCCTATACACTTATTGACTAAACTTGAGCGAGTTTGCAGCCCCATAAGACCCATATGTAAATAATATATGGATGTGGCATTTATGTCACGTTTTCACTCGTAACTTCATGAAACATGCACATCATTACTTACAGTGGATGTTCCCAATTGAAATGAGTCCAAAATCAACAATCCATTGCGACAATCACGAGATATTCCTCATGGAGGAATATATGTGTGTATGTGTATATGTATATGTATATATATATATATATATACACACTCACCTAAAGGATTATTAGGAACACCATACTAATACTGTGTTTGACCTTCGGAACTGCCTTAATTCTACGTGGCCATAAAGGGATGGACATGGTCAGAAACAATGCTCAGGTAGGCCGTGGCATTTAAACAATGCCCAATTGGCACTAAGGGGCCTAAAGTGTGCCAAGAAAACATCCCCCACACCATTACACCACCGCCACCAGCCTGCACAGTGGTAACAAGGCATGATGGATCCATGTTCTCATTCTGTTTACGCCAAATTCTGACTCTACCATTTGAATGTCTCAACAGAAATCGAGACTCATCAGACCAGGCAACATTTTTCCAGTCTTCAACTGTCTAATTTTGGTGAGCTCGTGCAAATTGTAGCCTCTTTTTCCTATTTGTAGTGGAGATGAGTGGTACCCGGTGGGGTCTTCTGCTGTTGTAGCCCATCCGCCTCAAGGTTGGGCGGGTTGTGGCTTCACAAATGCTTTGCTGCATACCTCGGTTGTAACGAGTGGTTATTTCAGTCGAAGTTGCTCTTCTATCAGCTTGAATCAGTCGGCCCATTCTCCTCTGACCTCTAGCATCAACAAGGCATTTTCGCCCACAGGACTGCCGCATACTGGATGTTTTTCCCTTTTCACACCATTCTTTGTAAACTCTAGAAATGGTTGTGCGTGAAAATCCCAGTAACTGAGCAGATTGTGAAATACTCAGACCGGCCCGTCTGGCACCAACAACCATGCCACGCTCAAAATTGCTTAAATCACCTTTCTTTCCCATTCTGACATTCAGTTTGGAGTTCAGGAGATTGTCTTGACCAGGACCACACCCCTAAATGCATTGAAGCAACTGCCATGTGATTAGTTGATTAGATAATTGCATTAATGGAGAAATTGAACAGGTGTTCCTAATAATCCTTTAGGTGAGTGTATATATATATATATGTATATATATGTATATATATATATATATATGTATATATATATATATATATATATATATATATATATATATATATATATATATATGTATATGTATGTATGTATGTATGTATGTATGTATATATGTATATATGTATATATGTATATATGTATATATGTATATATATATATGTATATATGTATATATGTATATATGTATATATGTATATATATATATATATATATATATATATATATATATATATATATATATATATATATTTGTGTGTGTGTATACAGATGCAAGAAAAAGTATGTGAACCGCTTGCAGAAAATGTGAATAATTTTAACTAAATAAGAGAGATCATACTAAATGCGTTATTTTTTATTTAGTGCTGTCCTGAATAAGATATTTTACATAAATAATTTTTTACATGTAGTCCACAAGACAAAAAAAATTGCTGAATTTATAAAAATTACCCCATTGAAAAGTTTATGAATCATTGATTCTTAATACTGTGTAACGTTACTTGGCTGTTTTTTTGTTTTTGTGGTGGTTGTTCTTGAGTCCCTTGTTTGTCCTGAGCAGTTAAACTGCCAAATGTTCTTCAGAAAAATCCTCCAGGTCCCAAAAATTATTCGGTTTTCCAGCATCTTTTGCATATTTGAACCCTTTCCAACAGTGACTGTATGATTTTGAGATCCATCTTTTCACACTGAGGACGATTGAGAGACTCAAACACAACTATTAAAAAAGGTTCAAACATTCACTGCAGGGGCAATTCTCGGATATTCATTTTAGGGGGGGGCTCAGCCCCCAATGAGGGTATGAAAAAAATGGTAACACTTTAGTTTAGGGTCCAATTCTCACTATTAACATGTAGCTTATTAGCATGCATATAACTAGAATATCGGCTGTTTATTATTACTTATAAAGCAAATATTAATGCCTTATTGCATGACCATATTGTACATCCCTTAATCGTACACAGGAATTTAAGCAGGGTTTTATAATGTTTTATAGTGCCTTATAATTAATCCCAAATGTGAGGTAGTTAGGGGGTTTCGGTGGCATGGTCCCCCGAGAAAATTTAGATTTCTATGATCTACATATGTGCATTTTAAGATGTTCTGAAGGCCAAAAAAAATTTGATAACAATAGCTTGAAAACCATGTCAGTGGGCAGTAGATTATTTATCTTTCTTATCTCCACATCTCTCTTTTTCTCTCGCCCTGGGGGGTGGGAACTTTTGCACAGGATGAAGATATTTTTAAATATTAAAAAAATGTCATTTAATACTGCCCTTCGGAAGCAATAGAAGATACTTGAATGTTTCCCGGAAGACAAATTAAGTACAATTTACCTTAATCTTCAAATTCAAAAAGTTTTCACCCCCCAGCTCTTAATGCATTGTGATTCCTTCTGGAGCATCAGTGAATGTTTGAGTCCCTCAATTGTCCTCAGTGTGAAAAGATGGATCTCAAAATCATACAGTCATTGCTGGGAAATATGCAAAAGATGCTGGAAAACTGAAGCATTTGCAGGACCTGGAGGATTTTTCTGGAGAACACTGGGCAGTTTAACTGCTCAGGACAAACAAGGGACTCAAGAACAACCACCACAAAACAAAAAAACAGCCGTGGATCATCCAGGGAACGACACACAGTATTAACAATCAATGGTTCATGAACGTTTGAACAGGGTCATTTTAATAAATTCAGCTATTTTTTTGTCTTGTGGACTATATGTAAAACATTATGTATTAAAAATTACTTATTCATGACAGCACTACTACAAAAAAAACATGCTTTCTGTCATCTCTCTTATTTTGTTAAAATTATTCACATTTTCACAGATTCTGCAAGCAGTTCACATACTTTTTCATTATATATATATTTGTAAATGTAAATAGGAAAATGTTGGCGTTATTTTGTCATTTATTGAGCAGTAGGCTAGATTGAGCCGTGTACCTCCAGTCTTTGTGCTAAGCTAGGCTAGCGGTGGGTGCGTCAGACAGAGTTATGGCACGCACGGAGATAAGAATGGTATGTATGGACTTATCTAACTCTGGGGGATACGGTGAATAAGCTAAAGTCCCAAAAAGTCGGCGTGTTCCTTAAACTTCTAAATCTAATTATAAAATAGTTTTTTCTCCAATTTGTTGTTGAAATATAATAATTTATATATACACAGTGTCTGTCATTTTTTATGACAGATTTATTTAAACATACATTAAATAATCAAGACATCATCAACAGGTTAAGTAGAATATAACGAATATATATAGGCTAATATAGTGCATATTTAGCGAAAGATCATTTCTCTATTGAACTAACCAGCTGTGGACACTGAATGACATGTACTAAATGTAATGCTACGTGACATTGTTTACAAGCTGTTTTATTGACGTCTTTCCGCGGTTAAAACACTGAGCGATTACACAACATATGATATGTTTCAGTAAGTTGTAATGTATCCTCAACATACCTTAAGATATTCATGTTTATTCTTTAGGAAGAGATGATCGCATTTACTCGCTTGAACTGACGCGCCTATACAGTGATCAGTCAGGTCACATTAAAGAGTGTCAAAACGGCATTGATCGTTCAAATTTCATGATAAAATGGACTGAATACATAATATATTCGTGTGGGAACTCAGATTGAAGTATGTTCCGCGCGTAAAACAAGCCTACTGTTAACTGTAAAAGATTGCATTCGGAACTGTTTGGTACGAATACATGTACCGTTACACCCCTAATATATATATATATATAATATATATGATATAGTTTTTGTTATTTATCAGCAGTTTCTTAGCATGAGAATGTCCAAATGTAATAAAAATGTAAGAAGTGTTCTATCAAACGATACCTACCTTTTTCCACTCCATCAGCGCTTTTTTGGAATTGCGCTCTCACGCTAATTTGCCCTGTTTAGTAATTCTGGCCCTATTTCTGTAACATTTCCTGTAAATGCACCTATAAATGCAGCCTATGGTTACTCCTTTTTTTCTTCCTTATTCCCCATTTAGCTCCTTTTAGAGCACGAAGCTCTCTTTTTTTTATCCATCATTGTGCTTTAACACATTACAAATGCTCAAAAAAGCAACATCAACCATCTCACTCATCACTTTGGCTTTGGGCAATCACCCTAATCACTCCAATGTCTTTATGTGTGGTGATTTGCCATGAGCTGTTTTCGCCAGGTGTTGGCCCAGCAGAGCTATAATTGCTGAAAGCATGCCGCCCGTGGTCTTAATGTGCTGTTAACCTGTGGTTGGTCAAGCTCTCTCCTGTTGACTTTTGCATTTAAAATCAGGACCTTCTAAATTGCTGCCAATAAGAGAGATGGTGTTGCCCCAAATGTCACCATGTGCAATATTCATTCAGTCACACATTTCCAGGGAAATTTCAGCAGAAATTGTTTCGTTTTCCTTAAACACCATGGAAAAAGCAAAGTCATTCTTGTCTGGCACAGAGAAGGCTGTTGTAAGTCAATATGTTTCCGTACGTCTGAAATGCCAGTGCATAATTCTCAGAGCATTTCTCTGATTACAGTCATTATTTCTGTTTGTGCAGGGCATGGTCCTCCTCATTCCATAATGGGGGAAAAAAAGAAAAACGTGGAGATTGTGAAAAACACTCGTTTTTCATCATCATTTTGCAAGCATTTATTTTCTATTTTCTGCTGTCAAGCATTGTGCCTGCTCTGCTGTGTCTCCTTGTAATACCCTGTTAAATGGAGTGTGAGCCGATGGATTTGGCTGGTCATTTTTCCCCATCTGCGGGTATATCCTTTAATCACATTTAAATGGGAGACCGTGTCAGACATATAATTAAGTACTTTCATATACTTAGTGCCAATGCGGCCTACACTCCCAGCCAACACTCTAAGAAAGATGAGACAGAGGAAATAAGGAAGGAAGGCGAAGTGAAAGAGAGACATGGACAGAGGAAAATATAAGGGTGAGATAGAAGAGCATCTTGAAATAGAAGCTAGGTTTTAAACACCGTAGGACGTAACCTTGTTATCTTTGACCTGTCCTAGAAATGTCAGTGTTTCCTTGAATACAGGGATCTCAAAGTCAAGTCAACTAATAGTTTAAAGAACTATTTGCAGGCCCAATTTCAAGATAAACTACTAACACCTAAGAGGCTGTATGAAACCGTATGATCTTGAATGCCGTTAGTTTGACACCTCCTCTAATGGCTGCTTTTGTTTGTTAATCGTTATTCAGCTGAACGGCAGAACAAGAAGTGCATGTAGAGTGCTGTGTGTGAGACTGAACAAATGTGTGTGTTCTCCTGTCTTCTGTCCAGCATGAATTGAATAGATTAAGTTTGGCCCCTCTGGCCAGATGGGCTCTATCAAGAACTCAGTGGTGCTAGACTAATACCTGCGTCCGTCTCTCTTTCTCCGTCAGACCATAGAAAACTGTGTATGCATTTTGAGGAACCTCTCGTATCGGCTTGCAGCTGAAACGTCTCAGGGACAGCAGATGGGGACGGACGAGCTGGATGGCCTCCTGTGTAGCGATGCCAGCGGGAAGGACGGAGAGACCTCAGGCTGCTGGGGAAAGAAGAAAAAGAAGAAGAAGTTTCAGGACCAGGTGGGCCGTTAAGTGCAAAATTTACAGGCATTTGTAGCTGTGATGTGACCATTACCTGCTGACAATAACTCAAACACATTTTGCTTGGGAATCAAGGTTCAGAGTAACATGAAAGAGGCATTTAAAGTCAACATGAAATCCAAATGTCCATTATTTTCTTTAAAGTGCCCCTATTATGCTATTTTTAAGGTTCCTGGTTTTGTTTTGATGGTCTCTTACAATAGGTTGACATGCATCAGAGGTCAAAAACACTTATCCTCAGCTACAGCTACAAAAACAGCTATATTACACATGAAATTAAAAGTTTATTATTATATTAGATTAGATTCGATTAGATGGTGTGTGTACATCGGCTTTACACACGTTATTGCGGTGCAATGTGGGATTGAATTAGTGCACTGTATAACGTCCACTATGGTTTCGGACACCACTACAAATGGCTGTCCCCTCAAATAATGCCCTATTTAAGGGTATAGGGGGCGATTTCGGATTCAGCCAAGGGCTACAAGCTGACAAGACACACCTTGGAACAATCAGACTAATCAACAGGGAAAACTACAATGAACTACAAACATGGCACTAGAAACAGGAAATGCAGCTAAAGTCCTGACAAGACATGGGCAACATGTAACAGACATGAGAGATATAAGCTTTATCTCACAGTAAAATGCTTTTCTGCTTTTTAAAGCGAACCGCGCATAAATTAGATATTCATATTCTGATATGATCTAACACAATTAGCATTTGACACACACACCCCTCGTCACCTCAGAATAATCCCAATTTATGTTTCAATGAGTTCCCCAAATAACAGATTTACACAGCATCCTTTTATCAATTACTTTCTCTCCAATTGTAACGCTCGCCACCTACAAAGAGACACACCGTCAGACAGTGAGTTTCCTCAGCGACGCTCTTTGGCTGATAAATCACAGTGTTTGTGGGCGTCAGACTAAAAGGAGGAGGAAAAAACCCCAACCTTTTTACAGGCAGCTCCTCCATAGCTGAGGAAACTCTTCATTAATCTCACGCAGGCAAAGTCAGCCGTTATTCACGGAGGGAAGCGTGGAGGTGGGTGAGCTGTTGTGTAACACAACTCCCTCTGGAGATGTTCCGATCCAGAGGAGCTATAAAGCTAATAGCCAGTGATATATACTGTAGCCACTGATAGCTGAATATAACCCTCTATAACTTTGATACTAGCTAAAATAAAACCTGCATTTGCTGCAAGAAAGTGATGTCCATCACAACACGCTCCAGTCGCTACGTCCCTAACAAGAAGCAGTCAAAATTTTAAAGCACTCAGATTCGAATAATACATCAAAGCTATTGCTCTGTTGAGATTATGACAGCATAGACTGTTGTATTAAACATAATTTGGGGATATTTTGCATTTTCTTTTCTAGTTGAACATTCTAAAATATTTTTTCATCATTCATTGCCTCAAAACCCGTACATACGTTTGCAGATCTGTTTTAGGATTCAGTCAGATGTGTCTCTTCCAATCAGATTACAGAAAGAAAGGAGATGCAAGGATATTCGCCTATCTCTGTGGACGGCCATTTCTCCCCATTACCTAAGGTGCCCTCTCGTATCATGTGCCAGACCTTCTCCTCAGCCGAGACGTTTTGAAAGAGGACACCTGGGCCTCCGGGCAACACAAGGCTAATGTACTCTGTTAAATCATTTATCACTAAATGGCAGTAAGGAAGCCCAGGAAACCAGAGCGTGCCGCCGCGGCTCTGTCAGGGCAGGGCAGTGGCGTTTAGCGTAGCTAATTGACTGAGAGGAGAGAGTATGTAAACCAGAGCAATTTCAACCCACCGAGCACTGAGACCCTTCTTTGAGTTTACTTTGAGAAATGGGGCATGGAGTGCTCATTACTCTCAATACTTGCTGACAAGGAAAGGGCAAGAGAAAGTTTTTGACAATTTGAGATGCTTATTTACGCTCTGATACTTCAGAAGAAGCATTAGGATCACATTGTCATTTTTAGATTTATCTTCTATAATTTTGTGCTGAAGACTAGCATTTGAGCAGATTTGACTCATTTTAGATGACACATTTTAGAAGTCATCTAAAGACACAAATCAAGTTAGATTTTTACATTTACTGAAGAAAACATTAGTGGTTCACACCAGAGTATAGAGGCTTAAAATGTACAATAGTAATGGGTCAATATGACAAATATGGATGTGCGAGATGATGCAAATCTAAGTCTAGTTCACACAAAGATCCAAGTTCTTTCATGCATTTTTGTATTTTCATTAATATGTACATTATTTTCCATGACAAGTGGTCATATGTGTAGCCATCTAGTAATAAAATATTGGTAACACTTTAATTTAGTGTTCTTGTTACACATAGTACATGTAGTAACTATAGTAATTACTATAAATGATGCATAATTACATGAAACTAACCCTAAACCAAACACTAATCCTAACCCTTGAAGTGCATGTAGTTAATTAATATTACTCTGTATTTAAATGTATAAATGTATTATTACACTGTAACAAGGACACCTTAAAATAAAGTTTAACCAATATTTTGTGTACATATTTTATTTTTTTAATCATCATCATTTTCTTAGGGTTATTAAATTTTACCTGAAATAACTTATCATTCTCACATCTTATAAACTGTAAAATTATATATCTTTTTAAAAATATAATAAAATCTTATTGACTTTGGTCAACAGGGGTCATCTTTTTATTTTTTTTAGGTCAGTTAACAACAAAATGGCTGCTTGCATGTTGGCTACATCTCACTTTGGCAGACAAAAGTTCTCCAAATATTAATGATATTTTAAAACAAAACTACTTTATTGCTTGTGTTTTTAAATAAATAATAAAAAAATATATATATTACAAGGATTTCAGCATTTTTCTTGGTTACACCACAGATTGCATCACCTATATTTTTATTTTTATTCAGAAATTTAAAACGTTCATCATAAATGGGTTTAGATTTAATAGATCTGGATAAAAATGAGCTGTGTGTCGTTGACCCTAATGCTGTCCTTTTTTATTAAGTTCTGAAAAAAGCAATCAGTAGCAATTTGTGTACACCAGGCGCGACCTTTACAAATCCATTTGTCCTGTCGAGTGCTATACTACATCAGAAATAGAATGGGGCATCAGTTTACTTTCGGGGGCTCGACGTATCACACCTCGCACACCGATTATAATGGTTTCTGTTGGCTTTTGTCACACGTGTTGCACCACTCACTTCCAACGTAGACACTAAGGCTAAATGGGAGTAAAATCTTGCACGCACTGTTTGCATATAGTGAAACCGCAGATTAAACCAAGTCTCCTCTCAAACTCTCTCCATTTCTTCTGCGTTCACCGTATGGAAAGAGCTGCAGCCTCACGGGGGCTTCTCCACCCTCCAGCAGTTGATTGAACAACAGAGCTGCTCCTCAGAGCTGGAACTGGGGGGAGATGAAAACAGACTCATTAATAATGAACGGAGAGTGAGGCTGAGTGCCAGAGCTAGTTTAAGATGCTGAGGTATTTCACAAGTTGCTCTGCCTGAAAGTAGGTCAGCCTGTGAGACCAGCACTTTTCAAACTGACTCACACACACGCTTCAGTCAGCCGAACACAGGCTTACAGCTTGTCATTCCTGCCTGGTTCTGGGTTTATTCAGGACCAGATTTGTCAGGAGATCTCCTTGTGCTGTGTTTGTGTGTGTGCGGGCAATCGACTTTTATCCTGTACAGAATGATAGTGATTTTATCTCAGGAGTTCACCAGGTCACTGTACTGTAGGTCGGATGCCTTAATGTCATTGGTGGCAAAATCTGATAACACAAGATAAATAAAACAAAAAAAAGTGTTTCTTGATGCTAAAAATGAACACTCTGGAGGGGCAAGTGTTTGTACAGTATATAAACGACATCATATCATGATGAAGAGAAACAATTATTGATTCGTGAATCAGTTTCACTCAGAATGCAAACCGTTTCTGATGTGGTTATCCTTATATATATTTTTTTTATTCTATAAATATACAATACTGTTCAAAAGTTTGGGCTCATTAATATTTGTTTAAGAAATTAAATTCAGCAAAGAGGCATTAAATGAATAAAATGTGACTAAAGATATTTTTAATCTTACAAAATATTTTTATTTCAAATAAATGCTGTTGTTTTAACAAAAGAATCCTAAAAAAATGGTTTCCTCAAAAATATTAAGTGGAACAAAATCTGTTTAAATATTGATATTAAGAAGAAAGAAGCCTAGAGTAAATTCAGCATTCTTATCACAGGAATAAACTACATTTTAAAATACATTCAAATAGAAAAGTTACTCAATTAAAAAAAATAATAATAATATTTTTGTTTTTACTATACAAATAAATGCAGCCTTGGTGAGCATAGAAGACTTCTTTCAAAACCTTTTTTTTTTTTTTTTTACCGACCCCAAACTTTTGAACATTAGTGTATATACAAGTCATACAGAAGAGTAAAAGCCTCACAATAACATTAATTTCTCAGTCAGATCACATGTTCTTCTATGACTTCTTATTGGTAGTCAAATAGCTGCATGTTCAATGTGAACATGTCTTTTAAATGTTAATGGTGATGGATTTTGTGTGTGTCTTCCTATCTGACTTAGTTGTTTTTCATGTCACACTCTTTGTTTCTGTAGTGGGATGGTGTGGGACCGCTGCCAGATACTGCGGAGCCCCCCAAGGGGATTCAGATGCTGTGGCATCCTTCGATAGTAAAGCCCTACCTCACCCTCCTGTCTGAGTGTTCTAACCCGGACACGCTGGAGGGGGCCGCCGGGGCACTGCAGAACCTGGCTGCCGGGAGTTGGAAGGTAAGCCCTTGGCTTGGTATGCAAACACATATTGTTGTTTAAAATACAAATAGATTAACTGATATTTATGCGTCAGCATTCATCATTGGTTTTGCTTTGTGGATTTAATTCTTATGACCCGTGTGAAATATATGACCATTTCAGGCTACGTCTACATGAATCTGGATACATTTGAAAACAGCGATTTCATTTCAAAATGTTCCCTGTTCACACTAGCATTTTCCAAAAGTTTCTCATCCACATTGAAACATCTGAAAGTGCTTAAATCACCTTACTGTGCATGCGTAAAACATACTAAAAGTTCACAAGATGATACCGAGAGAGAGCAGACATAATACATTTCTCAACTATTCTTCTGGCACGATCATTTTACTAGCAAAATATCCCACCATGTTACTTTCATGTTGCACTCAAAACTGCGTGGTCTAAAACGCAGTTTAGCCGCAGGACAGAACATGGCGAGTAAATTTAGCAATATGAAGACTGTACAAAGGAACATTTCTCTTTAGCAGCACTATGAAAGTATATAGTATATAGCATAAGTATAATATGCGTCAATTTCAAATACCTCAATTTTCACAGTCCACACTACAATGTGAAAAACTGCATTTTCAAATTTATCCTCTTGGGAGAGCATTTTCAAAAAGTGGACGGAAGGCCAAAACAGAGAGAAAGAGATGCGTTTTCAAACAAAAACGTATTAGAGTGGACAAGGCCTCATTATCTGTCAATGTATGTATTTGTTTGTTTTTGTTGTTATATGTCTATGAGCGCATCTGCCAATTTATTTATTTTTATTCTTAATTATTGGTATCTTTCTGAGTGGAAGCCAATGGTTACTTAGGGTTAGGGTTCTTTAAAAGCTATAAAAAGAATTTAAAAAAATATATATATACACATTTAATTATTGTACTATATTTGATTTGTATTTCATTATTGGTATCTGTCTCTGTCTGAGAGCAAGAAAATGTACATTTAAATTTAAAGATTTAAAGAATTAAAAATGTGGAAATGTTGGTTACACTATTTTAAGGTGTCATTGTTACAGTGTAATTATATTTAAATACTAAGTAATAATAATTAGCTACATGTACTCACTATTTAGGGTAGGATTAGGGTTTGATTAGTTTGATAGTTAGTTGCATGTAATTATGCATAATTTACTGTTACTATGGTAAGTAGTACATGTAACAAGCAACATGCAAAGAACTACTCAGAACACCTTAGCATAGCAACTTATTTTCAGTGAAGGGTATATTCGCTAAAATTATTGAACGGTGTGAGGAGAAATGGTGTAATATTGCATTTTTCCTGATCTGAAACTAGTTGCTTTCGTCAGATGTTTAAACCAGCACCAGTCTCCCGCTTGGCTTCTACTTCTCTCTTTGTTCTCACATCCTTTTTACCGTCTCTCAGCGACAAAAGCTTGTTTTATCTCTGTTGCTGGAGAGCTCTAATCCACCCGATGTGCTCTGCAAGATCAATACTCTCAGATGGAGACAGATGCAATTGGATTGGATTGGTTTTGAAGTCTCATAACAAGTTTAGACCCCCTTCAAGAAGTTAAATGAAAGCGGTGTCCCTACGACCCCTTTCTATACCTACAGGGCATCAGGTTGTATACGTGTTTGTGGTTGGGTGGAGTTTGTAGGAGAGACAAACGGGAAAGCAAAGGAGAGAGGAAAAGACAGAGTCTGTCTGCACATTTTGTCCAGTTCACAAAAAAAAGGCCGCTCTGTTTGTTCATCTAGATGAGCTGACATTGAGCCCTGGTCTAATATGTGTGAACAAAGCCCTTAACTTAAGACGGATAAAAAAAAAAAAAAACACTTATGCTTGAAGAAAGCTTTGTCATCAAGAACTCCTTTTCAATTACATTTTCAAGGATATTTATTTTATCGCATTACTTTTAGCACCAATATAAGTGGTAATGAACTGTTCCATTTGATATATTTTACCTGATTCAATACAACCTCAGCCAATCTAGCTTCCAGCACAACTCCACAGCAATACAAGAGAAACTTGCATTCAGACACTTGTCGTTGTCACGACTGGTTAGAACAGAAATGAAACTGATTGCTTGTTACCATGTACAGATTGCAGACACCATGTTAGGCAGCATCCTAACTCCAAAGGAATCTCACAAGTGATTGATTTGAAACTCTACATGTACAGCGTTCAAGAGTCTCGACTAACAAGCTGATTTTAATAGTTTTGGAGTTTTGCATTAGCTTGCTGCTAGTCTAACAGTTTGGAGGTAGCAGCACAACTGTTTTCAACATTGATAAGAAAGTTTCTTGAAAATTGAGCTTTGCCATCACAGATATAAATTACATTTTAAAATGCACTGCCCAGCCAAAAAATATATTTATTATTATTATGATTATTATGTTTCTAGCATATTATATGTTTGGCAACAGTTCTGCTTACCCTAATTGATGAAGTGTGTTTCTTCTCATTTCTTAAACAACCAGGTAGGAAGACACATCATGGCCATATTCCAGGATGACAATGTCAAGATTCATCAGGCTCAAACTGTGAAAGAATGGTTGGGAGGGAGCATGAAGAATCATTTTCACACATGAATTGGCACCTCTGAGTCCAGACCTTAAATTCATTGAAAGTCTTTGGGATGTGCTGGAGGAGACTTTACAGAGTGCTGGACTCTTGCATTGCCAATACAAGATCGTGACCAAAAAATTATGCACTCTTGACGGAAATAAATGTTGTGATGTTATTTCCATCAAGAATGGGTCTCCATCAATTAGGGTTAGAAGAACTGTTGCCAAACATATAACATGCTATAAATATAATAATCACTGCAATAATGATCCGATCATAGACTCTTGTAACGAGGACTCATATAGGTTGGGATCCATATGCAGTTTATTAAAAGTACACAAACTCACAGTACAAGCAGGCGTGGATCGGTAAACCAGGGAGAACAGCAATATCAGAGGCAGAGCAGAAAACGTGGTCATAACAGGCAAAGGGTCAGGGCAGGCAGCAAACAGTCGTGAAACAATGTCCAGGCAAACAGAGGTCAAAGGGCAGGCAGCACAGGGTTGTCAACAATAGTCCAAGGCAGATTCAAACACAGGCAGGAGAATAAAAGGGGGAAATAACACTTAGAAATGCAGCCAGGGCAAACAAGACATCGCAATGAGTGTGTGTGTGTTCAGGGTATAAATAGGCAAAGTGATGATGATCAGGTGTGCAGTAATCAGTCCCAGAGTGAAGGTGCATGGGAAATGGAGTCCGAATGAAAGTCAGTACTCTGGTGAGTGAGACCTCTGGTGGCCGACGGTGGGATCTTCACCGGCGTTTGTGACAACTTTTTTACGCATTTGCCTATTTAAATCCAAACAGCGATTTATTTATTTATTTATTTATTTATTTTTTGGCCAGGCAGTATGTATTTAAATTGTAAAATATTTCACAATATTACTGTTGATATACAGTATATTATAATATATATTATAATATTAATTTTAAAATATGTTTTTGATCAAATCAATGCAGCCTTGGTGATCATAAGTTAAGAAACTTTTTTTAAAAATATACCGACTCCAAACTTTTAAACTACAGTCTAAGTAGCTTATTTATGAGCAGTATTTTGCTATATGGGATTAATCTTTTTAATGCACTTGGCAATGACTAACATCTTTGACGGACATAGGTGATGCTTTTGAATTTGAGCAAAATGAGGTATCTTATTAGACTAGTGTTTGGAACCACTTTCAAGTCTGGAGTGCTCCTACTGTATGTGTGTAAATGCTGTCTAGGTTGGCAGCTTACAAGGCTTTGGGACAGAGCCTCTCTGTCATTGTGTTTTTGTGTCTCTTTTTCTTATGCTCACATACAGAGGTCATCAGAAATGAGGAATGTGAGAGGATGCCCTCTGGGCCGTGTGTGCTGCAGTCTCCCCTGTTGCAGCAGAAGTGCCGGGTAGCAGAGAGTCGAATCTGAGCTGACACTCCGTCACTGATAAAGGCTGATCCCACAGCTGGGGTCATGCATAGAGAACCTGAGAGAGCAAAAGCTCTGAGCTAGTGTTAGTCTTTCACTGTAACCTGGGGAGTGTGATTACACTGTCAACGGGGAGCTGAACCAAAATGAGACACTTTATTGACATGTGCCCACATGGCATATCCAACTATGAAGATGCACTTCATGATCTCCTAAACACTGCTAATATGTAGAACTGTATCTAGTTAGAAAACTGTAATAATATCCAGCCATGGTGCCCTTTTCGTATTTAGCAACTTATACCTGTTTATTTGTTTGTGTCTCCCCTAGTGGTCAGTGTACATCCGTGCGGCAGTGAGGAAAGAGAAGGGTCTGCCCATCCTCGTGGAGCTGCTGAGGATAGACAACGACCGCGTGGTGTGTGCCGTCGCTACCGCGCTCAGAAACATGGCCTTGGACGTCAGGAACAAAGAGTTGATCGGTACGGTCCTTTTTTCCCCCTCTCTTGACTGTCGTATCTTATTTTATCAGTCACTGTGATTAACTTTGTTTCAAATGGTTCAGGGCCATTGGATTTGTAGAGCTCAGGGTTAACAGCTGTGGTCTCTTTGGCTTCTCTGTAATGAAGTCCAGTCTCTTGTGTTTTAGCCAGTGTGGTAAAGAGGGCCGTTCATAGCTCTCAGCTCAAAGGAAGATAACTGTCATTTTATTATTACACATTTTCTGGCCACTCATTTTAAATGGGTTAGGAAGCACCAGGCTGCACAATCTAGGCTTGGCGGACGGCTTTGGTGGAACTGTGTATATATACACCGATCAGGCATAACATTATGACAGGTATCTCTTCATCACGGCACCTGTTAGTGGGTGGAATATATTAGGCAGCAAGTGAACATTTTGTCCTCAAAGATGATGTATTAGAAGCAGGAAAAATGGGCAAGCGTAAGGATTTGAGCGAGTTTGACAAGGGAGAAATTGTGATGGCTAGACAACTGGGTCAGAGCATCTCCAAAACTGCAGCTCTTGTGGGGTGTTTCCGGTCTGCAGTGGTCAGTATCTATCAAAAGTGGTCTAAGGAAGGAACAGTGGTGAACCGGCGACAGGGTCATTTTAGATCTGGTCTGATTAGGTCTGGTGTTTTTTTCCCCAAGGCTCATTAATGCACGTTGGGAGCACAACGACAAGTTAGGGGTGTTGGCTTGGCCTCCAAATTCCCCAGATCTCAATCCAATCGAGCATCTGTGGGATGTGCTGAACAAACAAGCCGATCCATGGAGACCCCACCTCGCAACTTACAGGACTTAAAGGATCTGCTGCTAACATCTTGGTGCCAGATACCACAGCACACCTTCAGGGGTCTAGTGGAGTCCATGCCTCCACGGGTCAGGGCTGTTTTGGCAGCAAAAGGAGGACTAACACAATATTAGGAAGGTGGTTATTATGTCATGCCTGATCGGTATATAGTTAGGTATATACCTGATCGATATATATAGTTTAGATTGTTTTTTTTTCATTGCTGACTTTATTGGACGTGGTATGCAACTCGAAAATTTTGCATGGAGGCTACTCAAATGTTTGTTTAAAAGTAACTTTTGATTTGCGTTTTGGTTTCGTTTTTTAGATTGTTTTGGTCTGGAGTTTTTTGGGGGTTTTATGTGGCTTACTTGCAACTCAAATATTTTAAAGGTTTGCATGGAGGCTACTCAAGTTGTTCCTATTGAACTGCTTTGATTTTTGTTTTTATCGTCTGGCTTTACTGAAAGTGACATGGATTGTTTTATATTTGTTTTGGTTAGGGTGCTTTGTTTAATTATTTATTTTTGTTCGACTGATTACTGAAAGTGACATGCGACTCAAGTCTTGACAGTTTTGCTTGGAGGCAACTCAAAGGATCATTCCAATTGAACTGTTTTGATTTTTGATTTGGCTTTTTGTTTGTTTTTTTTGTTTGTGTTGTTCAACTGACTTTACTGAAAGTGACATGCAACTCAAATGTTTTGGATGCTATTCAAAGGGTCACTCCAAATAAAAGTGAGCAACTGTCTAAATCCTTTCTCAGCATCATTAGCAAAGCATACATATAGTTGTCACTTTGAGGAAGTAATTTAGCCATTTCTGATCATGTGATCATGGGTGGCACGTCCTCAATTAGGCAAATTTTACCCAACAGAAAATATAAATGTATTATAAATTAACATATTTTTATGTTTGTTTACCACAAGTGCCACAAAAAGCAGCCATGTGCAAGTTGAAATAAATGTGAAAGAATGACACAAGGCTAAATTTGACGCAAATGCTTTATTTGCTACAATAATCTTATGGATAGATTTTGCTGTGTTAAGGCAACAATCAGATAAAATATACAAGTGTGGGGTATTCCAAATGCGTACATGCACAAGGCAGTTAAGCCATGCACCCTTTAGAGTGCTCACTTCAAGTGCTCTGTCCTTCAGAGTGAGTAGGGCTACGGATGAAAGTAATGCTCACTTTCGATGGAATTCGCCCAATATCTTTTTGAGTGGTACTTCATCACATTTCCACTGTTTAGAATAAGATTAACATGGAAGAGATGTGTTTAATCGCTTGGTGCGCTGCACCTTATAAGGAGAGCTCATGCCTCTGAATAGGGAGGACAATATTTTCATGGTCTTTGTGACATGTGACCATGTCTTCATGGTCATTGCTGACTAAGAATGAACCTTTTCTGTTTCTGTAAGAATAAGGTGCTGGTAGTTCTTTCATTGTTTACTCTCAACGGAGAGGTGAAAAGTGACTCTGTACCAGGATAGTATAATTGTGTTTCTCCTCCATGACGATATCCATATCTGCTTGTTTATACATGTCCTGTATATGACCTGTCCATAATTGATATTATTTCCTCCAATCATGTGTCATTAGTTTTGAGGTTCCTGCAACTGGGACATGACCTTACCTTCATACAGAGCTGCAGGTGTTAAGCATTGCACTGCCTCAGAATTAAATGTATTAACAAGTACATGACAGGATCAGACACCGCATCACCAGGCTTAGTCTGAATGACAGGAAGTGGTCCGCGTTGGGTTCCCGTTGTCACATGCTGACCCGTCGCATCAGGTGCTTAATTAGAGCTTTTTTTTTTTTATTCCTTCATCGCATCTCACACTCATTCACACCCTTTGAAATTCTCCCAGTGACATCACCAGCAGACTATTGATCTCACCCGCTAATAAACGTGGTTTCCCTGGCGAGTCTCGCCGTCTCCATGGAAACGGCTCCCTAGTCTTGTTCTGCTGCCCCTGTCAACTCCCAAAACAACTGGTTTGCATTTGCCACCTGGAGTCCGCCTATATTTGCACATCATTCAAAATCATTACTGATTATGCAGATCGCATTGTCTTCATTATATTGCCATTGAAATGTGCTTCCTGTCTTTGTAGATTTAGCATGTATAGATGCATAGATAATTCAGAAATATCTTGCATACAGTACATGTGATGCACATATAAATGGACTACTTGCACTGAGCTTCGTGACGCACTTTCATTTTGAAGTAGTACAACTCGTTTATTTCCGGTTATGTATATGTTCAATGTGCTGTAGTCATTAAGTTGACTAAACGCCACTTAAAATGAGTGTCAGCAAGAAGATTTACTGTACTGCTACAGGTTAGTGGGGAAATACACTGCCGTTCTTTGATGAATAGAAAGTTCTAAAGAACAGCATTTATTTTAAACAGAAAGCTTTTGCAACATTTTACTACCGTTCAAAAGTTTTTGAATGGTAAGATTTGTAATGTTTTTAGAAGCCTCTTATGCTCACCAAGGCTGCATTTTTTTTTTTTTTTAAATTGTGAAATATTATTAAAATGTAAAATAACTGTTTTTTATTTGAATACATTTTAAAATGTATTTTATTCCTGTGCTGGCAAAACTGAATTTTCAGCATCATTACTCAGTCTTCATTGTCACATTATCCTTCAGAAATCATTCTAATATGATGATTTGCTGCTCAAGAAACATTTATGATTATTATCAATGTTGAAAACAGTTGTCAAATGTCAGGATTCTTTGATGAATAGAAAGTTCAAAAGAGCAGTATTTATTTTATATAGAATATTTTGTAACATTATAAATGTCTTAAGTCACTTTTGATCAATTTAATGCATCCTTGCTGAATAAATGTATTAGGTAATTTCATGAACTGGCTTCTTTTTTTTTTTTTTTTTAAACTTATGACGTTTGCGTGGTTTTTACATTCAAAAACATCATAATGAATAAGTAATAGGCTATTTTCTACCCTGGTTTTGAGCCTCTCTCATGGAATGCTTGGTTTTTATGGGCGTGCCGCACTGAAGACTTGAAAGTAAACACCCACTGCTATGATTGGATAACAGTTTTGCATAATAATGAGTTTCGGCTCCCCCGTCAGTACATGTGGGAATTGTTTTGGAAACTTCCAATGTGGAGAAACGGAAACCGGAATCCGCCCACAGGGCTCGCAAAATGTCTTTATTAAATATGAATGTTATTTTTTTATTACTTGGCCCGCCCTATCGGTGGATATAAACGTGAACCGTGCATAACACACACGCACACACGAACGTACGCGCCTCACTGCAGAATCAGTGGGCTTTGCGAGCCCTGGCCCAGATAGGGAATTCTGATCACGAATCGCAGCACAATTAACCAACAACACCACAAATAAAGGATTCTCCAGCCTGTGACAGCGTGCTAAGTTATGTTCACTTAGACACGTACACATAATCAATATCAAACGATCTGTAACAATGCAATACTGTCACCTATAAAAAACATTTTTTACTCACATTAGTGTGTTGCTTCATTCATTCATGTAATCTCATCCTGTCTGCAAATCCAGTCTCTTATTTACAAACGAATCCATGGTGAAATCTTATCCACGTGACCTGGATCTTCATTAAAAATAAAGTTCATCCATGCATTCATAGTATTGGAATCCGAATGAAGCTTATGCGGCATGTTTATTGCTTGGAAGTTCGATCCGGTTTAGAACCAGGTAGGCCTCTATGTTATTTATCTATAACATGTCAGACACGAGTCGGTGGGCGGGGCTACAGAACCAGGCGTTCTTCTTCTTCTGTTGAGGCGGTGTTTCACTACACTCTGACGTCACAGCCTGGCACATTCTGAGATCGAGCATTTGCTGGGCCTGGTGTCAATAAAAGCTTTTCTTTGACTAACAAGGAAGTTTCAGCTCCGAAACTTACAGGATATTCTTATATTACCCTGGCCTTTTATATATCAAAAGCTCAAGGGAAAGTTGATTTCTTAGTTCTTTTTCAAAAACAAAAAAAAATCCTACTGACCCAAAACCTTTGAATGGTAGTAAAATGTTGCAAAAGCTTTCTGTTTAAAATAAATGCTTTTCTTTTGAACTTTCTATTAATCAAAGAATCCTAAAAAAAAAGATTTTTTGGAAAAGACCGCAGGTTCAAGATAATTCATGTTAACTCTGAGAACATGATTCGTTGTTTTAATGAATTGACAGCCATAAAACATAGTAATATTTTGCTTTCTCATGTTACCAGAAACTTCCGAGTTGTAATAAGTAGAACGCGGAAGTAGTTGTACAAATAGTCTATTGCTATTTTTATCAGATTAGTTTAGAGTCCATATAAATAGTACATTCATACTCTAAATTGATTCGTATTGACAGAAGTGTGTGCATTTAAACACGGTCTGTGACTAGCGGCTATTATCACACTTTGCTTTTATAGACAGTTCAACATGGCCATCCATCAAAAGCTTTTGAGAGCCGTGAGCAATAAAATCAAGCAAGGTCCCTCTTTTTGTATATTCTCCCTTTTCCTTTTCCTTTTATCCATGATTTATTTTACATGTTTGATCACTGAATCTATATTTGAACTATTTTACAAATTTAGGGATAGAAACTGGGCACATGAATGTAATGTAAATAGCCAATTCAGCTCTGCCGTTTGACCACGTATTAGATTGAAGATTGTTTTTTATAAATTAATTTAACCACCCAGTTTCAAAGCATCAAGCTTTATCCTGGATCTTTGTTACTGTATGCTGATAAACTGCACATTGCAAGATCAAAAAATTATTATCTTTTTTTAATTTAGCTTTTTTGTACACTTTTGAAGCTCACTGACATTTATAGACCCTCAGGTACAGTACAAATGTAATCTGTTTCTTCTGCTTTGACCTTTTCTTTTTTATAATTTATAATTTCTTGGAAAAATAGATTTTTCTCCTGTTGATGTATGATTCAATAAAGAATATCCTGTTTTAGGATATAGTATACAAAGTGTCGGGGCAATAAAAACATGTTTCCAAATTACAATTATGTGTTTTTGTTATGTCTTTAGGAAGCATTTAGCTAAACTTAAATGTTGTTACAGTAGTCCAATGCCCATAAATGATTAGTAAACGATTATTTACAAATAATGAATAGTTTCAACTTTAGATTGGGTACTGCAAAAACATGAACAAATAATTAATAAATTATTTGTATAAAAAAAAACAATAATAATAATAATAATAATAAAAAATACACCACAACAAACGAAGACCAAAAAAATGACCTTTACAGACTGTGGTTATGAGTTAATGAATAATATTTTAACATAGTGTAGTGATAGTGTGTGAAGTGCTTACAATTACTAATTAAACACATTTGTTACAACATTTGAAAATGTAAAAAAGTGCATTAGGTAATACAGTGTATGAGTTGAAGTTTAATGACATTTGTTAGCATTTTATTTATATTAAATAATGATCTGTTAATCATTATGTAATGTTTAATACATTTAATAAACATTAACAAGCATATTATCTTATATCTATTTGAATATATATTAACTAATGATCTGTTAAGCATTATATAATGTTTGTTAATGATTTATTAATGAAGCTTTTAATCATTGTAAAAATTTTGTCAAAATCATTTGTATTTTTTAAAAAGTGCATGATCATATGAATTGAAAGTTTAATGACATTTGTAAGCATTACAATTTACATTAAATAATGATCTGTTAATCATGTAATGTTTAATAAGTTAATTAGTAAACATTAACAAGCACGTTATCTCATATTTCTAGATATGTGAATTAACGAATGATCCGTTAAGCATTATAATGTCTGTTAATGATATATTAATGACAGTTAATATAAAGTGTTACCAGAGAGAGTCTCACTTCATCTACTGGATTGCCTTGAGAGAGAGAATTTGGGATGTATAAATGTATAATTTCGTATAATATAATATAAAAAATATTATAATATACAATATGATTATATATATATGTCTATATATATCCATTTTGGTTTGACTGTGTATATATATATGTATATATATATATATATATATATATATATATATATATATATATATATATATATATATATATATATATATATATATATACACAGTCAAACCTAAATTTATTCAGACACCTTCAACATTTTCTCACATTATCAGTTTATTCGCTATAATTTAGAAAATGGTAATAAAATATGACAAGAACTCAGAGTTAAACTGTGTCAGAACAAATTCATCTTGATAATGTCAGATAACTTTGTTAGAAAGGTATGTCATGGGGTCATGGGTTACAATTCAACCAATCAGCTGTCAGCTGTTCAATTTAAGTACACAATTAGATAATACCAATTTAGGTCAACCAATGACCAAGCAATGCTTAATTTTGTTCAGTCTGTGGTGTAAAAGGTCACATTAGCAATTAAAGAAAAAACACTTCAGCAAAACATGGTCAGGTCAAAATGTCTGAATAATTTTGGTCCCAAATTTTTATAAATTTTACTGGTAGTCCACTGTATGAAGAATTTTTAGGTGTAATATGTCACAGTTTACTTTATTTTGCTATCCTCACTTACATAAACTTACATAAACTATAGTGTCCTGCACCCACTAGTAAAACATTATATCCGAAAAAATTTTGGTTTGACTATATTATACTTTTCTTTTACATGTTGTTATAAAATATATATATATTGAATGAAATGAAACCTTTTTTAAATTTTGTGATATTTATATCTGTATACATTATCAATGTTTTTTAAATATATAATATGTACTATTTTATGGACTCTAAGAAATATTTTTTGTATTGGCAAGTGAAAAAAACTTCTACCAACCTCTGCGTTAAGGAGGAGAACATGTCAGTGGGGTTTATGTGAGTTTCGGTGGCTGAGTTAATGTATGTAATCCCCAAGATGCTGTTTGAGGCTTCAACATGCACAACATCAGGCGTAGCGGGCATTAATGAACACAGACACAAGTTAAGCATAGCATTGGATGAGCAGCGGAGTAGTTTGATTTTGAAATCAGAATGCCTCTCCAAACTTTCAGGTGGCAAAACTTTGCAGGCGTTGAAATAGGAGGATATTGGTGTGGGCATACGGGCCATGATGAGACACGTTCTTCAGAGGACTAGCAGACAAAGCTCGTGGATTTGTTGGAAATGTTTGAAGTTGTGCTGTATGTTTGAAAACCAGCTTTACTCGGCTTGTTTCGAAGGTCCGATATTTCAGTTGATGGAGAGGGATTTGAAAAGTTCTGATCCATCATTGAAAGTTTCATCCCAGATTTGATGACTAAAAGACTCATATTTGCCGCCCACCTGCACACAGGATGAGAAAAGAGGGCATGTGCTCAACAGACTGGCCTTTAGAGAAATAACCAAGTGTGTGTGTGTGTGTGTGTGTGTGTGTGCAGCTGTGACCAATCGACGTCCTCTCTCGCTTCAATTTGCAGCCAATCTTCCCATCTCTCTCACGCTCCCTCATGCATCCGTTTGGTCATTTTTCCATCTTCCCTTCCTTTATCTGTTTTCTCTCTCTTTCATTAGGATATTGCCAGAGGTGCCTCGCAGCAAAAGAGCTGCTTCATAATAATGACACAAGAAAATCACCACTTTATCTTTTCTGTGGCTAAATCCAGCCATTCACTCTATCTTTCTATCTGTCCCGGCTGCCCCTCCACAAGGTGGCCCTGTTTAAAATTGCATCCATAATTCTTCAGAAAATGCTTTTGCTTTTAATCCAATATGACAGACATAAAAGCTGGTAACAGAGAGCGATATAGCGCTTGAAAGCCATGCTGCCGGACCTTCTCCTTTCAAATAGTCTCCACAGTGGCTGATTTCCAATTTAATTTGCTCCCTAACCTTTAAGAAAAAATTTGTTTTAAGGTCTGTCTTCGAATGTCTTGTCTTCTCTTTTATGTCCAAGTCGGCCATTTTCTGCCAGTGGGGTTTGAACCTGCTGTTAGCTTCGTTAAAAAAAAGAAAGAAAAAAAAACACCCTCTTTGGATCCATTTAAATGTTATTGCGGGATAAAGGCTCACAGAGTTGCTGCCCAAAGCCTTTCACCATTGTGTGACATTTCAAACCCAGCCGAGAACCCTGAGGCCTTCATGGAACATTTTACCAACTCTCTTTGAACTCAGATGGAGAATATTAATGCTCTTCATTTTATTCAGATCCATTTTAATATGAAAGTATATGTCATTCCAGTCATTATATACAGTTGACAACCACCTGTGCGTGCAAAAACAATATGAAATTAATATATGAAACTAAAAGCTAATATTAAAGTAAAAAGTACAAAATAAATAAATACAATTTTAAGTAAAAATAATAAAATATGAAATAATGAAAATTAAGCTGAAAATAAAGTTCAGCCAAATTGTCTTATTAAAAATTATTTTTTTTAATTTATTTACCATATTACAATATATTTAGTGAAATTAAAATCTTAAATTAAAATGTACAAATATATGTGTACATGATTGATGATTATTTTAATGGCTTTGCAGTGTCAGCAAAACATTGGGAAAATTAATATTATTATTCTGCAAAGATGCATTCAAAGGGCCAAAAGTGACAGTAAAAACTTCTACATATTACAACAAAAAAAAAAAATTCTATTTCAAATAAATGTTGTTCTTTTGAACTTTCTATTCATCAAAGAATCCTGAAATAATGTATCACAGTTTCCAGGAGGAGGAGATGGCGGGCGAGTTGCGACATGCGACGGGAGCGCAGACCACCTTGTCGGGTGATGTACGCAACGGTCGCAGTGTTGTCCGTGCCGACCAATACATCTTTGCCCCGTAACAGCCTTTTGAGGTGGCTCAGTGCAAGATGTACTGCTAGCAACTCAAGGCAGTTGATGTGCCAATGCAGGTGCGGGCCCGTCCAAACCCCTAACACTGCATGCCCATTGTACATGGCCCCCCAGCCCATGGTGGAGGCATCCGTGAAAACCACAGCATGCCTGGACACCTGTTCCAAGGGCACTCCAGCCCAAAGGAACAAGGGGTCTGACCACAGGCTGAAGGTTTGGCGGCAGGCCGGTGTGATACTCACCCGGTGAGTGCCGCATTGCCACGCCCATCTTGGGACTTGGCCGTGAAGCCAATGCTGAAACGGTCTCATATGAAGCAGAACGAGCGGTGTTACCGCCATATGCCCCAGGAGCCTCTGAAATTGTTTCAGTGGAACTGCCGTCCTGCCTTGAAACGTTTTCAAGGCAGTTCAGCATCATCAGATGAACTGCCATCTGTTCGACCGAATCCAATTCCTTACCGAGAAAAGAGATCCTCTGTCGAGGAAGAATCGAGACAGGTTGATCGCTGCAAACCAATCTCGGGGGCGGATGCATTCGAAAATGCGTTTCCCTTCTTGAACGGTAGCTTGTAAAGGCTCAGATTCAGAACTTGCAAGATTGGCCGTAACCCACTGGTTTTCTTGGGTACAATGAAGTACGGGCTGTAGCCTGTCTTCATATCGGCTGGGGCGGCTGTCTCGTGGAGGCGGCCCACAGCAGGGTGTGAGTGTGCTGTGCAACACTTACCTGATTCCACGAGTGGGCAGAGGGTATGTGAGAAGGCTTGGTTGCGTCCTCGAACCGTCCACTGCTGTCCGCTGGCGAAGGAGGATGAGTGTGGTCTGGCGTTGGACCGCCCACAGCTCTCCAAACCCCTTTGGGACCCATATATAGAGGAACCGCTCTTTTTTTTTGTTGAGAATTTGGATACCACTGGTTGTGACACCAGCGGCAGAACATAATTTTGACTCTCTGCCCGGCCCTTTGACTCTCTTAAGATTCTCTGCCCGGCCCTCCTCTGGGGAAGAGCAGCCCCACCCATCTCTGGATCTCCCTTCTCAGAGGTGATGTTTCACCAACCGCTTAAAGAGCAGCAGAGACGGGTGGCATCGTCTTCCTGCGGCGGACACAGTAGAGCAGGCTGTGCCAAAGTTTTTTGTTTGTTTTTTTTGCAGGGGGCGACGCCTTTGTCGACGAGCAGACTGAGGGGCGGCCCACGAGTCACTCTGATGGTACGTCAGGGGAAGCTCTTGATTGCCTCAGCCTGCTACCAACTGCGAAGAACTGCTGGGCCCAGTTCTCGACAATGTCGCAGAAAAGGCCACCTTGTGATGGGAGCATCAAGAAAGCATACTTTGACGACCACTCGCACCTCAGCATGGCATCCCAGCGGGGAGTTTCTGGACTTCGTCTGGCTGAGGGCCTGCGCCGTGACTTTGATCACGGTTAGTCAACATGCGCAGCTCAACCCCGACTCAGAACTACTCTCGTGCATTAAGAGTGCAGGGCGGAGGTGGTCTGCGCACAGCCACCCCACCGTTGAGGGTAGTGAGAGAAAAAACGTATGCAGTTTTGGCCCCTTTGGCGTTCCATATCTTTGGCACCAAAGTAGTTCCATACTGCCAAGTTTTCCATGCACATCATGGAAAGATCCCGAGAAAGCATGGCTATTAATTCTGAATCTGATTCCGCAAAGCACACACCAGAGCGCAACAGCCCTCTCTCCGATGCAGTGATTGACATCTGATCCTCAGCTGGTGCCCCGAATGAAACGCTAGGTTCCCACATAAGAAGGACCGGCAGATTCCATCCAGAAGCTGCACAGCTTGCAGTGCGCTAGAGGGGGAGGGGCCCTAGGGGGTTGGTTCCCTGAAGGAGAAGCCCTCCCCTCCACATGACACGCAGAAAAGCGAGAGGTCCGTCTGGGTTTCCTCGGTGGGCAACTCTCATTGATCGCCGCGGTCTCTCAAAGTGTCGAGCAGACCCACGGCTGTACTTTTACACACAAGCGGCAGCTGGCCAACAACAAAGGGGACTCAAGCTTCCCAGAGAAATAAGAGTCGTGACCGGCGTGCCGACGTGGTCATGTTCTCATTAGAAAACGTGAACCACCCACGAACGCCATCTCAGCATGCATACGCTCAGACATGTAAAACAGTGCTCGTGGCCGTCGGTGAGGACAGGAAACAACTGCATCCAGAAACACACAGGTAGAATGTCATCTTTAAAAAGACGCAAGCTCTATCTGTGTAGCTCTTCTAGGAAAACTGCTCTCCGCGGTGCTGAAGTACACAGGGGGATAGTCGCGGCGACACAGACAATGTGCAGCCTGTTCTCATAAAAGGCGATCTCTTACCAGCCGTGTAAACTGCTTTTCAGCGCTCTTAACAGCACACCGAACCAGCTGTAAGAACAGCCTTTTGTTTTTGCTCAATAAAACAAAATAGAAAAAGAAAGAGAGAAAATCGACCATGCTGCAGTGCCGTCACTCCAACACCAAACGAGGAGAGGTCCACCCGAAGAGCTTGACTCATAATGTTAACACACGCTTTGTAGAGAGGGATTTCAGAACAAACCATCCACCACTCAGCTCTGAAGCAAAAAGCTGATTTGATGCAAGCACCTGTGCCTCATTTATACCAGTAAAAAACACTGAACACTCAGCACTTGAGCTTGAAATACTCGCTCAGCGCCTCGTTACGCTCATGCCGTTTTAAAAAACGCGGCACTCCCATTGAAAACAATTGGATACGCCAGTCAGCCGCGTGAAAAAACGCTTTGGTGGACACACGGCCTAAGCCCTGTTTGTGAAACCAGGCCTCAGATTCCTACAGTATATAACCCTTATCCACCAAGGGGTCCTTTCTGTGGAATTCAAACAGATATATTTTGAAATAATCCATTCTTGCAACATAGTGTATAGGTCAAAACTTGTATATTGCTTTTTGTTTTGTTTTTTGTCCTTTTCTGGATCATGGTCACTCAAAATTATCATTGTACTGCATTCAAATTCCTGAAACATATCTACTTTTATGTTATACAGAAAGAGCATACAGGTTTGGAATGACATGAAAGTGAGTAAATAAATAACAATGAACTTTTCCTTTAATGTCCTTTACTGCGTAGGTCTATTAACTTGATCACAGAGAGTTTAGTGTACATAAAAGCAGCAATAACGGATGGGCACTCTCTCTCTTTTTGTAAATGTCTGTGGGTGCCTGTGTATTTGTGGAGCTCATGATGGCCCAGGGCCGTGTAGCTGATTGCCTGTTTTGTGGGAGAATGGGCTGTTATAGGCTGGAGGGTCTGCACTTACCTCTGATTACCACTAAGCCTTCATGTTCCCGAGAGCTCGTAGATGAGGCACTCTGAGTCAAGGTTAGCCTTGAGTCATATACAGTCGCTGGATCTCATCGTCATGTAGCAGAACCATCCAGCTGAGTCCATAAAGTGACTCTTCATTTATCACAAGGAGTGTGAATGTGTTACTTAAAGCCCTTTTTACTTTTCCAGTGTTGTTTTTCATGCTCAGGCTGACTTTGAGATCTCCACATCGGTGTTCAGAATCAAACCTGTCCAAATTGCAGTACTTCATGTTCTTGAAAATCAGAGGCTTTAAGAGTCCTAAGCTCGAGATTACTCATAATCATGCAATCTTGTGTTTAATTGTGATCATAAATCCTAAAACTGGACTAAAAATATCCCACACTTCACCTGTCTCACCTCTTAATTTCTCTGTGGGATCCTGATCATGATGCGTGTCCTCCTGATAAACTTTTTTTTTGTCAGATTTGATGCATCAAATCATGTGCTATAACTTTTCATATATATACTTTTCCAGTTTTGACATCTTTCCCATTCTGTCTTTTAGACACCAATCACACAAAGAAGGTGGATTACATTTATTGTGACCTTTCACATTAACTGAGCATTTCTATTTGACAGTGATCTAAACATATGCACTTCAAATGAATGCAGATTAATAAAAGAGCTTGTTGTTTGAATATTGGAGATTGGATGAACGAAGAGATGATATCTAATCAATAATTGTTTTCAGTAAATATCATATTTTTCCCACAGTTCGCTGTTCAGAGAAATCTTGCGTCTCATTGGACCGCCTCCATATTTTCAGCTCACGCAAGACAGACGATTTTGCCTGCGGGTACAAGATAAGGAGACACCAATTAACTGGAAGCTTATTGGTGATAAAACAGAGCCCTTCTGCAGTATGTTTTATGTAGAAAATGATGTCTGTGTTTCTTCTTCGGAGACCATTTGGAATTAGCGGAAAAAATTGAACAACCTTAGATTAATTTCATTAGCTGTGTGCTTCTGTGATAGAATAATAGGGTGCCAGAAGGAGAAGGACTCTTCTGTGTTTCAAAGGTCAATTTATTGGAACGTTTGGATGATTAAAGAGGCAAGGAATCTGGAAAATACTCTGTTGCAAACTATTTTCTTGTTCTTCTTGAAATTGGATGGCTACTTAACAAAAATATCTTGTAGGCTTATGCTTGTACACAATAATACAGCAATAATACAGATGTCTACACAATAGAATTTCGTGTTTTGTTCTTAGTTAAAATTAGAAATCCTCTGGAGCAGCAAAACAACAACAATAAAATGACAAAATGTAGACACTTGTGATCTATGCGTAGTGGGCTTCCCTCAAGCTGTTTGCATTTCTCCAATGCAGAACTAAATGTGTGACATGTAGGCAATTCTAGATATCCTCAAGTGAAAGCAACAAATATATAATGCCATATTTTGACATGGCAGTACCAATATTCCTGTTATGGATTTTAAAATAGAGGAGGCACACTAATTGTAGCGGTCTAAGAGATCCTCTCAACAAGGATTTTTATTGATATTATTATCATTTGAAGAAAAAATCCATTCTGTCCTTTTAAATGTCTGTGTTAAAAGCATGTTCGGCCATTTAATGATGTTGATTGCTGTCTTTATTCATTTTTCATTTGTAGCTGCTGCTCGAATGCTATCTTTGTTGGCGATCTAATATTCAATATCTCTACTCTCGATAATTAAGGTAGTTGCTAGATTATCAACAAATCAGTGGTAGCAGTTCAAACTAATATCACGCAATTTACATCTCTGCGTTGATTGGTTGATACACCAAGGGAGGCTAGCCTCCTCTGCGATGTATTTTTTCTCAACACTTTAACCTCTGAATGTGAGATACTCAATAGTGATTGGCTATTTTTTTTTTTTCCAAGGGGGCAAAAGTCTCTGGTTATGGATTTGCCTCCCCCTCCCCTTCTCTATCCCCATAAACTCGGTTTAGTACATTTTTTTCCGAACAGCAGATTTGCACGTTCGGGGAAGAGCAGCGGTGGTTCCGACTTCAGTAATACTTTATGGTGTTACAATAGTGAAATTACAAACAAGAAATTCACATTCTGAGACATGAAATGAAATTAATAACTGGAAATTTTAAACTTAATTTTAATTGTCCTTCTCCCATTTTCCACCTCAAAATTTTGTGTAGGCTGTGCCTCCCCGAACAAGCTGCCACTGTCTGTCATATATATTAAGTGTATATCTGGTGGGCTACTATGGAAGTCTATTATAAAAAAATATCTCACAATGTAACTTTATATCTCACATATCCACGTATGTAGATAACTTTATATCTCACAATGTGACTTATTTTCTTATAATGTGACTTTGGAAGTGTAGCTTAATATCCCATAATGATTCTCTATATCTCAAAATGTGAGTTTATATCTCACAGTGTGACTTTATATCTCACAGTGTGACTTTATATCTTAAAATGTGGCTTTATATCTCACAGTATGGTTTAATATGTCATAATATGGCTTTGTATCTTATAATGTGGCTTTATATCTCACAGTATGGTTTAATATGTCATAATATGGCTTTGTATCTTATATCTCACAGTGTGGCTTATTATCTTATAATGTGGCTTTATATCTCAAAGTGTGAATTTATATCTCGCAATGTGACACATTTCACAGCGCAGCATAATTACTTCTTTTTTTTTATTTAATCTAAATGTTTATTTTGTTAATCTCACAATAAGTCTTGTTTACTATCTACTGTGCATGTGAATCAGTGCCAATTCCAGTGTAAATTACTGCAGTTTTCCTTTGTGTGGCATTAAAAGTGTGTTTAAACAAACATTGTATTTGCTGCTTTGATATGGCTTATATGTGGAGTAAATTCGCTCTAGGCAAATTTAACCATAATATAATTGTCTCATAATGCCGTGAGGGGGTGTCCCGTACACCACTGGATGAGAAAGGAGCACTCAACATCCTGTAGCGATCATTGCTCTTGTGATTGCCTGTTAATATCACTTAGTGTGTTACAGCACAAATTTGTCTCATGCTTCACCGACACAAACACATAAACTTAAGAATCATATTGTTTCTCCCACTGGTCAAGTTATTTTTTCAGTGCTGTGTGAGTGTTGCCAAGTCAATTTCAATTACACATCCACTGCTGTTCTTTTAATGTCAGAGATTTCTCACTTTCTCATATTTTCTTTCCTTTATTCAAATAGTGTGAGTCATATATCCACGCTGCAGTCAGGATAACTCCCCCTCCATAGAAATCCAGTGATGCTTAAACTGACACATCTGACACTCTTGAATTGTCGCTCCTGCATTATTATTCTCTAGATTAAGAATAAATTGTAGCACAATAGTCGTACTGACTGTGAAAAATGCCATCCTGACTATCATAATTACTCCAGCGCTAATCAGCACATCCTCATATGCTCTTTCTGTCTATTTTTTCTCTCTCTCACACTTTGTCTAGGAAAGTACGCCATGCGGGACCTCGTGCATCGGCTCCCAGGCGGGAGCAATGCTAGTGGGAGCAGCGGGGGTACGGCAAACAGCACAGCAGGTAAAACCATGTGCGATGACACCGTTACGGCTATATGCTGCGCCCTACACGAGGTCATCACCAAGAACATGGAGAACGCCAAGGCCTTACGAGACGCCGGTGGCATTGAGAAGCTCATCGGTATTGCTAGAAGTAAAGGAGACAAGTAAGTAATCTTTTTTAAAAGGTCTGCATCTTGTCAATAACCACTTGCAATCCAGTGTAACTGGCGTAAAATACCCTGAAGTGTTCGCTAACCACTAGGCCATGGCTTTGTTTTTGTTTGTTTTTCCGTGGACCCTGAGGCCTGTCAGTTATTTTGTTCTCCATAAACTGCGCATTGCTCTTGGAGACATTTTATTTTCCAGCTACATTGTTCCACTTTTATGCCAGCACCTTTATAAAGAAATGAACAGCATGAGTCAAACCGCAATAAGCATCTTATGAGCTTCAAGGCCACGTTGTCTACAGATGTTCAGATATATCATATATACATTCGCAACGTGAGTCGCTTACTCAGTGCTTGCTGAACTGTATTGAAGAAAAGTAAACTTGGACTAGGAACACATCCACTTTTGCCAATACAGAAAGAGCTGTTTTTTTTTTTTTTGTGGCATCCTTCAGAATAGGAGGCTGTATGTAGCAGTAATTTTAACATGGTTAAGGGGTGTTATCTGCCATGAAGTGAAGTGCGTGGAGTCCCTTAACTTAGATGAAAACAATTGTAACACAGCCTTGGAACTGGATTATCACTTTTGTGAATCACCAGGAGATATACAGATGGATCCAAATGAGACCACATTGAAAATCTGGGATTTAAATTGATTGTATTTTAGTCTAAGCCAAAGGCTTGTGGGCAACACTCTGAAACATAGCGCAACAGCTCTTCGGGCGTCCCAGCTTGTGGTCCGTTCCTGATCCTGTGCCCCTCTTTCTTCCCCTATTGCTTCCTGTCTGTCCTTGACTGTCCTATCCAATAAAGGCAAAATATAAAGGCAAAAATGCCCAAAAATATATAATATCATACAAAATAACATTTTTAACTAAATTTAACTAAAAAATAACTTTTTTACTATAACTAAAAAAATCTTATGTAATTTAACCTGGAAGTGAACAAATTTTCTACTGTTATTGTATTTTATTTTATTTCATTTCATTTATTTCATTTATTTCATTTATTTCATTTATTTCATTTATTTCATTTATTTCATTATTTTATTTATTTCATTTCATTTTATTTCTTGTGTTTGTGTACACTTGCCAGAAAAAATTTAATTTCTGATTCTGAAATAAAATAAAATGTGTTTATATAATTATACATTATACATAATATAACACTATATATGCATATACAATTATATATACATTTTTATTGTGAGCCCCCTGTATATAGATAGATGTATTTATATAGATGTGTTTATTTGATATGCATGATATGCAGGCAACAGGTGTTTGCTTCAAATGTGAGTCATCCAGTCAGATTTCAAGTCAACATCCACTCAGAATCTATCCCATATATTTTATAATGGTCATTCATTAATCTTTCTTTATGCTGCTTGCTTTAGTCTCTTAGAAACAGAAAGTGTAGCCAGCCTGACACAGCCTGATCAGTGAGTGATGACATTTCCTGCTCAAGTCAGGATGCACACTGTCAAAGACATTAATCTGACCCTCATCAAGCTGACACTTCATGCGACTGCTTTATATCCCCCATCAGCTATTCATACCCTGTGCCCACCCCGTTCAAGCCAATATGGTGATGACAGCTGCTTCCAGTTTCCTGCTGAGAGGTTATCAAAGGGACAAGCCACTCGGGTGCTTGTTTGTCTGAATATAGCACGAATGCAACCGGTTGATTTAGTACCAGCAAGTGGCAGCAACCATTGTGCTCGTTCTGATATGCATCAGGTTTGATGACTTTTGATTTGGAGCGGATTGATTTGGTGCAGATTGTGATATGTTCTCAACGCAATGTGCATGGCAGTGCAAAATAATACACTCACTGCTCTTGGCTGGATTTAAAAGCTGGATTTTAAAGCCATTTAAAATTGAACATTAGGCCAAAAAATAAACTGCCTTCCGGTTTTCATGTGCAGTATGAATACAGCCCAGACTATATACAGTTAGTGGCCAAAAGTGATGTCCGCCCTAAGAAAATTAACATCTTCACACTTCACACTTCAAATATTATTAAAATGTATTAAAGATTTGGTAGCATACAGCATAGCTGTGCTTGGAGTCAATTGTTTTATTTGTGATAATGCAAGGAAACCAATGCCAAATTTTACGGACATATTTTTTGCCAGGCTGTCATACAAAGAAATTATTAACACATGCAAAAACAAAACAACGAACCAACAAAATATTAACTGATTGTATTGTAGTCAATGTATGCTTATTCCTGTGAGCTTTTTTGTTTTTTATGCTTTTTTTGTATAGTAAAATAAAACTTATAGCTGTAGTTTGCCTTTTTTGCCAAATACTTTTGTCAGATAAATACCTTAACCAAGTTTAGTGTTTTGTTCTTCCCCCTTAAATAAAAAAATATATATATATTTTCCTCCTATTTTGATGGTTTAATTGAACTTGTAGAGTCATTAAAAACAAAAACCCTCTGGGCATTACTTTTGTCCCCTACTGTATATATCCGCTATATCCTATATCTGTTTACCATATATATAATATATATAGTGATTTAAACTGGACGCATATTTTTTATTTCTCTAATATATAATATCCTCCATGTTCTCCGTGTGCTGCCAAAACAGCGCCAACCCGTTGAGGCATGGACTCTACAAGACCCCTGAAGGCATCCTGTGGTATCTGGCACCAAGACATTTGCAGCAGATCCTTCATGGCCTGTAGGTTGTGAAGTGGAGCTGTTGGTCCAGCTTGGTTAAACTTGTTGGTCCAGCACATTCCACGGATGCTCAGTGGGATTGAGATCTGGGGAATTTTGAGTGTGGCAGGACACTTTATCCTGCTGAAAGAGGCCACTTCCACCAGGGAACACCATTGTCATGAAGGGGTGTACCTGGTCAACAACAATGTTTAGGTAGGTGGCACTTGTCAATTTTACATCCATATAAATAGTAGGACCCAGGGTTTCCCAGCAGAACATTGCCCAGAGCATCAGACTCCCTCCATCGGCTTATTGTCATCCAACAGTGCATCCTGGTGCAAACGGCGCACACATACATGGCTGTCCACGTGATGTAAAAGAAAATGGGACTCATTGGACCAGGCAACCTTCTTCCACAGCCCCAAGTTCCAGTTCGGAAGCTTGTAGGCACTTTCAACAGTGGACAGGGGTCATAGGCACTCTGATTGGTCTGCAGCTACACAGCCCCATATGCAACAGGGTGCAATCATAGACTGTGAAAAAATATGCACGTAGTGTCCGTGACATCACCCGTAGGTTTCTGAAAAGCATTTTTAAAGCCGCTCATCATTCCCGGATAACTGAAAATGGACAAAGAGGCGGGACGTGGGTGGAGCTGAGGGGCCTAGTTGCTGAAACCAAGCCTGCCTAGCTCGACCATAGTGGCAATCCACCTGTCACTCAAGGGGCCACGCTTTTAATTATGCAGAACTTTAAGGCTTAATATAATTTAAACAGGTGAGTTATAAAAAAAATTCATCCCCCTCACAGTTGTCATGAAGGGCAAAATTAGCTGTATAGACCAAAAACACTTTTTGTACCAGGCTGTAAACATGTTTTTTTTTCTGCTGTAAAGTTAGGCATTTTAACATGGGGGAGATACAGATTTGACTCCCTTTTGGAGCCAGTCTCTAGCAACCAGTCGATGAATTGCAGTTTAAGTCACTTCCGTGTTGGCTTCAAGAGAGACTGCTTGAGGTTGCTGCTTGGATGCAATGCAGCTGTGCGTTGTGACATTCCCCCCGTAACCACCATTAACATTTTGTGTGACTTGTGCCACAGTAGACCTTCTGTTGGCTTGGGCCAGACAGGATAGCCTTCTTTGCCCTTGGGCATCTATGAGTCTTGGGCAACACCCTGTCGCCGGTTTATGGTTTGTCCCTCCTTGGACCACTGTTGGTAAATTCTCAACACTGCTGAGCGACACTCAGCGACCCAGTTGCCTTGCCCTAACAATTTGTCCCTTGTCAAAGTCGCTCAGATCTTTATTCCTGCCCTTTTCTCCTGCATCCAAAACGCTGATTATGATACCTGATCTAATCTACCCAGACCTTAATATGTGGCCTTGTTATGAGATGATCAACGATATTTGCTTCACCGGTCATAATGTTTTGGCTTATTAGTGTATATATTCAGACATACTACTCATTTGACAAACTACTTTTCTCTAATTATGTAACTAACTATGTAGTTTCCCTCTCTGAAACATGCACTTATGCAGAATTCACAGGGAACCCAACAGTCTTCACGGCATTACATCACTGAAATGAAGGGTTTAGTTTAAGAAAGGGCCTGACTCAACTGAAGATTTGAGCATGTTAAAATCCATGTTGATGAGGGGAGGGACAAATCAAACGTACAGATCCACCTCTAAGAATGCATTTTGTCATTTATGAGAGGAAATGATGAAGGATGAGCGGCATTCATTTCCTCTATTAAAACCATGTTCACTCAAGGACGGCAAAGATTTTTTTCTAACTTCATTTCAAGTGGCAATTGTAAATTGTTCCATTGTCTCCTTTGAGCTGAAATGGATTGACTCAGCTTGGCGAAAGACAAAAGACACAGCTGTTCTATCAAATCGGCTGAAGTCAAACAATTTGTGTCATTTTTGAGAACCAAAAGATTGTTTCTTTTGTTTGTGGTGCATTGTTAATCATAACAAAAGCTGCTGTCCGTGTGAGATGTTTGCACAGAAAGCTGAGAAATCATCTGAGCAACAATGTGCCAGGATTGGATTTTAATTTTCTTCTGTTATGTTTTGGTATTGGCATTTTGATCTTTTAAATTTATCCAAAGAATTATTTTTCTATGATGTCATCCTTTGAACTACAGTTCAATTTTTTTTTATGTTTTTGAAAGAAGTCTCTTATGCTCACCAAGGCTGCATTTATTTAATCAAAAATACTGTAATATTCTGAAATATTATTACAATGTAAAAGAACTGTTTTCTGTTTAATATATTTTAAAGATTCTTTGATGAATAGAAGTAAATAAAAAGTAAATAAATATAATAAATCTTACTGAACCCAAATTATTGAACAGTAGTGTATTTAATAAGTAGAAAGAGTTTCTAAATCCAAAACCTTTTTAATTGCATGTCTTTTTTAAAATACATTTTTAATAAATTGATTATTTATTAATTGATTTAATTGATGATTTATTATTGTATATTGTTTGATAATACTGAATAAATCAGAAGAGGTCAATAAATAATGAAATAATGAAATAACTAATTGAATAAATCTTCCAATAACATGCTCTCAAAGTTTTATCAAATGGCTTTATTATGTCTTTTATTGTCTGGATGGTGACAACAATAATGACAAACAAAATAATGAATGACTGTTGAAGCCATTAATACCATATGTTCATTTATTAATGTTAAATCTCTACTTGACTCTACTTGCCTGTTTTCTTCTCTCTTTCTCTCTCTCTCTCTCTCTCTCTCTCAGACACTCACCTAAAGTGGTAAAGGCAGCATCTCAGGTTCTCAGTAGCATGTGGCAGTACAGAGATCTCCGGAGCCTTTATAAGAAGGTAAGAGACCGGCTTCCACTCACGACAGCTGTGTCCCACTTTATCCATCCCAACCTGAGGAATTAATTTAGCATGCTAACTGATCTCCCACTCCCACGCAATTGTGTTTGAACTTTTAGTTTGGAATGGAAAAAAAAAAACTGGAGAAGCATTTTTTGTACCCCTCCTCCCAGACAAAGATGTGCAAGCCACTGTTTATTCAGCACAACACCTTGTAGCCGACTACAAACATTAATCCACAGTGACTAGCAAAGAATGCTCTATTGAGCAGTAACGGCCAGGCTGACGAGATATTTCCATTCAATAAGTGCTTGTTGCACTTACTATTGTGTGTATCCATTCAGACGTGTCTCTCACAGATTATTGAGGTAAATTTTGGCTTTGGCTAGCGCTGACTGCATTTAGAATGTATTGTATGGTCTGAATAGAATCACAAATAGATTGACGTGAAGAGACCTTGAATGAATGTTCCCATATTTCTGTGCAACAGCAATTAACAGCAAACTAATTTAACGGTCTTATTTTTTAAATACCAAACCATGTCTTTTTTTAGCTAACCTATGGGGATTTATTTATAAAAACAAAAATCTTAATTGGTACTGTAGGTACGTTTTTAAATGTATGTGTATAATATATCGGAGTGTCTATTTATACTAAATGCAAAAAGTCTTGTTGGTAGAGGCTATTTACAATAACTCCGCCCACTGACGTCTGGTTGGGCCAGACAAAATTACGGAAGACACTGGATTGTCAATAGTAGCAATAGGGTATAAGGGTAAGGCGAGGGCAGAGAGTTTGGACACAAATTGACCCGAGTTCAAATCCGCCTGTTGCCGAACAGCTGTTGAACACCTGCTGTTAACAAGCAGAATCACTGAAGGAAAGAGAAAGACAAGAACTACAACTGACTTCAGCCACAGCCTTAGATGAAATCATCTGAGGATACAAGAAGACATTCGATTCTGAAGATCTCAGCAGAGGAGGATTAAACAACTCCACAAACAGCATTACCAGCTTCACGCATTACTAACCAGATTGACTTTATTTCTGTCATATTAAACTCAGTCATAAGATCAGTGAATTAAGCCACTACACAATGATCATATTCTTCTCATGGAGCAGCCGACAGCATCTGATTGTGTTTTCTCTTGCTTTTCTTGCCATTGCAAACTCAGATACAGCAGCCAGAGAAACACTAACATTAAAAAGTCGTCAAACTGCCCAACTAAAGAAAACACTGATCACCATGATGGTGACATAAAAAACCAAACAATTTTCAACACAAAATCAACAACAAAAAAAACCTCTGTTAATTCTTAATAAGAGCCTCTGTAGACGTATAACAGACATAAAGTCAATCTGGTTAGTAATGTGTGAAGCTGGTAATGCGGTTTGTGGAGTTGTTTAATCCTCCTCTGCTGAGATCTTCAGAGATTTAATGTCTTCTTTTAGCTACAGTTAATTTCATCTAAAGCTGTGGCTGAAGTCAGTTGTAGTTCTTGGCTGCGTCCGAAACCTGCAAAATGCTGCCTTCGGAGGACACATTTCAAGGCAGGAAGGCATTAAGGCACGTCCAAATCTAATGTTAGCTTCACTTCCCGTCTCGTGAGATACCTTCATCTGATCGATTTTCGAAGGCAGCATTTGTGTATCCTTCGCTGCCTTTGATATCCCACAATCCTGTGCTTTCCATTCTGTGACAGTTGAGCTGGGGAAAAAAGATGGCATCCGAAAGTTGCGTTTGCTGGTCAGTTTGTGTGTAAATGTACGTTTTTTACCAACATTTTCCACTGCTGATGTAATTTCTAGCGAGAAATTACTAATGTAGTAATTAAATATTTGTTTATTTCTTACCAAAGCTCTCTCTATTTTGCTGTAGAACATGAAATAGTTACACTGCAGAACATTAAATGGTTACACTGCCTAAGAAGTCTGAAACTGAAATTAGTTTCGTGAGGTGCCTTCATGCATAAACGCTGCCTTACAAGCCATTGTCTGATAAGGCAGCGAGGCAATGAGTCAGCTGCCTAGGTTTTCAGACGCAGCCCTTGTGTTTCTTTTTCATTCAATGATTCTGCTTGTTATAATCAGATGTCTTCAATAATGCTCAAACATCACTTAATTAATCACTTAATTGCCTAATTAACTTTAACACTGATTCAGTGTTACTTATAACACTCTGAGTGTGGACTCATATAAACAATGAGCAGTGTTAATTTAACACTGGGACATTTGCTGTGTGCTTGTTAACAGCAGGTGTTCATCACTAATGCTCAATCATCACTTAATTAATTACTTAATTATCTTATTAATTTCAACACTGATTCAGTGTTACCTTTTCACACTCTGAGTGTGGACTCATAGTGGACTTATATAAACACCAGCAGTGTTGATTTAACACTGGGGATTTTGCTGTGTTTTTTTTTATAAAAATGAAGAAAATATTTGAAAAGTGGAAATAAAGTGTTTGACGTGTGTTTAATAATAAATTGTTTATCGGTTAGGGTTAAGGGAATGTTTAGGGAGGGCTTTATTGTCCCGATATGGCAGCATCCATTTAATAATTTTAATAAGTGTAATCATTTAGACTCTATGTTATTATTGCATACCGTTTAATGTACAACAACGTTGAAGTTGAAGAGTATCAATAGTATAAATAGCATCTAATTACTATTTACACTGTAAAACCTGCACCTTTGGGGACAGTAATAGACAATGTGCTCATGAAGATTAAATTAAGGGTAACCTATTAACATGTAGCTAGATTGCTTGGGTTGTGTAGAGGGTATGCACGTGACATCACTGACTGCGGTTACGCCCACTGAGGGACAAAAAGACCAGGTGGCAGCATTGGTTTTCAGCGTGAATGCTGCGAAAAACACACAACACACAAAACACATCTAAAACGGGAAAGAGCTTTGGGATTGACTGTACAAATAGATTTGACAAGAAATCTGAGGTATATTTTTACAGACTGCTGAAAGCTACAGAAAGGAGAAGCAAATGGATCGCTGCAATTCACAGAAACAACTGGACTCGTCAGCAAAACGTGGATTTGCAGTTATTTTGTGTCAATATGTTGAATTTTGGGGTAAAATCATACCCTATATATTATATTGTTATATATTGTATGGAAAACTATAACATTGATATAAGTGATCACACGGATTTAGACCTACCTATATTGTATTTATATAAAGCGTTCACAGGCAAATTTGTTTCATGTAACGTTATTTCCCCGGCGTCGAAATCAGGCACATATAAATGTCAGGAAACACGATTCCTGGCTGCATGTCAATATCCATGGATCACTGGCAGACCACCGTCCCCCAACAAGCACTAGAAGCCTCTAGGCTGCAAGAACACACCGTTCCCCTTTGCTGAGCAATCTCCGTCCTGACATATACGACGCTGGGTGGTGAGGAACGTCCCAGACTGAGCTCTGTAATGTGTCGTTTTGCCTACTCGGCTCTGAAGAGCAGGTGCTGAAGAATTACAGCCCACGGAGATGGCAACGGATGCCACGCTGACCTTTAGAGATGAGAAAAGGCCACGAGCTGACTGCCTGCACCACCGAGATTAGTTTAGAAGTGTGTCTGCAGGAATGGAGGCGTCCCTTCCCCGAACTGTGTCGAAGAGAGAGCGCAGCGCTGGGCTAATTCACAATGGCTGTTTGAAAATCTCTTTAATGATATGTAATTAGGGATGTTTTCGTGTTTACCCCGCTGAGCTCGCCGCCATCGAAACCAATGTCGAATTACGAGCTCTAATTTTATGTGCACGTACTATTAATTACCCTCTGTCTTTTTTTTTTTTATATTTAGAGGGTTTGACGAAAAGGTAGCATACGTAGATTATAATGAAAGAGTGTAATTAGAACGCTGATTCCCATTATGCTAGCTGACTAAATATCTATAAATAATATCGAACAAAGGACCACAGCACTTGCAGGTTCAGCAGCGTTGTGTTTGCATGCCGCCTTGAGGCAGGTTATCGAGCAGCTGCTTTAGCTGACGCAGATAAAGTGATGAGGTCAAGGGCGTGGAGGACAGCCAGAGCTATAGATGCATCATCAGTCGTTAAATCTACAGTATTGCTTATTATATAAAGTTCTCACATTGATTTTGGAGGGATAGAGCCCTCTCGCACTCTTTTCAGCCCCCTCCAGACTGGGTTTACAAAGATTTTTAAAACCTCCCACAACCTAACCTGTTCCCTCCAACCCAGCTGAGCCCTGGAAATGTCACCGGGGATGGTATTAAGCAAAGGGCAGCAAGAAAGAGATTGCTATTATTAACATTTGCAGAGCCCCGTCTCTCATCTCATGAGTGCATAATGACAGTTGTTCCATGTGGATGTGTCTTTCTCTCCCTCCGTTGAAATGAAAGGTGTCAATTTGGATGAGTCGGGCCACCTGAGGCGCGATTCTTCGTGTTTTGGGGTGGTGTGACGGATGAAGCTGAGAGAGAAGATGGAACACAAAAGGGGAGGAAAGCGGGAACAAGAGGTTCGGGAAGCCAGACACCTCCCAAGGCTGTGAACAATGGCCTTGTGCCCAGGAAGCTTTTAGCCAGTATGGGAGGAAATTGTATTATGTAGTTTAACAGTCTTAAATAATATACTCCGCATTTAATAATATATTGAGTTGTGTGTGTCCAGTATGCTTTTTTTTTTCTTTTGGTTTCTTGTTTTATAATTTAATTATGAATTAATTAATTACATTTTATAAATTATTTTATTTTATTTTATTTATTTTTTTGTAGATATTTTGTTTTATTTTTGGAAAAGTACTATAGATGTAATTTTTATACTTTCTTAGCACTAAAATTATTGGTAACCTTAGTTTAGGGTCCAATTCTCACTATTAACTAGTTGCTATTAGTATGCATATTACTAGGATATTGGCTGTTTATTAATACTTATAATAAATGAATGAAGCATTTATATAGCGCTTTCATATGTACTACTGTACACCCAAAGCGCTTTACACTCATGTCAGGGGTCTTTCCTCAACCACCACTTATAAAGCACATATTAATGCCTTATTCTATATCCCAAAATCCTACTCAATACCTAAACTTAACAACTACCTTATTAAATATTCATAAGCAGTAATTAGGTTATTTATTGAGGCAAAAGTCATAGTTAATAGTTAGTTAATAGTGAGAAGTGGACCCTAATCTAAAGTGTGACCAAATTATTTTCTAATTTTGTTGAAATTTTATGTTTTGTTACTGTTTGCATATAATGATTTATATGTTTAAAAATATATATGTTTGGAGTTTGTTCATTGCATTTATGCCCTGGAAAAGATTAGATGTACAGTAAATTGATTTTTTGCAACTTTTAAAAATTGCAGTCCCAATTTGGCAAATAATGCATAAATATTTATAATTTTGCATTTAATTCATATAAAGTTATAGAAATTGATCCACTTAGAGATCTTTGAAGAAGTGCAGACGGTTTCAGCTCCATCTACTAATAAGGTGTGTGTGTTTTCGAGAAAGCCCAGAAGCACTTGGCTTGATTTACTCAGTATGACGTAGAGCTGGACTAAGATGAAGTGAAGTTCTAGCCTGAGAGAAGAGAGAAGTTGCTTATGCCATTGATCTTGAGCCTGAAGCCTCACTCATGTTGTGCTAAGGGGTGTTACATTCAGCCTGGCAGCCTCCTGAGATGCAATTCCACAGTCATCCTTACCCAACGCTCTCTACGAGGAAGTATCAGGGTAGTCAATTGCCTCAGCGACCCAAGGGAGCCAACGCAGCAAGAGCAACGCTCCTGGCTCTAGCCGCCTCTGGGAGTATAATAATGAGCGCTTGCCATTGGCTTGCTTCAGTGCACATTTCCACACCAGAAATTCTTTTCTTTTTTCTGTCTGACTCTTAAGCAGCATTATTGAGTAATCACAGGAAGGCAGGTTGCAATAAATGGCTCATCTTTGTATGGTCTGCTTGGTCTTTTCAGTCTTGGTCTGAGTCAGAATCAGTCCTGTAATGATTCAACTGGAATTAACAGAATTAACTGAGGTTTTCGGACCTATAAGACATGCGTTTTATCCAAGTGAATTTACCGCTCAACCTTTTTACACTTCGAAAGCAGTTACCTTAGCATGAAAATCCATCAATATAATGCACATTACTCTCTCAGCCCTGATAAAGAAGAAAGAAAGAAGTTATGGGACGTAATGAATGCAAGAAGATTCTTTAATCACATTGAAACTCAGTCTTCCTTGAATGTATTGTTTTCCAGTGGTGGGAATGTCTTCAAAGGACGTATCCATCCTTACAGTTATTTTTTATTGCACAGCCACCCCAACCACCCATCATCTTAAAGAATAAAAGTAGAAGTTCTCATTTCTTCCTCTCGTGGGAACCTGAAATTTCAAGTAATACTTACAACAGCGTGAGTAAAAGGAAATGACAAAGTCCCCTACTGAAGAGGTCTTTAGTCGACTGGTAACAAGTGCCGTTTTCTCCCGTTCCGTGCCTCTCTTCACGCCCCTTTGAGCCTTCAAATACCTGTCCAATGTCATTATTTGCAACAGGCACATTAGTTGGAGAGCGGTGGCTCCTTCTGCCAGAGTTTCTGCCGTGTTGGGGAAAGTGGGGCAGCTTTGAACTGCACAGAGTCGGAGGGACAGACTCTTTGATCTATACCTCACCTTTCCAACAAAAGGAATGTCACGGAGGGGCAAATGGGATGTCAAGGGTAGTGTTCTTTGTCCCTTTTATAAAACTTGTTCAGTAGCCTGGGTTTTCAGACATTCTCCTTGTTTCCTCATAGCCTGATAACACAGCTATATTATATTTTGTTAGCAAAACTTGTTCGTTGACCCATTCTGAAACCTTGTGAGACTTTTGAGTAATAAGATGAAATTGTTTCCTCATTGCTTAGCTTTACTTATTTGGTGGTTTTATACTTACTCTCTGCTCTGAATTTACGTAAATGTCCACATGAATCAGCTGTATGAATCATTTGACCTTTTATTCAGTGAGAGCAAATTTATAATCTCATGCGAGCTCATAATATCTTATACAGCCACCTAGATCCAGTTTTAATGAGTACAGTCATATTTTATAACTATGAATGCACAATATACCTGCACCACATATACACCGATCAGGCATAACATTATGACCACTGACAGGTGAAGTGAATAACACTGATTATCTCTTCATCATAGCACCTGTTAGTGGGTGGGATATATTAGGGATATATTACCATTTTGTCCTCAGAGTTGATGTGTTAGAAGCAGGAAAAATGGGCAAGCGTAAGGATTTGAGCGAGTTTGACAAGGGCCAAATTGTGATGTCTAAACGACTGGGTTCGAGCATCTCCAAAACTGCAGCTCTTGTGGGGTGTTCCCGGTGCACACAGTACATCACAGTTTGTTGCGTATGGGGCTGCATAGCCGTAGACCATTCAGGTCCCCTGTCCACTGCCGAAAGCGCCAACAGTGGGCACGTGAGCATCAGAACTGGACCACAGAGCAATGGAAGAAGGTGGCCTGGTCTGATGATCACGTTTTCTTTTACATCACTTGTACGTCACTTACCTGGGGAACACATGGCATCAGGATGCACTATGGGAAGCAGGCAAGCCAGCGGAGGCAGTGTGATGCTTTGGGCAATGTTCTGCTGGGAAACCTTGGGTTCTGCCATCCATGTGGATGTTATTTTGACACGTACCACCTACTTAAGCATTGCTGCAGACCATGTACACCCTTTCATGGAAACGGTATTCCCTGGTGGCTGTGGACTCTTTCAGCAGGATAATGTGCCCTGCCACAAAGCAAAAATGGTTCAGGAATGGTTTGAGGAGCACAACAAAGAGTTTGAGGTGTTGACTTGGCCTCCAAATTCCCCAGATCTCAATCCAATTGAGCATCAGTGGGATGTGCTGAACAAACAAGTCCAATCCATGGAGGCCCCACCTCGCAGCTTACAGGACTTAAAAGATCTGCTGCTAACATCTTGGTGCCAGTCTAGTGGAGTCCATGCCTCGATGGGTCAGGGCTGTTTTGGCAGCAAAAGGGGACCAAAACAATATTGGGAAGGTGGTGCCTGATCGGTGTATATATATAATTGCTTTAGAAAATGACAATGCAAAAAGTGGCATCTGCAACATTGTTTTTGGATATTAGACATCTTTTTAATTTATTATTATATTCATCCCAAAAAATATATCATTATTAATTATATATTTGGTTGATATTAGATATTTAATTATGCACATTTATGATTTTTCATGTTGCATGATAATGGTATGTTGTGATGCCTAAAATCACATGTAATTTATGATGCTTCAGATTTCTCAGAATAGGCCTGATTTATCAGCCACTTTTTTCAATTATTTTTAATCAAGTTCATCATATTACACAAAATTGCACAAAGTTTTCCCAAAACTTTTTGTCTCTTTTTGCTTCATACTTTGAAACCTAACAAGCTTCAATGTTTTGATTGTCTTGTCTGTTGTTCTTTTAAATAATGTACTGTAGAACATGACCATATGCTCTCAGTCTCTGTACATTCAGCAAGACCCACTGATTCATGTTCACAGTGACGTGTCATCGAGCCAGTGGCCAATGGCTTTATTTTATCTCCTCCATCAGCCTTTCAGGTTGCTTCAGTCACACATCAAACAGGCTTTCTCCACAGACACTGACTCCAGATCATCCGTCCATTGATTTCTGTACCTCCATCCGGTCATTGATTTTTGTAATGACTCCACACTAGGAGGCCTTAAACTAAACTGACAGAATAACAGTGGGCTAATGTAGTGTACATAGATCCTGAAGAAAGCATGTTTTGTTGTGCACTGTCAAATAAATGAATACATGCATTATAGTAGATTTTTCTCTGTCTTTATTTTCTAGGATGGCTACTCGCAGTATCACTTTGTTGGCTCTGCCTCAACAATAGAGAGAGATAGACAGAGACCGTACTCATCCTCACGCACTCCGTCAGTATCTCCGGTCCGGACCTCACCTAACAATCGATCAGGTGAGTGTAAATTTCTCCTCCTTCACGTGATCTTTCTTAACAAAGACAACGTATACACTTTGATCGGAAGTGCTAACGCGCTGTTGGTGGTCCTGAAGTCTGATTTAACAACTCCAGATCTCTAGACTGGATTTAAAACAATTACAAATAGTAGCATGATTCTCTCTTTAACCCTGAATCCTATTAAACCGATGGGGATTTTTCAGTGCATCCTGGGACTTGAGGTTAATGATCCACTCTACTAGTGGGGTTAGTGGATTCATGGCCGGTTGGCTGTGGCTCTAATACCTTTTCCGGTGGACTTAGCATCTCGTTGAAGCAGAAAAGTACTTTTCCTGGATTCAGCTTTTGAGAGGGCCGTTGGCAGAGGAGGCAGAGTGGTATTTATAGAATTTTAGGACTAATGGGTCTTTAAATGGCTGGAAGGTGAACAGAGTGATGAAATGAAGTTATTTCTTTTTCAATGAAAAATGTAAGTGTTACGTTTGATTTTGTATTGATGATTTTTTTTTTCAGAAGCTGCATCTGAATTGGTATTTAGATATATTTATAGATTGGTTACCATGATTCTTCAAAATATCTTCTTTTATGTTCCACAAAAGAAAGAAAGTCATACAGGTTTGAAACGACACAAGGGTGAGTAAATGTAAATAAACAGAATTTAAATTTTGGGGTAAACTATCCCCAAAATATGAAATTATTATGATTATTATTATTATGATTATTATTAATGAAATGATACTCTGAATAAGAAACTAAAACTGCCAGTAGGTAACGGTAGATCTAAATGAGTATGTTATTGAGTTATTCATTCATTAGATTCGTTCAAACGGCTCAGATTCATTCAGGATCAGGAATGAAGTATGGCTCTCTTTATGAATGGACCATTGAATCATTGGTTCACCCGATTGATTCGCTCAAAACGCAGATTCATTCAGGAACTAAACACTGTGTTGCTCATAGACATACAACAGTTCTGCTCTGGCTTTACAGGTAATGTTTTCATTGGCAAAATTGAGCAAAAACAGACAATACTGTGTCTATAATATACCACAATATTAACTTCTTATTTATTGAACTGTTAAATAAAATCAATAACACATTTACACTCGTGCTATTCGGGACAAAAACATCACTCGTGTGATATTGTGCTTGTTACTCGTGTGATATTGCTTAACTATAATCATATGATAGAAATATGTGGCAAAAACTAATGAGACAACATTTTTGCCCTGATATCTTGAATTTTAGGGGCATTCAAACTGCATTTTTTTGCCCTGCATCATGTTTGTCACCAATCAACTGTATAAAATGTGAGATGAACTATGTAGGTCTGGGCGGGTGTTTTAAATCATTTTAATCGCATTATTTTTCCATTAATTTAACTAATTCATTGAATGTTAGAATAATTTTAAAGTTAAAGGCAAAATATGTAAAACTTTTGGATTCAAATATCCAAAAACCACTAGAACAATGTATATTTTGTTGACTTGTGGACTTACATTATCCCAAATGTTCCCAAGAATGTTTAAATACAGAGAAATAAGCAATTTAACCAGGACACGGACCTTCCGTGTCCATGTGTCGCCTATCAATGACATCATATCCGCGTTACACTCGATTTCCGGTTTTATTTTGTAGAAACCATGGAAACACCAAAGACGCTTTAATATATTGTGTGTTTTATTAGACAGGTGAGCAACTGTTTGGATACATTTATTGGCAGAAAACGAATCATTGTTATATAGCTCAACACTAAATCTTGTTTTCTTGATTTACCGCGAGTACCATGTTTTTACCATGCCTAATCTAGCATACTGCAGTGTGCAACAAGTGTCACATAGTAGCCGTCGAGCGAACGCACAGAGAAGCATTATAACATAACTTACAACACACTCAAATGTATCTAATATGATAAAACAGCGCTGCGTTACCCCACGTATAGCGGAAGAATTGGAAGAGTCGTCTGCGGCCTAATAAAAGCTCTGCAAAATCAAGCCGTCATCAAGCTATGCCTTTGTTTTGAATAAGAGACCTCTAGTGGCGAAAAATTACATATTAATGTTAAATTAATTTTTAAGTTAAAAAGTGAAGCATTCGATATAAGAAAATATTAACATTAACACGTTAAATCGACAGCCCTAATATATATATATATATATATAGCGAGAGAGAGAGAGAGAGAGAGAGAGAAATCCCAAAAAGCAGAACCAGACAGTAATGATATTGATTGAGTTTGACAAACCTTAACTGCACAAAATAGTTATTGATTTGATTTTAACGTGATAAAGTAAAAATTTGGGGTTCATTAAATCAGATGTTAATATATGGATACAGTGAGTTCATTCATTGAAAGATTCATTAGGCTGATTTTCTGAATCTTTTTGAGTGATTCATTAGATCTAGGTCATAAGTGTTATTCTTTCATTAATCGGATTCATCAAAACACGTTATTTGTATGTTTTTACATGCAGACGAAAGTGTGTTGTCTTTGCATTCAATCCAGACTGCAAGCTCACATTTCATGTAAAATGTGATTTATTTTGTCTTGACACTGTAGATTCAGTTGACTAGCTAGCACTATATGAAATTCGACGTAGAGCAGTGCTCACATGATTACAATGTGCACTCTGCAGCTTTTTTTTTTTCAAAATAAATTGATTTATTGTCTGCTTGTTTTTCTCAGTTTAGTCATCCACTGACTTGCAGCTGGTTTCATGCTGTTTTGTTGTCTGCAGACTTTTCCTCTATGGTTTGAGCTCCAGCGTGTGTCATGAAAATGGTGAACGGTACATTTTTTGCAAGAGATCAAAGCACACAGAGTTAGAAAGAGAGAGATGGAAGGTAGGGGAGAGAGAGAGAGTGTGAAAGGTCTTGTAGGCGTACTGCATAGTCGCTGTGCTTTTCGTCTCACAGCATCAGAATGTGACATCAGGGTCCTCGCTTGTGCTACTTAATTAACATTTTTCTAAGATACAGTACATGTGAACCCAGAGCCAAAACAATACAGCAAAATTGGCAATATTATGTAATTCAGTAACTTTGCAATACTGCAATTATTTCCAGTATCATGACCTTGCCATTTTGTTGCAGCATTAGAGACATGCATTCACTGTGGGGATAATAATATTTATGTGAAAAATTCAGTATTACCAGTATTACTGGCAACTTTTCTGAAAAAGCTTTTTAGGCAGCCTTTCTATTGTGCTAAGCTCTGATTTAAAACAAAAAAATGAACAGACAAGCATAGTAGGCGAGTTTAATCCCTGTTTGAGTTCAAATGAAAGGGGTTCTATTATGCTTTTTCACTTTTTCAACTTTATTTAGTCTGTAATGTTGCTGTTTGAGCGTTAAAAAGATCTGCAAGGTTACGAAGCTCCACTCCAAAGCGAGATATTTTATTTAACAGAATCCACTTTCCGAGAACTAAAATGAACGATGAACTACAATCGTTTGGACTACAATGCATTTTTTCCGGGCTTTATGAAGTCACAATGTTATTCATTTAAATAAACTCAGCCCACGTAATATGCAAAAAAGGGGACGAGGCCTGGTTGAGCTGCATTAGAGAAGACATTGTTGTCGCTATGTCAAAGAGACACTGTTTCTTCCACCCCTTTTCCAAAACTCATTTGTTTTACCTTCCTAAGGCTGATGAACTTAGAGTGGTTAGAATTTATTTTAAACACTGTTCCTGAACATTAAAATCCCAACGTTTATTTGTGTGCTGCACATTTTACGGAGAACAGCTTCCAGAACCACAATGCAGGCTACGTGCAAAAGCTTCTCCTGAAATGGAGCAGTTCCCACTTTGTCGAGACAATCTGTTGTTTGTGGATCACAACTTGTAAGTATGTCTTATTATTTGTAGTTGCGTTTTCTATTAACAGTTCCAATTATAAGTTTTCATGTAGTTGCTATGATGTAAACAAAGGGCAAAGCTTAGCCTCCGCTAGCCTGCTAGCTAACATTTCAGTGTTGATATATGCTGTGTCCCAATGGGACATACTACTTCGTCATCTTTAACGGCTCTGTCTCTTAGTTACATGCATCCTGTCACCATTTAAACTGCCCTGTCAATCATCTTATCACAGTTAAAATCCTCCACATTCACTTTAATTTAATTTCCTACCATATCGGAGAGAAATGTAGTAGCACATTGATCTGCCAGTCGTGCGTCTGTCATGCGGAGACTCTCCATGTGTTTTCAATTTAAATATAATGATGCATTTTGATGTTAATGGCCAAACGTATCAATACAAAAGTTCACAGTGCTGTTGCAGATGAAATATAATATATTTGTCAAGTTAGATACTGATAATTATTCACTCAAACCCCTTTATCTAAACTTCTCTACTTTACCGTCGGACATGTTTGTAGTTTTTTAACACTTTTTATCCGTGTTTGTAGTTCTAATCCAATCCTTGTCCAACTCGCAATGGGTCGTGGGCAATATTAGCCGTTAGAGTGTGCACGGATCTGCACTTCGAAACGGAAATAGTAGACCATCCAGGTATTTTTGGAATACTCATTTCAACATACTACGATTTGGGACGTACTAATTCTATTTTCGAATACTATTTAGGACAGATAGTATGCAAATTCGGATAGTGTTTACTGTAGCTTTTGTAAGCTCTTGCTTTTTCACTGCCCCTTAGGAAAATTAACCTTATTGTAAAATGTATGGTAACACTTTACAATAAAGTTGTATTAGTTAACATTAGTTAATGCATTAGTTAACATGAACTAACCATGAACAACACCTCTGTTCAGCATTAGTTAATCTTTGTTAACGTTAGTTAATAAAAATACAGCTGTTAATGGTTTGTTCATGTTAGTTCACAGTGCATTAACTAATGTTAGCAAGATTTTAATAATGCATTAGTAAATTTTGAAATTAACATTAAAAAAGATAAATAAATGCTTTATAAGTGCAGTTCATTATTAGTTCATGTTAACTAATGTAGTTAACTAATGTTAACTAATGAACCTTATTAAGTGTAAAGTGTTACCGTTTGTATTACCATATTTTTCTGCCAAGTGTCATGATTAAATGATGTATAACTTTGTATCTAAAATGTATAAGAAAATTACAAAAAAGTCTGTGCATGAAATGAATCATGAATCTTGTTTGTTAATTCTTAAGTCTAAATCAGGCTTGAATTGGTTTGAAGTTGACAGCATCCTTAATATTTACATCTGAGTAGAGCTTGCCCCTTGGTAAGGGGTGTGATATTTCCTGAACACGCGCTAAGCTGTGCTAATCACAACACACTGGGCCAGCTAACCAATCACAGCACATTTCGTGTTTCGGAAGGAGGGGCTTCATCGAAACAATCATCGAAATAAATGGCACATTCGAGCCAGACTGGGAAGAGAGGAGCTGTAATAATGTAAAATGTATGAAAAGTAATGTGTTTTTTGAACAATCAAGCATGAAAGCATATTGTAGTACACCCCAAAAACAAAATCAAGACTTTGTAAAAGGGCATTCATCATAAATGAATGGTTTTGGGGTTCAGTCTTGTTCACCCTCCTTCTCACCACATTCTGTCTGTTGTCCTTTCAATAAAAAGTGCCAATATTTGGCATCTGAATATTTGAAACAATCTTTTTAGATATTTTTTATGTATTAAGTGTATTTTATTGAATGTGATTTTGTGCAGTTATAAAGCACTGTAATATCAAATTTAAGTCAAGAAAATATGTATTTATTTATTTGTGTAAAGGAAAAATATTTTAATAAATATTTAGCATATTGTTAATATGGCATGCTCAAGCTTCAACCCAAAAATGTCTATTATTTTACATTATCAGTTAGTAGTTCGTATTATTAATAATTGAGTTAATTAAAAACATTACAAATGAAAGGTTGTGTCTTTTATTATTGTCTTTTTTTAATTGGAACTTGGATACAAACCAACAGATAAGTTTATTTATAACAACTGAATAAGTCTGGCTCAAGTGCAGAAACGGCTTCATTGCAATGTAAAAAAAAAAAAAGTATGTATTTAAAAAAAAAAACAGTAATAGGTTATAAATATAATTGGATGAGCCACGTTTGACGCTGTTGTAAAATTAGCTGTGGAACCTGCACACAGTCTAATTCTGTATTAATGCAGCCAGGTGCGAGTGCAACGTTGCTTGGCAACCGTAAACATATAGTTAGACCAGACATAAGCAGAGCGTCGTGACACATCAAAAAGTGAATCACTCCCATTATAATCAGCAAATACATTGAAAGCGCTCATCTTTGAATTTGCATCATGAAAGCATTCATCACACAGTTTGCAGAGTAGATTATGGTTTTGTGCTTGGTGCATGTGTGAATATATTTATGTAGACTATTGAAGTAGATAAATTCAACTTAAAAAAGCCAATTTTTGCCATTATTTTTACTTTATGCCTTATAGTGTATTCATGGAGTTCATGAAGAGATACTAATATCAACTGACCTCACATTAAAATTAAACACAGATCAATGTTTTACTGAGGCTGTTGCTCAAAGTTGGACCTCTGCCTGATCACTGCATCCACATCAAGGATTTTGGCATGAACTTCAATGCAGAGTTGAAGGGTTTTTGCTCACATTTTGCTCACTTTTATAATTTAATCATGAAGCATGGAGGTGATGCTTCCAATGCCACCAGACAAGGCCTTCAAAAATACTTTTATGGGATGCCAGACCCTAAGAACACAACAACCATGATGTAGCGTTGCCAGCTATTACTGTATTACTGAGACACATTGAGGGCAGCAACTCAAGAGTTCTTTGTTAATATTATTAGAGTACAAGTGAGTCCATTCCTGGTGGTCAGCAAGCATCATCTGCAGATCACTTCAAACACAATATATGATGTGGATAAGATCATAATTTTTATCATCATAATGTTACATTTCTGAGAAACCAGAGCAAAGTTGGTCTTCACATCTGAGTTTCATAGACATACAGGAAAAATTGCTGCTTTCCTTTTTCCTTTTGTACCTTATGTGACATGGTTGGTCAAGTTAACCCTTTAACAAATGTTTAATGTCAGCAACAACAGAAAAATTGCACGTTTTAATAGGAATTAATTTCCATTAGAGTGGGATTCATTGACAGTAATGGCTGATTTTGCAAACTTTTGTGCATATTAGCTGATATATCAAGACATATTTCTCACAGAATCTAGTGTTTTAGTGCTGTAGGCGAGTAGATATAGCCCTACGTAATATAAGTGTAGCAATAGCAATAATGTTCCACTCTTGATGCCTGTGGAGCTCAGACACAAAAGCCCTTTCGCCAGCAGAAGTCACTAATAATCTTTTCTCAATATCAGTTTTTCTTACGTCTTTCTAAACATATTATTTTCATTTTCTACCATTAAGGTCATCAACTGTTCTGTAAAGTCACCTGAAGAAAATCAAATCAGAACAAACTGCACACTTAGTTAAATGCATCATTACTGATTTTCTGTAAAACTGTTTTGTTTCTCAGAATCCGTATATTTGTGAGGTTTATGGAAACGTGACTGGAGCCTTTGAGAGTCTCCGCACTTGTTGACTCTGTAACAGCCGGAGTTCCTCGATATTTAAAACTGATAATCAGCTATGTGCATATTTTTGCAAAATGATGCATTGTTAAGGAGCAATGATTAGATTAGGAGTCATATCAAGGCAGTTTAGAGGAGGGTAAAGCACTTGCAGTTATAATCTGATTATGGGTTTGAAATAATTAGCATGCAAATGTTTCTCTTGGCCATTGTGGATAGAGTGGTGCTTAAAGCTATTGCGTATTTTATTGGTGAAAACTGGAGTTTGTTTGTGTGTGTGTGTGTATATGAGCCGGTTTATGTTTTTGTGGTCAGGGCTGAGCAGTAATAGGTGTGTGTGTGTGTGTGTGTAAATCCTTCTATGCTGGCCAAAGAGGTCTTCCGTGCCCGTGAGCCCTCGGGTAGCTGTGTGCTTTGGAGATAGTGCCGCTGCCCACTATCCAGGGATCCAGGCTCTATCAGACCAGGCTGTTGGAGGGCCGGAGGGGGAGTGGCGCTGATCCGGTTAGAGCATTGAGGCTGGAAGGGATTTTTAGGCACAGAGGGAAGACTCATTCCTGATCTCTGTGACCTTCATACAGCTGTTCTGAAGTGGCTAGGACAAAACACACAGAACTCATGGACAAAAGGACAGAATTCAGGTCAAACGGCCTGATTATACTTTAAGTGATACCGTTTAGATAAAACAAGAATACTGCTTTTATAATTCTGTCTGAAGTAATCAAGAAGATGTATAGTTATGCTATATTTTAATTAACTGCACATTGCAAGCATTCCCAAAGTCTTTGACGTTTCCAAAGACAAGCGATTTGTCTGTCCACACAATGGGACGTGACACAGCCAATCAGAATGTATTTGATGTTTAAAGTCCCCGTGTGGTGAAAATCAAGTTTATAATGTTGTTTATATGTCTGTGTGGTGTTTTTAATATCCTTTAAGACAAACCATGTGCAAATTCATAAGTCAACACCATTATTAGAGACATTTTTCTTTAAAACTGCAGTAATCTAAAAGACAGTCTCAAAAAAGGCGGTTTGAAATCTTTGGTGTACCTTGTAACCACTCACGTCAATGTGCGGGTGGGCTTTAGCATATCATTAACTATGACCGCTCTGAAGTAGTATTTTAAATATGTCATTTTGGTGATCAAAGATGAGTTTTAAGGGATAAAATTGTTGACTACAGGGGGACTTTAATTATACAGTAATGAGGAGCAGGGCTACCCACATTGCACTCAGAACACTCTGGCAACCATATAGCAACGTTCTAATAACCACTCAAAATTGTACCTTCAAACTTTTCTGTTGTGCCTTGATTTTTTTCTCTCAGAGAATGGCATTTCAAGGACAATTATAGTATGTTTTGTGAGATTTATTTTCTCATGACTTGGGGAATCTGGGTAGAATGGAGCTGGCTGTTACAAGACCTGTTTGAATCATCCTTCATGCTGTCATGCTAAACAGCAATAATGATGAATAATGATGCACATCTCTGCATGTCTAGCCTCTTACAAAGTCAGAAACAGAGAGAGACATTTGGACAAAATAAGCAGAAACTGAGGGTGGGGGGAGCAGAGAACTAAAGTTAGTTACACCAAAATGAGAATAGGCAAACAGAACAACAACAGATAAAAGACAGAGAGAGAGAGCACTACAAAGTGTGAAATCAGGCCAGTGTGTCTCCAGATGCTCAGTAAGAAGGGTTTGTGTGATTATTTGAATTGCAGCCAGCGCACCCGCCTCACCCAGAGAGATGATCAGCCTCAAGGACAGGAAGAGCGACTACGATTCGTCTGGAACCAACGCCGGTTACCATGGAAACAAAGGAGAGCACACTTCCAGAAAAGACACAATGGCAGGTAGGTCTAACTTTAAGAGGAGGGTAAGAAGGAAGATACACAGAGTTTTGTTTGAAGCACTTAACAGCATGTAAACTAGATATACATACAACTTACAGAACTGTAAGTTCCACTTTGTTTTCTGAGCTATGATGTGAAATAACTTTTAAAGACAAAGCCTGAACTCTGTTGTTCGAAATTCAAATTCAAAATAAAGCAAAATAGTTAACATCACAGTGGTTTTATATTCGTAAATGAATCTATTTTAAAACTCTAAATATCCAGAAAAGTAATTTGTTATATATTAAAATATTTTTTTTATATATTTAGGTAAATACGCCGTTTATGTCTGTGTATTGTTATATTGGTGCAAATGATATCGATATTGATGCATAGTAATTTTAATATATTAATATTTTTTATTTTATGTGTTTAAAATATTAATATGTATTCATTTTCATTTATACTGTAAATATTAAGGAGGGTTCTAGTAGGGCTGATGTAAGATCCATTATTAATTGAGTGTATTGTATTTCAAAACATTTAAATATATATATATATATATATATATATATATATATATATATATATATATATATATATATATATATATATATATTTGAATATCTTATAGATTTTATTAATATCTTAATATATGTGTGATCACGTCATAGGCTGTGTGCACATGTGTCATATCCCTCTTTTTTTTTTTAAAAGCCCAGAATTCCTAGCTACATCCCTGCCAGAGCATCTTATAAACAGTTGGATTTGTTTTACTGTCAATGAGTACAATTTCCAGAATTTATCATAGTTGTTTAATGCTTGATTTATTAAAAAGAAAACATTTTCTACACATTCATGCTCTCTCGCTTTCATCCCGCAGTTCAAACCTCCTGTGGAACATCCACATTGTTCCGGAACTCGTACGAGACTTCAAATGACGAGATCAAACACAACCAGGTGAGTGGTGAATCAGCCTGAGACGACTAACAGGGTCAAACAGGGACTGCAGCTCCAACAGTGTATGTGAAATGTATCTCCAACAGTGGAGATCCTTCCTAAAATCAGACACCATTTCCATTTACTACAACTGTTATGCAGCTATGTGAGGATAAGTCGTTAGTGCATGTTTTCAACACAAAGCAGCTGTCTATCTACCAATCCAGAACTGTGTTGGCAAACAAAAGCATGAAGATGTATTCATTCTTGCATAGACCTGTCAGATGTTGTTTATTTGACTTTGTGAGCCGGCATGCTATGCTAATGAATAGCAACTATATGCTTCCAAGTGCTGAAGTATTTTTGGCACTTTGGCCATATAGAAGATCTATTACTTCTACTTGACAAGGTTCATAATGGTAAATTTTCAGATTTCATATGGATAAGGTTTGCCAGATGTCCCTGGAACACTTCCGAAATACACCGTATGTTGAGTTAGGCGACAAAAAAAAGCTTTCCCAGACGAGCAGCTGCGAGGAGGCTGGGTGCCGATAAGCCTGGCTTCCACATGGATCTTTCCTTTCTGTAGCTGGAGAGCATTCAGCTCTGCATCTTTTTCAATTAGTAACATCTCATTTTCTGCTTCGAATCTTCCTGTTATCGAAAGCAGCTCTGAATGGACAGAATGATGTGAATTTAAAGGGTTAGTTCACTCAAAAATGAACATTTTGTGATCATTTACTCAACTTATGTGGTTCCAAACGTAAGCACGACTTGCTGACTTCCAAAAAGAGGCGTTATGAAGAATGCAGAATGTTATGATATATTAGATCTCATGTGTACATCTGCATATGAAAAGGATCAGTGTGAAATTCACTGAATAAGGAAAGTCGTATTTATAGTTTGGAATGACGTGAGAATGAGTATTTCACAGAATCAGTCAATCAGATATAAAGATTCAACAGGGCTCAACAATAAGAATTTTTTTTCTGCTTGCTAGGTTGAGCCAGTAGTTAAGCTTTGAAATTGTCATGCCTACATTTTAACTGAACTTTTTATTATGTTTAAATGTTTTAATTTTTAGTTCTGTCAAATCGATTAATTGCATCTAACATAACATAAATTGTTTATGCTAGATGTGATTAATCACAATTAATCGATTTGACAACACTAATTTTACTTTTCTAATTGTAAATGTATATTATTTATTACATTATTTTATACATTTATTTTTTTAATTATTATTATTATAGTTATACATTTTTCCCACATTTTTCATTTTGTATTCATAAATTATTATGTTTTTTACAAGGATGTACAATAATACCTGAAAATTATTAAAGTTATAAGTATATTAAAAAACCCTCCAAGACAGCAAATCAATTCATAAATACATAATATTGCATATCATTCTTGCAATTTTAACTAACTCTTGCAGGCTTAAAGATATTTGAAAAAAAAAATATTTTTATCAAATAGTCTGTTTTCTTCACAAAGAAAGTGTGCAATAATAGCTGGAAATTATATAATTATTATAATTATACAGGAAACTCTAAGACAGCAATAATTCATAAATATATACATGGCCAAACATTACTAATTAATTTAAAACTCAAAGGTAGATTTATCTAGCTGATGAGTTTAAAAAGATTTTGCAACCGAATGTCACAAAAACTAAATGTTTATGTTTGCAAGGCATAAACATGCCTGTGCATTATCAAAAATGTGATATAGCCATCCTTATAGTTAAAGGTATAGTTCACCCAAAAATGAAAATTATCCCATAATTTACTCACCCTCAAGCCATCCTAGGTGTATATGACATCAGACAAATATAATCGTAGTTATATAAAAAAAAATGTCCAAAATTTGAAACCCAAAAAAGTGCATCCATCCATTATAAAAGTAATCCACACGGCTCCGGGGGGTTAATAAAGGCCTTCTGAAGCGAAGAGATGCGTTCTTTGTAAAACAAATATCCATATTTAACACGTTACAAAGTTAAATATCTAGCTTCCGGCGGACCGCCTTCCGTATACAACTTACAAAAGAAGCGTAACTGACGAGACGATGACATCGGACGTAGCGTAAGCGTTTTGATCTGCGAGAGGCATTACACTTTTTCCGTAAGTTGAATATGGAAGACGGAAGCTTTTACTTTATAATGTGTTAAATATGGATATTTTTCTTACACAAACCCATTGATTCAGTTCAGAAGGCCTTTATTAACCCCCCGGAGCCGTGTGGATTACTTTTATAATGGATGGATGCATTTTTTTGGGCTTCAATTTTTGGGCTGCCATTATAAAGCCTGGAAGAGCCAAGACACTTTTAAATATAACTCAGATTGTATTCGTCTGAAAGAAGAATGTCATATACACCTAGGATGGCTTGAGGGTGAGTAAATCATGGGGTAATTTTTTGGGTGAACTATCCCTTTAAGCACATCAGCTCCAAATCAATTTATTTGGAGGCACGACAGCTGCCTTTTCCTCCCAAATATAAGATGCAAGACCCTGGACGGGTCTGTTGATCAACTTCACAAATACTTCTTTCTTCTCAGGTCCCAGTGCCTGTCGCCCCACAGGAGTCCCCGCACAAGGACTACGAGGCCTACCCCATCTATCAAAACTCCACTAGGAACTTTGAGGAGCCATTTTTTGAGGATCAGGTCCATCGCCCCCCTCCCGCCACCGATCTGAATATGCACCTGGGACTCAAGTCCACCGGGAATTACGTGGACTTCTACTCTGCCGCCCGGCCCTATAGCGAACTCAACTACGAAACGAGTCACTACCCCGCGTCCCCCGACTCTTGGGTTTAGGACATGGAGCCTCGCAGAGGTGGGGCACGTAGAGAGGCCGGGAAACTGCATGTGCATGCATGTCACAAAACATTTTTCAGAGAGTTTTGTTCATCTAAGCTGGTTCCATGGTGAATATGAGCAGGAAAAAAAAAAGAAAGCGAGAGAGAAAAGAAGGCCTTGACAGAGAGAGAAAGAATGCGTGAGAGATGAGAGAGGAGCACATACTTTAAAGAGAAGAGAAAGCTTAACCTTTGACGTAGAAAGTGGGTTTGTATTGAAAGGTATTTGAAAAGTGTAGAGGAAAAAAAGAAGTATAGTAGAGGAAGGCGAGGTATGTAAGCACAAGAAAATTAGGTTTGTAAAACGAGCTACGGGAACAGCTTTTCACCTTTTTCGAAACTTTCTTTTCATGTCACGGTGGATTAAAAGCTTTTATCCCCCACATTTTTCCCCTCTATTTTTATTTGATATTTTTTAATTTGATGTAAAGTATTTAGTGTAAATGAAAGAAATGTATTACACAAGTGCATTGTGTAAATTACACAGACCACTCGGTTCTTCCTGTGGCTTTAGGTATTTGTTTTACAGTACAAAGGAAAAGACAAAAAAAAAAAAAATCCTCGGAGAGATGTATTAACCTTCAATGTCCCCTTTCCCAAAATTTCATTCGAAGAGCAAGGATGTATATGCCAGTATCGTTCATTCTGAAAATGTGAATATGTCTGTGGCAACTAAAAACAAAAGCAGATGAAGACCGGAGCATCATTCCACTCTCCTCTCCTCGTCGATGAAGTGCTTTCTCACTGCCTACAAAAATAGATGTAGATTTTTGACATAGATTCTTTTTTAATTTCACTTTTTTCTTTCGTGATGACTCAGTGTGGAATAAAAATAAATGCGGCTATTTATCATCCACATTTGCAGGAAAACTGTCCTTGATCTCAGTTTTCTTGATCTGTGCTAATTGACTGTGCCAAATTTTAAAATCTCTTCGATCAGCACTGGAGACATTTTTTAGGTTTTTCAGTTAATAATTTCTTCGATTTGTACATGCGTTTTTTTGTTCATAAGTGTGATTTACTGGAATTAAGCGACGTCTAGAAAACACTGGAATACTACCAGGAGGGCAAAACTTAACTTTGCAAGCTTAATTCCCTCCAAAGATGTACAAAAAAACCTGTCTTTCAATGTTAGTTGAGTGTGTGCTGTACGTCGATCAGTGTTTGATATGAGAGGCTTTGTTTCTGACAGGTTGCTTCTACTGTTTGACTTGACAAGAGATGATGAACTGCTACACTGAGATGTTAATAGAGAATGATAAATATATAAATATGAATATAAATATAGATCTATATAATTTTTATGTGCAGATGTCAGTGTCACTGAAAGCAGCAAACCCGAAAAGACTTGTACAAAAAAAAGAAAAACAGTTCTGTTTACCTTCATGTTCTGATTCCAACAGAGAAAAGAGAAAATGAAACTTGAAATGTTGACCTGGTCCCAGTTGTGTTGTTACCAAGCTACATAAATAATCACGCTGGATTTGGATTATGTTCTGATGTCAGGACAATAAATTACTCTTTGCGATTTAGAGCTGTGTTCTTGTGTCCACTAGACTTGCCATGATATTCACACCGAATGTACTGTATACGCTGTTATTACCAATGGTTAATGTTAATGGTGCTATGGGGTAAGTTTTGCTACACTTTAATGCAAGGCAGTGTGATTCTAAAAAAAAAATGTTTTTCATTTATCTTAACTAAAATGAATCTAGAAATAAAGAACATTACATTATTTTGTGTGCACATTTAGGATTAGTTTAACCAACATGTGAGAGGTGCACTCCTCCCCCTCAGGATTTGTAAAAAAATAAATAAGTTGGTAATTACAAATTACTAGAGACATTGTTCGCTGTATTTCTCTAGCATGACGCTCCAACAGTGTTGGGTAAGTTACTCTAAAAATGTAATTAATTACTAGTTACTAATTACATCTTCAACAGTGTAGATTATTAGATTACTGTACAAATTACTCTCTCCAAAAAGTATTTAAATTACTTATTACTAATTACTTTCTAAATCCCATATGAACCTTGACTAGTGATTCAAGGATAGATATTAATTGAAATAAATAATATGTGACACTGGACAACAAAATCAGTCATAAGCCTTCATTTGGACAACTTTAAAGGCGATTTTCTCAATATTTAGATTTTGTTTGCACCCTCAGATTCCAGATTTTCAAATAGTTGTATCATCCTATCCTAACAAACCACACATCAATGGAAAGCTTATTTATTCAGATTTCAGATGGTGTATAAATCTAAATCTGAAAAAAAAAATGTACCCTTATGACTGGTTTTGTGGTCCAGGGTCACATATAAAACTACATAAATTATTCTTATTAACTGACCAAAGTATTACAAATGTGAGAAGGATACATAAAAACATGCATTTTAAAGTTAGACTTTAGATGTTAGATGTTAATTCCACTATTGTATTATATATAATTGTTGTACAGTCTCTACAAAGTATTTATTTCAATTACATCAGAAGTAACTGTAATCAATAAGTAAATTAAGTAAATTAATCCCTTACTTTACTTTTTCAAGTAACTAATCACACCCAACACTGCGCCCCAATATACCTCAAGCTAAATTGAAGAACAAACTGGTGTGATGTAATTTTAAACAAAATAAAACCAAAACAAAGTTTGTTTGGAGTTCGTTTCTGGAGTTCGGAAGAGCTTGCCAAAGCAAACTTTCTGGAAAAGTTGCGATTACTCTACAGTAGGTGTGCTCTGTGACTCCGCTTACTTCTAAAAATCCTTTATTCAGATTTAAGGCCCTGTCCCAAATGGCACACTTCATATGCACTCTCGGTCTTGTGGACTTGCAATGGCTGCGAGCACCCCCCTTGCGGTCGATATGTGCCCACTGGTGCGAGTTCCACAGCAGACTTCTTCCTGGCAGTCAAAGCGCCATTACGTCACAAAAATTGCTTTTGAGTTCATTCAAAAACCTATGAATCATGAATTGAATCACATCTAATCAACTATTGCAAGATTAGAACCAGGCCTCATTTTCTTTATTTTATTCTCAATATTTAGTAATAGCCTTACATGCAGGATATTTTCACTGGCAGGTATCATTGTTTGTTAACACAGGCGTGGTTATGGGTTTCTCATGTATAAAAAGTAGACTACCTGTTAACAAGATCAACAGAAAAGCTTGCCGCATGTCATGGAAGATTCTTTTTAAGCAATTATACATTATTTAAGCATTTTGGACAGGATATTGAGGAAGCACTGTTTCTGAACTCCCTGACTGCATCCGAAATCACATACTTCCCTACTGTACAATATGTGACAAGAGTAGTATGTTTAAATTCAAAGTACTCAGAAAAGAGTACTAAGGCCCTATTCCAAATGGCACACTTCATGTACTTACAGTCTTGTGGACTTGCAATGGCTGCCACATGATCGGGAAGTCCACGAGAATGTTGGGTGTCCCATTTGTCATTTTAGGTGTCAGAAGGTCTCACGAGCATCCCCTTTTAGCGAGCCCGTACTGAAGCAAGATCCACAGCAGACTTCTACCCAACAGTCAAAGTTTGGACTTGGAAAGACCACGTGTTTAGGGTCCATTTGGGACAGGGCCTATTTCTAGCAAGATTTTGAAGTGTGCATACAATGGACACTTTACTATACCATGAGACCATGGGAGAAGATTTGTATGGATGGCAGTGAAGTGACGCAGCATGGCGGATGTATAGGTCCGGATTACATTCATACTACACACATCCTATACAGAACATACTTTTTAGCAGTTGCAAAATAAGTACTTGTTCAAAATAAGTACCTACTCAAGAGAGTATGCTATTTCAGACGCAGCCCCTGAAACGCCTCCATGCTTGAGTTTTCTTTGGGGAACGTACACGTCACAATATTCCTTGTTTAAACGATTCACTCCCCAAGGCATACGCAAAAAAAGGGACGAGGCCTGGTTGAGTTGCATTAGTAGTATGTTGAAACTCAAGGTTATGGTAAGGGGTGTGACATTTCTGAAACACTCTCAAAGTGACAAATCACAAAACACTGGTCCAGTTGACCAATCAGAGTACATTGTGCTTTTCAGAAGGAGACAAAAGCAAAACTAAACAAAGTGTTACTAATAGAATGGGAAGAGAGGTGCTGCAACAATATAAGATATGTTAAAAAATAACGTGTTTTTGAACATTCAAGCATGAATGCCTATTCAAGTAGACCCCAAAAAACAAAATCAAGAAAGGTCCTTGTTAATGTGGTTTTGTGTTAAGTAATGTTTTATATATTCATAATAGCAAATGTCTTTAAAAAATTTTGAGACTGACCAAGTAGGATTACACACAATTCCTTTTATTGATCCGCTCCTCCACCACTTCCAGACGGGTGCGGTATTGTCAGATCCACAGCCATCCGAATGCTCTATCACTGTGATGAAAGAGACTATGGAGCGTTCCCTAGGAAACAGGAAAACAGAAGCAAGAGATGCCAGCTTTGAATCCTTTCCATAATCCATAGCTCAACGGAGAGCACAGTTTCAGAGCATTACATCCCCAGCAGGCTTTGCATGATGTACAACAGGGGTCTCTTGCGCCGATTTAGGCTACCGAACAATTCACACATGGGCACACAGACGTGAAGAGAGGGCCTGTCACTGTTATTACCTGTAGCAGGAAATAAAATAAGCACACTGGATGGATTCTCTTCTTAGTCAAGGAGGATGTGGCAGCTCATGCCTGGTGAGGCATTATAGGGATTAAGTAACAGGCACCTTAAATTTAACCTTTTGAGAAGGGCTCTATATATCTCCTCATTTCCTGTCAGTGTTGCCATTACTTCTCTCCTTTCAGGGACAGAGTTCCACCATCCAGCACAGAAGAGAGCAGGAGGGACATACAGACATTTTGGTCTGTGGCACACGAATGAGGGTCCTGATGGTCATGGAAATGTAAGGGAATTGTAAAACTGATTCTGAAGTGAAAGTCATGGAAAAGCCACATATTTTTCTAGTTTTGCTCTGCTCTATAATATTGCATCAGCTAGATATATTGGCTGGAGTAAAACTTGCCCTCAAGCCATTGTGATAGCATCAGCCTGCCCGCTGAGGGTTTTATTGGAGAAATTTGTACACTAGTAAGTGTCCTTGTTGAAATCTTTTTTTAAGATTTTTTTTTACGATTTTTTTTTTTTTGGACATACAGCTTGAGATCTGCCTGACCGATCTCTAATAAAATGATTCCCCATAAGCAAGTAATCATGAATTGACTGGGAAGGTCAGAAAAAACTCATTGAAATTCATTGATCATTAAATATAATTACAGTATAAGTAAAGTTTGGGGTCAGATTTTTTACTGTTTTGAGAGCTGCATTTATTTATTTAAAAATAGAGTAAAACAGTAATATTGTGAAATATTATTACAATATAGCTGTTTACTATTTCTATATATTTTAATATATCATTTATTCCTGTGATGCAAAGCTGAATTTTCAGCATCATTAAGTGTCACATGATCCTTCAGAGACCATTCTAATAGAGTGGTCCAGGTATGATTTCACTTTGTAGGCCAAAACGCAGAAGCGAGTTAGCATTTTAGCACTTCCGGTTCCATCGTCCCCAATGTCAATGGGTTTTTTTAATGGGATTTTGTTTAACTGGTTGAAATAAGGTCTGCGGTGAACACAAGCTCAAGACGCGTTTACATTTTATTCATACATTTTATACATAAAATACATCAGTATTGATGTATTTGAAGCTGTTAGGTATATTGAAAAAGGCGGTTGCTAACATGTGGCTAAATGGGACTAAAGAAGCAGTCAGGGAGATTAAACGTCATTACACGCCGAACAGGTAAACTCAGTCCGCTTTTACAGCCTCATTATGCTTATAATTGTGCTCTTATAAACTATTCTAACTCAAACTTTCTGGGAAAATGTTTTAGTGATGGTGACGTTGAAGTTGTGGGGGTGTGGTGTAGTTCGTTTATAGCTTACCTTTAGCTTTTGACTACTGGCGACTGCATTTAGGCTTCAAAATTCATAAAAGTTGTGTTCATCTGTGAAAATGATCTTGATGGACAAAACATGCAAGTATCATAAACTTTTGTTGCTCACAGAGCTTGTTTTTAGCGATAATCCAAAAGCCTATGGAAAAATCCTATTGGGTTTTTCTCAAGGGAACCAGTGCGATGCTAACTTCCAGTTAGCCTACAAAGTGACATCATACCTGCACCACTCTATGCTGATTTGCTGCTCATGAAACATTTATTATTATTATCAGTGTTTAATATTTTTTTGGAAACTGTGATATTTTTTTCCCAGGATACTTTGATGAACAAAGTGCAAATTAACAGTATGTATGTCTTTACTGTCACTTTTTCGTCCTTGCTGGATAGAAAAAAGAAAGAAAAAATGTAGCCTACTAAATTAGGGGAGCGCGGGGCACAACCTAACGCGGGGTTAGTTGTAACACACATGATTTAAAACTTTCCACACATGCCAGCATGACGAAACTTAGTGTATTTACTAGTTGTCATATCAACAGTATAGAGTAAAAAATGAGGCAAAATTCAAAAGTCTTTGGAAGATACTACTGAACATTTATTTAACCATAGCAAAAGTAAATGTCTTTTTTCATCTCTATTTTTTGTGTTTATTTTAAATGAGACAAATCTGATATTATTTTAATTTTATATCTGTTATTTAACAGTTGAGATAGTTCTTTAATGCTGATCTAACCAGCAGAAAACACGAGCCGGGTTTAAATCTGTTACACTGTGTTACAATGAGCCCCTATTAGAACTATGATATTATATTCTATACTTTTATAAATTCTTTTGAGAAACCATGAGAAAAAGGTGAATAATGACTGAGAGTCAATGTTCAAAGATTATTCATTATTATTATGTTTTGAACTATGCTGTATAGCTATGTATAGCTGTGTTTAGCGATGTGTTTGTTGTCAAACTCAAACATTTGTTTATTTTTAATTATTAAAAAATGGCATTATTTTATATGAAAAAATAGATAATTGTATTTTATTGAAAAAATATTTTTGTTTGTCTTGTATATTTTTTTGATTATATCAGATAACATTTTAAGCGGTCATATGTTAATGTTACATCATGCATGTTACAATGTACCCCACCTATAGGATGAATGTTGTCACATTCCACTTCCATTCTATCGGGGGGAAATCAAGAAAAAAGTATACACTGTATTAATGACACAAAAAACACATAATTGTACTAGACGTGTGAAATTAATGTGGGGAAAAATAAATACTCTGAACTCCAAGTGGATTTACACAAACTGAGAAAGTCAAAAAGTCAAGCCCCGCTCTCGCCTACTGCATTTTTGAAAGATACAGTAGTGTGTAATAGCAGAAGAAATATTGGTAACCCTTTACAATAAGGCCTTTACAATAACATTTCATGTTATGGTGCATTAACATGTTAACAAAAACTTTTGATCTTAAAAATGTATTATTAAAGGATGAGATTAACATTAACTAAGATTAATAATTGCTGTAGAAATATTATTAACTGTTAGTTCATGTTAATACTGTAGTTAACTAATGTTAACAAATTAAACCTTATTGTAAAGTGTTTTACTGAAATATCATATGTAATATTTTGTATTGTGCAGTGTGTGTTCCTATTTTTAGGATACTCCCTGACAAGCAAAGTACTGCAGAAACAAAATATGGATTTTTTTTTTTTTTGCTTCAATCTTGCATATCATAAAAACAAAAGTCTCCTCATCTTGAATACTAGACCATTTACACAATACCATAATTGGATTTGTGAGTCTAGACTTACAAGCATTATAGAGTCGATAACATCAAGTTAGATTAACATTATTTGGAGACTTGAATTCTGGGATATATAGTATATGAATGTTGGCAATTGTTGAGTACTTGTCTCAGTTATAGCCTGTAAATGTTACTGACTCACAGGTTGAAATATTTCAATGCAAGACTCAGAGTCAGACGCTCGCTGTCTCATCCCCTCGGCACTGTGAAGTTGTAAAATTAAATTCAGAGGGTGTGCAGAATAGCTCTATTTCCCCTGAACCCTTGCAATGATTAAGTGTTCAATATGTACCAAAGTTTCATTTTCAGTGTGTGCTGCCTCACACTGTGGGATTATAATCTAATGTGGCATGAAAATAGGTCTTCAATTTAACAATGTGATTCATTTTACGGCAGGGCAAATACGCCAAGAACTCGAAACCCATCTCTCTTTCGTGCTGTTGACACATCCATGAATTAGAGCCCCAAAATGCATATTTGGCACAAAATCAATTTCTGTGAAGACAAAAGTTAAACAAAAGGATCATCATCCCACTGCAGATGAAATTATTCATGAAGGGAAAATGAATTTTCGTCAGGATTCATTTCGGACTTAACAGGGTTGTTAGCGTAATAGGCATCTGTGAATGTCAGACGCTACACCTTTATGCCAGACCTGATTACATCAGTGTTATTTCCTTCCAAAATGACCAATAGCTTCCTTTCAGTTAGAGGAATATGAAGAGTCTGCCCCCGCCCCCCCAAAACAATTTTTTTTTAAAATATAAATGTAATGTCTTCTATTAGGACCATAAAGATTTGATGCATTGTAACAACATCAGAACAATATTTTTTTTATTGTAACACATTACTTTTAAAAGTAACTTTACCCAACACTGCACAATAGTACCTAAAGTGTGCATATTAGCGCCTAAATTGTATATTAGGACCTTTTGAAAGGGTCCCGCCCCAGTGACAGCTTTTGTACCTTTTTTCTGTGAGTGCAGTTTCAAATTATGTTTAATGATGATTCACATTACTGTAATAGGCATTGTTTTACTGTATTACAGTACTGTATTTGCACATTTGAAATGAAAACTAATGTGAGTGAATAAATAAGTAATTAAAAATACACTTCAACAAATGCTACCAATGCTATGTGTACTATTGTAATGTCTAGTGTTTTGGTTCATGTTCATGTTTCATGTTCTTATTTTGTCATGGTCACTGTCATGTTTCCTGGTTTTGTCATGTGTTCCTGTTTGTCATGTGATCCTGCCATGTGATTCCCTTGTCCTCATGTGTTATGTTCTCATTGGTTGTTTTAGTCATATGTTCTCAGTTCAGTTCTGTCATTGGTTCATTGTCTTGATTGTTCACAGGGGTGTCTTGTTAGTCATTAGGTGTGTTCGACATCGGCTGCGGCTGGATGCATCCGATCAGCGAGAGCAGCCGCTTGCAGGCGGGGAGGAGCTGCAAACGGAGACGTGAAGTCGGACACTTTCTGCTTCCCGTAGTGACGCTCGCGCTATATTTGCATACTTTATCACAGCTGAAGTTAAATAAATGCAATATTTGTCAAATACACAGATGTTTCAGAGAAATTTTCATTCAATACTTTATGTACTGCATAATACAGCGTCTGTTTGTATAACAATAAAGTTCAACATGACTACGCTATCAATGGAGTGGTGTAGGCTATACGTTTTTAATCAGTTTTATTTTGATAAACATGACACAATATAACATCGTGACTACATTAAAAGAGGTTTTACCGTTATAAACTGATTTGTGAGCATTAGTGGAGCTGAAGGTTTTAAAATATACACGAAACACACGTGATCGCTGTCATGCGGTGAATCCGGCCAATCGTGGAACAGCTGTGTCGTCATCAGAGTTTGTGCAGCCGCTCTTGAGAAGCTGCACAGGTGTCATGAGAAATCCTGTACCCCTGTGAAATAGTGTCCGCTTAGGACCCAACCTGTTTTAAATGCCTGATCAAAAGCTGTTATCATTTCGGGCTTTTAAGATGTAGGGTAAGTGCAACCGTGGTGTATAAACTAAGCTAATAGGGTAGCTGTATGCTATGCTAGAACATATGCTAACTAAAAAAACATTAAGAACGAGATTTGCTTGATTTCACAACTTATAGCTTCGGTTATATACTAGTATATGAAACATATGATTTGCAAGACGTTAAAGACTATTTTAACACAATTTAAACGACAAAAATCAAAACGTGATTTTGTAAGAATTGTAATCAGGCTCTGAACAGATTACCCATTAAAAGTTCTTTAGATTAGAATCGCTCTGGGGTCCTAAGCGGACACTATTTCACAGGGGGACAGGATTTCTCATGACACCGGCTGTATTAGCCGGCTGCTCTCGAATCGCTCTCGCGGTACTTTGATGTTATACGTCACTGTCACGTGGCGTCGGCGCTGTCTCAAGTCGGACAAAATTTCTAACCAGCATGCACCGCATTCGAGTCAGCCGCCGATCGGTCTGCGCATCGCTGCATCAAGTCGAACAAGCCTATTATCTTTGTGTATTTAAGCCCTCATGTACCCTTGTCGAGTATTGTTTGTTGTAACCCGCTGTTGGTAAGTGTTTATAGTCAAGTCTGCTTATAGTCAAGTCTGTTTATTAGTTATGTTACATATGACACTGAAGCTTCAAAGCGCGTATCGAGTACGCAGCGCAATTTCTCATGAAGCTCCGTCTCGGAGCGCGTATTGTTTTCAGAGAAACACATGATCAATGAAAAACGAAGCCTCACTTTCTTTCCAGTCACGTGAATGCTACACTTTGCATGTCGGAATGTTTGAACCCAGACCAACTCTACGGGTTTTTGGAAGTTGAAGCCTATATTGAAAGCCTATAGCCTATATTTCATGATCACATATTCTGCCATATAAACAGTATAAAAACCATAAAATAATTAGAGCACCATTTACTTGCATCAAACAACTCTGTTGATATTATTATAATTGCTACATTTAATTTATTGCCACACTTTAATATGTGAATTATATAATCAGAAAACTGAACATTTAGCATTGTCAGGCTTTTATTTGTGCTTTTTAAATAAAACAACGGCGTTGCGCACTCGGGTTTATGGCTGCTATAAATTTGACCTGCCACAAGATGGCACTGTTTTCGACACTCCTGATGCTTCGAATCTTTTTCCGAAACAATCAGGGGAAAGCCTCAGAGCTTCAAATACGCTTAGTTTGTATTTGTTCACGCTGTAAATAAAACTGCACTTGGGTTCATCTAAGCTCACCTCCAGTGGACTATTCGTTACAGACTTGACTATAAGCAGACTTCACTATAAGCACTCACCAACAATACTCGACAAGGGAACAAGGCAAACATAAGGGCTTAAATACACAAAGATAATGACTAACAAGACACACCTGTGAACAATCAAGACAATGAACCAATGACAGAACTGAACTGAGAACACATGACTAAAACAACCAATGAGAACATAACACATGAGGACAAGGGAATCACATGACAATGGAGCACATGACGGGATCACATAACAAACAGGAACACATAACAAAACCAGGGCTGCGTTCAGCCCCGACAAAACGTTTTTTAAGCGGAAACGGTGGTGCGTTGAACACCCAGTTCTGATGACGCAGCAGTTGCAACTATGGCAGCTGAGAAGGCCATTCATGTGTTCTTTTTGAAGAATTTTAATACTGCAAAATATGCTAAATGTTACAGTCATTGAGCTTGCTGTCCAGAATAAAAGAGTGAAGAGTTTATGGAAACTGTGGTTCCTAATTATTGTGATCCAACATTTGCCTCACATTTCAGGAGGAAAAGACAAACACGTCTTCTAATATCTTCAATTGTTGCGTATACCGAGCTGCAGCAGACACGTTTGTAAATGACTTTACTTGGACCCATTGTGAGAGCTGTCTCTTTAACACAGCACGGTTTATATACATGTTGCTGCTGACTGGGCTGACATTTTTGGCACACCCACCAAACAAGAGAAAACGTATCTCAAACCCCGCTGCACACCATTGTACACTGTTTCCAGGTAACATGACGTTCAACCCGGAAACCATAGCAAAACGTTGCGCACCGGTTTGAGCTTGACAGTGACCATGACAAAGTAAGACATGAACATGATACACACATGAATATATATACATACACACACATATAAACATAGTTGTAATGTCTAGTGTTTTGGTATATATATATACATATATATATACACTCACCTAAAGGATTATTAGGAACACCTGTTCAATTTCTCATTAATGCAATTATCTAATCAACCAATCACATGGCAGTTGCTTCAATGCATTTAGGGGTGTGGTCCTGGTCAAGACAATCTCCTGAACTCCAAACTGAATGTCAGAATGGGAAAGAAAGGTGACAGTTGAAGACTGGAAAAATGTTGCCTGGTCTGATGCGTCTCGATTTCTGTTGAGACATTCAGATGGTAGAGTCAGAATTTGGCGTAAACAGAATGAGAACATGGTTCCATCATGCCTTGTTACCACTGTGCAGGCTGGTGGTGGTGGTGTAATGGTGTGGGGGATGTTTTCTTGGCACACTTTAGGCCCCTTAGTGCCAATTGGGCATCGTTTAAATGCCACGGCCTACCTGAGCATTGTTTCTGACCATGTCCATCCCTTTATGACCACCATGTACCCATCCTCTGATGGCTACTTCCAGCAGGATAATGCACCATGTCACAAAGCTCGAATCATTTCAAATTGGTTTCTTGAACATGACAATGAGTTCACTGTACTAAAATGGCCCCCACAGTCACCAGATCTCAACCCAATAGAGCATCTTTGGGATGTGGTGGAACGGGAGCTTTGTGCCCTGGATGTGCATCCCACAAATCTCCATCAACTGCAAGATGCTATCCTATCAATATGGGCCAACATTTCTAAAGAATGCTTTCAGCACCTTGTTGAATCAATGCCACGTAGAATTAAGGCAGTTCTGAAGGCGAAAGGGGGATAAACACAGTATTAGTATGGTGTTCCTAATAATCCTTTAGGTGAGTGTATATGTACATCCCAGAGAGCCTAGAGGAACTCAATGTTGCAACAGAAACTATTGACTCTCTCTTTTCCAGCGCTTTAGACACAGTTGCTCCTCTGTGCTTAAAGAAGATTAAAGAAAATAGTCCAACGCCGTGGTACAACGAGCACACCCGGGCCCTTAAAACAGCAGCCAGAAAAATGGAGCGCAGCTGGAAGAAAACAAAACTGGAAGTTTTTCGGATCTCGTGGAAAGAGAGCATGATTGCATACAGAAAGGCCTTAAAAACTGCTAGATGTGTCACTGAGGAAAAATTCCACTCATTCACTGCTATAGGAGAGGAAGAATTTGCTAAACTTGTTAAATCATCAAAATCAACAACATGTATGCTCGACCCTATACCGACTAAGCTACTAAAAGAGATGATTCCAGAGGTCATAGATCCTCTTCTTAATATCATTAATTCATCTTTGTCATTAGGATATGTACCGAAAACTTTTAAGTTAGCTATAATTAAACCTCTTATTAAAAAAACTACAGAATTACAGGCCAATCTCAAATCTACCCTTTCTGTCAAAAATACTAGAAAAGGCAGTGTCTTCACAAGTACGTTCCTTTTTAGAAAAAAATGGTATCTGTGAGGATTTCCAGTCAGGATTGAGACAGCTCTCATTAGAGTTACAAATGATTTACTCTTATCATCCGATCGTGGTTGTATCTCTCTATTAGTGTTACTCGATCTTAGCGCTGCATTCGATACTATCGACCATAACATTTTTCTAAATAGACTAAAAAATTTTGTTGCCATTAGTGGAATTGCATTGGCATGGTTTAAATCATACTTATCTGACCGCTATCAGTTTGTAGCAGTAAATGAAGAGATGTCACACCGATTACAAGTTCGGTATGGAGTACCACAGGGCTCAGTGCTAGGACCATTGCTTTTCACCCTGTACAGGCTACCACTGGGAGCTATCATTAGGAAGCATGGCTTTACTTTTAATTGTTATGCTGACGATACGCCGCTCTATATTTCTTCACGCCCTGAAGAAACTTACCAGTTCACAAGATTAAAGGAATGCATAACTGATATAAAAAATTGGATGACTATTAATTTCCTGCAACTTAATTCAGAAAAAAAATTATTTTTAATTATTGGACAAAAACCCTCTGCACATAGTAACCTAGAATACTGTCTAACACTTAATGGCTGCTCTGTCAAGTCATTGTCGTCAGTTAGGAACCTGGGTGTGCTCTTTGATACCAATCTTTCATTTGAAAGCCACGTTTCTAGCATCTGTAAAACTGCATTCTACCATCTTAAAAATATACCTAAATTACGGCACATGCTTTCAATGCAAAATGCTGAACAGTTAGTTCACACGTTCATGACCTCAAGGCTAGATTATTGTAATGCTCTACTAGGTGGTTGCCCTGCTCGCTTAATAAATAAACCACAGCTGGTCCAAAACACAGCAGCTCGAGTTCTTACTAGAACCAGGAAGTATGACCATATTACCCCGGTTCTGTCAACACTGCACTGGCTCCCTATTAAACATTGTATACATTTTTAAATCTTGCTAATTACTTACAAAGCACTAAATGGTTTAGCTCCCCAGTACTTGAGCGAGCTCTTAACGCATTATACTCCATCACGTCTATTGCGGTCTCAAAACTCTGGCCAGTTGATAATACCTAGAATATCAAAATCAACTGCAGGCAGTCAATCCTTTTCCTTTTTAGCACCTAAACTCTGGAACTGTCTTCCTAGCATTGTTCGGGAAGCAGACACACTCTGTCAGTTTAAATCTAGACTAAAAACATCTCTTTACTATGGCATACACATAGAACATTATCAATTTATATTATTCAAATCAGTTAAATGATTGTTTTAGGCTGCATTAACTAGGTCAGCCGGAACCGGGAACACTTCCCATAACACCTGATGTACTCGTTACATCATAAGAAGAATGGCATCTACGCTAATGTTAGTCTCTCTGTTTATCCCGAGGTTTACTGCAGTCAGCCAGATCCGGGTCGTATCCAGATCAGATGGTGGACCTGCACCTGGACATGACCAACGCATCCCTGAAATGTCTGCAGAGACCGTGTCAATTAAACTCCTCCCTGTAAATGTCCTCATTAAACCCGTCTCCGGCGTGATGACTCCAATCTTTTGAATAAACTTACGAATATCTTTCAATCTAATATGACTTCTGACCTGTAATGTTGCCAGAATCATAATCATACACTATATAGTGTATATATATATATATACACACTATATTTTCATATATATATATATATATTAAAATATTTTGATAGTACTTTTCATTTTTAATGTGTAATTTGAAAAAGTTTCATTTTTAAACATTTTTGTAAATGAAGGCAAAACAATACATTTCTGTTATTCTAAAAAAAAAAACTGACTATTACAGTAATAATAATTATTTAAAAAAATACTGAGAGACATTACCAGATGCACTACAGTGATGAGAATTGGGGGGAGGGGTGTGTGTGCTTAATTGTTCAGAAAATATGTGAAAATATGAAAATAAGGAGGAGGGGGTCAAATGAGACATTTCAGGTTGTCACTGTTAGAGGAACACAATCTCTAAAGGTCTTTCATATTAATCAGAACGATACAGTTATTAGAGCATGCAAGCTAAAGGTTACATAAAGCTCCCATCAATATCCCATGATACATCCACACAACTTCCACTCTGTGAACGTCACAGTAATTATTGACAAAACCAGACATCATTGGCACAATTTTTTTCAGTACAATACTGCTCAACCTGTCAGTGATATATTATGATCACATACTGCCTCTATCAGGCTCAGATCAGAATCTCTTGTATGTCCCCTAAACCATAGTTCATAACTGTTTCATTGCCTTTCACTATAACAACTGTTTATTAAACCCAGAACACTCCCCGCATGGCCTTTTGTGGTCAGTGAGAATGTATTTCCTTTAATATATGATGGGATACTTCACCTAGCAACTATGGACAGAATCTAACAGCTATAACAGTTGATACTGCAAATGCAGAATTCTTCTCCATCACAATAAACTCTACAATTTGGACTGTTTTTTTTAACTATTTTACCAGTAAAAAGTGCCAGTCCATGCAGTTGAATGGCTTGTTTCAAAATGAAGACTCCTGTCATTTAATAAAGCATTAGTCTCCCCTCTAGTGGTCATGATTCCCCTTAGTGTAAATTCGTCAATACAATTCAACAGCTGCCAGTTGCACATGCAGTGAATTTTACAGTTGTAAGATTTACAGTTGTGGTCAGAATTATTGGCTGTAAAGAGATGGCTGTAAAATAAAACTGCCTTGTTTATCATTTTGATCTTTCATTCAAAGAATTTGCAAAAATCTAACCTTTCATTGAAGTAAAAGACTTGAAAGTGTTATAGGAGTATAAATATGAGGAAACACAAAGGCCACATTCCCTTAATCATCCATCACAATGAGTAAAACCAAAGAATATAGTTCTGATGTGCAGCAAAAGATTGTTGAGCTGCACAAAATAGAAAGTGAAAATAGCTAAAGCATTGACAATCCCCATGTCCACCATCAGGGCAAAAATTAAGAAGTTCCAGTCAACTAAAGCTGTTACCAATCTGCCTAGAAGAAGACATGCTGTCTGTGCGGTGAGGAGGAGAAAGACAGGATTACAGCTGGAGAATTGCAGAGATTGGTTGAGTCTTGGGGGTCATAAAGCCTAAAAAAAATCGAACAACCCCTACATCACCATATGTTGTTTATGAGTTTTTTGTTTTTTGTTTTTTTTTTAAATCCTCCTCGTTCATCCAAAAACAAACTCCAGTATATTCATTGTTTTTTGGCAGAAAACCCACCAGATGGGTTTGGTGCAAACAGGGATAAAAAGTACCCCATGGCCATGGTTAAATATACCGCTGGGTCTTTAATGTTGTTGGCCAATTTTTTTGCTGGAGGTCCTGGACATCTTGTTCAGATACATGGTATCATGGATCCTAGCAAATACCAACAGATAAAAAAAATCAAAACCTGACGGCCTTTGCTAGAAATCTTATAATGGGCAGTGGTTGAATCTTCCATCAGGACAATGATACAAAACAAACATCAAAATCACACAAATGAACGGAACACAAAATGAAGCTTCTGCCAGCTTTCCAAGTCCCCTGTAGAAAATGTAACCCTATAGAAAATGAGTGAGGTGAACTGAAGTGAAGCACCAACATGGAGCTGGGAATCTGAAGGATCTGGAGAGATTCTGTATGAAGGATTCGTCTCTGAAGTCTTGTCAGGTGTTCTCCAAACTCATCAGGCATTATAGAAGAAGACTTATAGGCAAAAGGATGTTGCAAAAAGTATTTAATAAAAATGTGCCAATAATTATGGCCAACTTGTTTGGGAGAAAAGCATTTATTTCATAATGTGATTTATGATCAATTTCAATCTTTTTGCGAATGAAAGATCAAAAGGATAAACAATACAGATTTATTTTTACAGCCATCTTTGATTGAAGAACTGCTTTTTTATGCACTTGTGCATAACATAAATTTATTTACTGATACTGACAAACCATACTGAGAAATTTAGTTTGGATCACAGCCTCTGACTCAAATAGCCTTAGTTGGGCTCTGGCGCTTTGGTATAATAACTATATGATTCTGTACACAATAACACAAGGGTTAATATGAAATATAAGGACTGTGATCTCAAATGCATTCCTCAATGTTTATTTGGGGAACTCCATTGTTGTGCAAGACTGACATGAGTGTAATAGTTACTGTGTAAATGTTCATTGTATTTTTTATGAAAACAGCGTGTTTTCTTACTTGCATCTAACCCCGTTTCATCTGGTGCAGTCGTGATTTGCAGTCTATTGACCACTCACACTGTGTTCTTGAGTAAAGCAGTTTTCCAGACATAAATAGCCCATGTTTGAAAAGGTTAATGTCTGCTAACATTTTCCAGACATAATGTTTAGCCTTCATGAACCTTAACCATAAGAGCACATTGACCAGACTCATGTGAGTAATATTTTGCATGATTTTACACATATCAAAACAATTATCTATTCTTTTTTTTTTCTTGCTATTTTGTGTGTGCTTATTAATAAAAGTTAAACAGCGCAGGCAGATTTGTTTTTCTGATTTTTCCCGTATGTTCCATTAGACTTTCCATAGTAAAGAGGAGGGACGTCCTTTCTCAATAAACGCTTTTATTGGTTGGAGCGACCACTGCCGTCATCACGCATCGTTGCCAAACAATGGGCAGGGAAAAGCCACGTTGACGAAGTCGACAGTAGTCTGCGTTATTTTTCATCCAGGAAACAGAAGGATTGTTTTAATTTTGAAGACAACGAAGTGACTCTTTGGAAGAAGCGCTTGACAGCAACCATGTCATCGCCGCCCAAAGAGAAAATCGAGACCAAAGCTGGACATCTCCCTGCTGGTAATGTCCCGTGCTATTGCTCCTGCTCCTGCTGCTGCTGCTGTTGTTGTTTTTCTGCTGGGAGGTCTAGTGGATCATTCCGACAAATGTGTGCCTTTTTTATGTGGTTTTCTGTGCTTGTCTGTAGATTTTAGACATTGCATCAGATATCTTAATGTTAATAAATCACATTGAGCCATATCAAGTTAAAACTGATATACAAGTGAATTCGTTCGGATATAGCTTTGTCTGAAAAACAAACTGAAAGGGATGTCAGTTAATTTAACCATTAACTCAGGGTCATGACACTTCTAGGTGTTTGTTTAATAAAGAAACATTTAATTTTAATGCTGATATTTCTACTATTCAGTACAGTTTGTTTATTGTCCAAAATCAGTAACAGACTTGACTATTTAAAGAGCGCAAATCTGGAAGTGGTGATAATGTAATTTTACTTTTTTTTAAATTATTATTATTGATATATAGAGAGAATACATTTACACGTGTATATAATTTTTATTTTTGTATAAACATGCATATAAATGTTTTCAAATGAAGTAAGGATAAGTTAGAAACATGGCTGGGATGGGCCAAAAAGGCGTCCATGACAAAAATAGAATAAAATGTCTGAATTTTTGCTGATGTGTCAAGCAAAATGCCCATAATAACAGAGTAAAAGTTGGTGTCAGCTTTTCATTGCTTACACACATGTTAATAAGGGATGTGAAAGGTATACTTTTCGTGGAATATCCCTAGTGCAGAATTGAGCTGATGGGAAGTGCTTGCACATTGCATGTCACAAGTAATCACTTGTCTCTAACAGACAAATGTATGATAGAGATCAACCACGTATTATTATCATCATCCGCATATTTTTCCTTTCACATGGTGTAAATGTGTGATTTCACATTGTGTTTCACTTCATCAGCATATCTATCAGTGCAGGGTAAAGTACACAAGAAGTCAGATAACAAAATGTGTAATGACCCTAAAAGTAGGCCAAGGGGAAAAGGTTGCACACGAAATGGCTGCTTGTGCTTTTATGTCATTTCATAGCATTATATAATAAATGCAATCTCATTTACCACAAGTGTCAGGAAATAAACTCTGAACTTGTTTTTGTTAATGTGTGACAGTGAAAGTAGGAGGAGGCATGAGGATAGTTCAGAAGCACCAGTCTGCAAATGATGTGCCAGACAAGAAGGATGACAAAGACAGTCAAGAATATGAGACTGAGATGTAAGTATGCTGACCTGTACATTTCTGCAGTATGCATTCCAATTCCATCTCACCATCTCTCTGCGCTGATAGGCTGTTTCTTCTTGAGAAATACATGGTAGACTATATTTTCAGCTGGAGACTTGTCAGAAAAAACCTGCAGCTTTGTTTTTTTATTGCTTAATTTTAGTGCTGAAGTATACATGAGGTTCTAGACTTATAAGTCTTATAATGCTCTTGTGTGTAGCTCAAGAGAGAAAATCAGTTTCAGTTGCGTGTATCAATACATAACACCTTTTTTTTAATCTGTGTGCTCATGTTTATACTTTCATTTTGTTGACTTGCAACCAGTTGGCTTATTGTTGACTTATTTCCAGACATAACCAGCACTCTTATCAAGACAAACAGCTTTTTTAAATGTGTTATTTTATTGCATAACTCTCTGGAATACTTCATTCTGATTGGTCGATCGCTGAATTCTGCAGGTGGATATTTAGCATAAAAACACTAAACTTAGCTGTGTCACTCTACAGTTCTTCTCACATAAATTAAATTGAAATCAATATTGCATGTCCATTTATTTACATATCATCAGCATAATGTAGCCTACAGTCATTATTTTGTCATAGAAGATTATTTATATCCTATTAAGCATGAAATTCCTGTCTATATCATGCAAGATTGTTAAAATAATAATAATAATAATAATAATAAAGGTAAAATTTACTTCTAAGCAGGGCTGCATGATTTGCAAATGCATTTTTTAAAAGCTCTGAACCGAGCTGCTATGAGATATTGAAAAAAACACTATTATGAACAGCTCACATCTAAAAAAACAACAACTAAAAACACAGTGTAATGTGTATTACATATTTTTATTTAATAAAAATCATGGCCTTTGCAATTTGATAACCACACTAAGCCATATTGTGATTTTGGTGTAATTGTGATTAATGCAGTCTTACTTAAGTAACAAAATTAGTAACTTAGTAACCCTTTTAAAAGGTCATAAAGTCTTGGCTCAACATTGAGTTCAAGTTGAACAACATTTGTTCAGGGGCACAGGTGTGCAATTCCCATTGGACTGCTGGCACATGGAGAGGATTCTGCTAAAACGAGAATGTTTTTCTTAGCTTGAACTCACTCCGTTCTTTGTTGGTTAAGCGGCCCACACTAAACCAGAATATTTAATATGATGATGAAGTCACTGTTAGGGCCCATCTGTCTCAGTGAGTAAGAGTGAAGGTGAATATAGCAGCACGTTGTCGTCTTTTACACAACATTCTGAATTGGCGAGCACATGACAAATCATTTTTGGTTGCAAACTAAACATAGCAATTTTCTTGGGTGTGTCAGTAAGGAAGATGTGGCAACAGCCGGATATCACATGTTGCTTTTTCTTCATTGTGGTCGAGTGTATTTAAGTTAAATAGCTTGCATTGCGTTATCTGCTTGTTGCTGGGTAGCTGTCTAGCTCCTAGTCATGTAAGTGTATATGTGCAGTGCAAAAGATTTACAGCCCTCAGATTTCTTTCGTGCTTGTGTTGTGTTGTAGCTGACCTGTTTTCAGCGCTACTGAGGTGTGTCCACAGGGTTTGGCTGCTGATTCGGATGGGCTTTATGGCTTTGTTAGCTGTCCCCACCTCCACCCCGGTACCTGATGACTGATCGGCCGGCCCGTTACAGCGGGTCTGCAAGCGAGCCCTTATCAGCTCACTCAACCTGCTGCAGGAAATCCTATGAGGTGTTTTGTTCCTGAAGCTGCTTTTAATATGTCTTTGGCATTCCTTCAGAAACATGGAAGCTGTTTGCGAGTGGACATTTCAGAGAAGAGGTTGAAAGAAACGCACTGTGATGTTAGAATGTAATCCCTGCACCCACGCTATTAGGTTTGGCATTTTCTTGCAATGTTGGCAAGCCAAGAGGAAACTCGCCATTTTCCTGTGTAGTCTCTTTGTGTTCAGATGTTTTTACAAAGCTTTTTTTAGTTGTCGACACCATTGATATTCCTTGGATGGATTGTTAGTATCATTTAAAGGTGCAGTAAGCATTTATGAGAAACGATGTTGATATTTGAAATCAACCCAAATAAACACACCCCTACCTTCATTGCCCGCAATCAAAATGCATGAACACGCAATGCAAGAGTGGATGACTCTTTATCATAGCTGAAGCGAAGCAAATAATGCTTCGTGAAAAATAAAGTGACGAACAAACAATAAGGAAGAACAAAAACTGAACATACAGTACACAAGAGCATATACAAGCATGAGTGAACAAACTCAGGGGTACAGTTTAGAGTTGACACAACCAAATCAATCCAATTAGGCTTTGTTGGTACCATGATGCTGATCATCAACTTTCTCGGTCAACTCAGGCTTTCATCCTGAGTTTAGGTGTGACATCAGTGGCGAACAGCCCATCACATGCTGTGAAACTGCAATTCAAACCATGTTGGAATTACTGTAGTTACAAGATTCCTACTTGTACAAAGCTCTGTAGCTAGCACAGAGCTGAATAACCAGTGTTGGTTACATTACAAGTTACACGACGTACGTAATCATATTACTTGTATGAGTTTGCATTTCATTATAACAGTGAAATTCAAATATTACGCACACCTGCAATAATTAAATATGTTATAACACAAAAATACTATGTATTCAATCTCAATATATTAACCAATGTCTTTGTTGCTGACCTTCATCATTATGCTGACTGCTGAATGGCTTTCTGCCATAAAACACATCCAACAAGGATTTAGTGAGTCAAAAGAAGAAGAATTTGTCAAAATAATTTGTCAGACATGGACAAAATGCAAGAAGATAGTTGCAAAAAGCAGCTCAACAACAGAGAGACTGAAAAGAATCCTTTACAATACATCCTCAGAAAGTGCTGTGGAATTGAATTAAGACCTCTGTGACCCTGTCTCAACTTAGTTTACTTTCAGAAAGCTGAAATGAGGGGAAATGGTACAGTTGTTGTTGTACAAGGCCAATGCACAAGACCTGTATAAGGAGCCAAAACTGAACGATAGACTGAAGTAATATGCCCGAATCTTACACTCTGTTTCCTTCAACTGGGATGGCTTTGTTTGTTGAAAGCTAAGGGGTTTCCTACTGCAAACATTGTGCCTCATTCATGAAACACGAGCAGAATGAATTTGTGTGTAAATTGTTCGTAAAGCCGTTCTGACGTAAATTTTTCGATTTCACGAAAATGTTCATATTTTCAAAATGTTAGTTGGTACACCTACCAATCATCCCACTTGTACACCGACTGAACAACAATGGAGAAGATAATATTGCTTTTTACTGCATTTTTATATTCAATAATATTCTTCAAAATGAGATACAAATAACATTACTGCCATGGATATTCTGTATCATAGTAATCAAAGTATTTCAGCTGGAAAAACGCTGTGCTTGCAAATTGCTTTCAAGTGCCACCAGCTAGCCGTTTTCAGAAGAGCACCAGGCGTTTTTTAGCTGGCTAAAAATGCTTTGGTGGACACATGATAATTGAATATTTATTGCTATGCATATGGCCAATTAGTCTCTTTAGCATTTATGCAAAATACTGGAGCCAAACTTGTGAAAAGTCCAGAAGATTCCACAGCGTTCCTGGACATGTCATTTGCAGTTGCAACTCAGGGGTGGGGATTATGCTAACACGCTCCCTATTTATGAATGTTTGGAATTCATTAATATACTTACATTTAACTACTGAATCTGTGGCATACAAAGCGTTTGTGAATCTGGAGGAGAGTTTTCGTAAAGGTCCGTTTTATGCGCAAATTTGCTCGTATATTTGCAAAAGTTTCATGAATGAGACCCATTATTTCTTTCCAAAGCTCCCATACACGCCTATAAGCAAAGTTCCGAATGTTTTCAGTGAGCTCAGGATGAAGTCTAATGCCTTCCATGGCCATGGTTCATTGAATCTTTATGGGCAACTCTGGAGTGAGAACGTCCGTCTCAGAATTGAATTTCAGAATGATTGAAGTGTTTCTTCCCTGGATTAAATTTTTTATTATAGATATTAATACTTGTTTAAGTGTGTCCAGTAGCTGAATGTGCCGGATGTGCACACACACACTCCCATGTCTTGCTCTGTCTCTCTCCCTCCCTCTTCGCTTTGCTAGCAGAGAGATGGCCTGTAAGCAGGTGGCTTCTGATGAAAAAATTGCCGCAGCAAGTCAAGTGGCACTGTCTGGGGACCACCTGTCAAATGTAATTTGGTCTTCTCAGATGGATCGGAGGCTCAAATGGAATGGCTCTGAGCTGCTAATGTTATGTGCTATGCTGGTGAGCTCACTCTTTGACGTGTACACCTGTTCATGATGCGGGAACCTCCACCGTCTTCCCTGGCCGTCTCCCAGTACAACTTACTATCTCACTATAGTACTCAGCTAGGTGGCTGCTCTGACTTATTTGCTTAGAAGACACAAGGGTGAATTCACTAATCCGTTGCACACAACAACTCTCTGAGATAGTTTTAGCATGTTATTGAATGTGACAATGTTAATGTATTTGACTTGGTGGACTAGATCTGCTATGCTTCTGCGGCTGCTGCTAATAGATACACAGACACGCTATTGTAGGCATGTAAGATATGCTGCTGTTGCTGTATAGACATAAATCCTGTAGCAGATCTAGGCAGGTGGAGCTAGGGGAGGTGGATGTTTCAGAGGAACTCTGCGCGCTGCAGGACTAGCTTACAACAATGAATCAGACTATTTAAATCTCATTAGCTGAAGGATCAGCAGAGGCCAATCAGCTTGTACCATGCGGTAATGATGTGATTGCTTGTAAAGGACCTGTTAGCCTGCGCCCTCTAGAGTTTCATGACTGAACTAGATATAAATACAAGTATATAATAGTACTATATATTGGAGATGCACCGGTTGCAATTTTCTTGGCCATTTCCGATTTTTAAAAAAAAAAATTTTTATGTGTGACCTGCCAATACTGATTTTTGCTGATTCAAATGTTCTTTCTAATAACTATAATTAGCAGCATATACAAACAAAAATCTACTTTTCTTCAACGCAAAGTTTTATTTTCATAAAAAAAAAACACAAATAAAAAGTCAGTAATAAAATAAGAACAATTAAACAAATTGCAAACAACAGCACAAATAAAAGAATAAAGAGAGCTAAACAAACAATTTTGTCAGCTGAACAGTAGGTTATTATTAAGGTAGGAAATACTATCAATTAATCAAATGTAAAATAACACTGGATAGTCTTCATTGTAAAAATTAAATACAGATTAATGCTTACAATTAAAGTTATAAAACTTTTTCAGTCAAGAGCAGCCAGTGATTTTAGTTTTTCTTGATGGACATGACAGACAGCAGCAGGAATATTAGACAGCTGTCACTGTCACAAAGAGTTTATGCACGGATCCAATATACTGCTACACAACATGCCTTATCTTTCTTAACTATTTAACGTTCCAAAACTGACTGTTTAACTAAATACTCGCCAAGACGGGCACTTTGACATAATTTTGTATGTATTTGACTGTTTATGTGCAGTACACGACTTATTGTACTTGCGACTCACAAGATGTTTGAGATGTTGAGTGGCTTGTGTGCTCCACTTATATAGATCACTGGTGCGCATGCTTTTGGTCTAAGCAAGAAACCTGCGGGAATTAGTACAATTATGCACAATATAAGCACTGTTTAACCGGAGAGGAATGAGACGAGTGAGTGAGAGGAGGCGGAGGTGTGTTACTTCGCCGTCGGAGAGAAGAGAGTGAGAACACACTGATGACGGTTTTGCCTGTGCCGCTGGCAACAAAACAGACAAACCAGATGGTCTGGGCCAATCGGTGCATCTCTTTATATAATAGTACTATAATAATACTTTTATAATAAAAGTAATAATTGACCCCAAGCTTTCAAACTGTTGTGTAAATAATAATATAATACATATTTATACATATTAATATACATTAAATATTGCTAATTTGATTTATTTTAAATTAAAATTTTTGTTTGTTTTCATTAAAACAATTAGTCAGAATATTACAGCATCTCAGTATGTTGACGCTTGAGATGTTGTAAACAGTTTCCATGAGAGTGTGTGTAACACATGGAGTGTGAATGCTAATAACTGGCAGGCAGATTCAGGTCATTAGCTGAACCCTGGAGCAGAAGCTGCTTCTGTAGAAGCTCAGGCTGACTTGCGACAATTCTCACACACTGCAGTCAATTTTTGGACACTTTACTGTAACTTCATCCAGTATGCAGAGGGAAACCACATCACATTTCACCCACTGCTAAAGCGCATCCCACTGCCTCCGTTCTGCAGTGGATGAAGCGTGTGTGAAAATTGGGATGGGATGCTGACTTTTAATAAAGCAACACGAAAAAAAGAAAATAAAAATTGACAGTTTGATGACAATTATTTCCATGCTAGTTTCCCTCTCTGTGCTGTTTAGCGAAGTGTGCTGACGCTATTGGAATAATGGGCTCTTGGTGTGTTGTTTCAGTTAATCTGCTTAAATTTGCCTCACTGCTGTGTCGGAAGAATTTCTGTATAACTATATGTTATCTCATTACGACAGAAGTTACTTTTCAAATGTTCCGCCTGTCAGTCAAGTACACATGGAGCTGCATAACTAATCTTGTGCACTATCTAGATTTTAGCATAACTGTATACTAAAATGTCATAATTGTAAGTATTTTAGTTTAGCAACACACATTTCTCTTTTTCATCATCATTTTTGGTAGGATTGAGAATTTATAATTTAAGGGTTAGTCTCACTTCTGCAAACTTTTGTACGATTATAAGGAACAGATACCTATGCAGTTTTATCCCCATGCAGTTTTATCCCCTACGTTAGTTAATTTCAGATGGGAAAGGCCTATTATTTGGATGATAGTAATTTTAGAAAGCCATTCATCAGAGCGCTATTGTGTCCGTATCATGCCCACCTGTGTGGTTTTTCTAACCTATCATCAGGCCACACAGAATTTGCACATGCAGAACTTTGCAGAATGCTCAGCAGAATTTGAACACCTCTCATTAACAAACTCCTGCTCATATCATTTGTTCGTTTGTTAAATATTTTGGTTCAGTCGATTATGGGTTTTAGCTGCCAATAAGAGTGTACTCTGAGCTCTATTTTGCACATTTTACTATGCTATTTACACCAAAATTGATGTGGAATATGCAAATAAGGAGCATATGCATTTCTCCGTCCACCCTGTATTTGTATTCTGTTGATGTTGAGTCTCATTCCTGTGTTTGCTGCAGAGGCCAAGCATGGAGCTTCAGGTGCGATTCAATTTTGCATCGTTTGCACGGTTCATTCCCTCAGCTACAGACAAGTGGTTTTTGCTGTTTTCTCCCGATTTAGCTCATCAGTAAATAAAAGCTATGCCATGGGGTTGCCATGACGACAGCAAGTTGTGAGCGTCTGTGCCGACTTGTTAATTGCAGCAATCGCCTTTGCTCCTGAAGCTGAGATTGGATATACGATAGCAGTTCACTTTCTTCCTACACAGAATCTCCATATACTGTATACATATGCCTCCCAATTTGGGCTTCATGGATGGATGGATAGATGACTCACTCACTCACTCACTCACTCGTTTTACCGGTCAAAAGTTTGGAATAACTATTCTTTTTTTATATATATATTTTTTTAGAAGTCATAGCCATAACTCCATTCTTCAGAAACATGATAAAATGCCATTTAAAATTGAGAAGACTTATTTAAATAAGAGACTTATTTAAAAAACAGTTACAAAATAATTTTTGACCAGTACTGTATATATTGATCTAGATTGATTGATTTAAAGTTTGTTTTATTATTTTGACATAGCCATGTATGCTGTAAATTGCATCTCTTCCGCACAAGAAAATTTGGCCTTGGTTTTCACCCACATTAATACCAAGAGAGGTTTAGCTAATACATTTAATATTTTTGTTCAAGATGAACAATTAAATCTTCCAAAGAGTTATTGACCTTGATATTTACCCTGAAATCTATTTCAGTATGTGTTTTTCCATCAATGATGTTACTTAAATTAGGCACTTGTTAATGTACTTGCAACATCTCTGTCCTGATTTCTTCATTTGAAAACAAGCACACCACTGCCACCCTCAGGTGTGGAATGGCGTTGCTAAGAAAGGAAAATGGTTGAAACATGCTCCTGATTAACATTTAATGTATGATAAATCTTTATCTATACACAAAGTTCAAAGCATGGGGGGTTGATAATTATATCCACAGATAATGTTTATCTTATCTGTTTTTTTTTAAATGTTTTAATCCTGTTCCATTCCGCAAATTCTAAACAAGCTATAACAGTTTAGAAAAATAATCCTGTTTGCTTTTTTGAATTCATTCACACTGTGATTTTCAATGACTTGACTTTTGATCCCAAAATCTCACGGTTTTTCTTTTTTTTTGAGGCAGGCCTTATAAGATTTATACGATTTTTGCCCTTGAAAAGGAATGTCCGTTTAATCTGAGATTATACAGCGGTCTCTTTTAAAAGATAGGAAGCTGTGAGACCGGTTGAGCAGCACTCTCTCTCTCTCTCTCTCTCTCTTTCTGTTTCTCTTTCTCTGTCTTGAATCTTTGGAGTTTCCTTGCCTTCTCACAGTAAGATGAAAGCCACAAACTTCTGACATATTCTGGATTTCACAGCATTACAGACGAAGTCCCACACTTCTCACAATGCCCTCATTTATGTTCAGCCTTAAATATGTTGAGACATCAGGATGTGTCTCACGCTGTGATAACAATTTAATTGTCTCCTTTTACAGCTCGGTTTTCTGCAGCGTGTGAGTGTAATGTACTACATACGGAGTAGTATTTGAGAAGGGCTACTGGAAAACTCTTCAACTTTTTCTTTGACATTATTATTCTACTTTTGATTGAGCTGTTTTTCCTGTCAAGGTCAATTATCACTCTTGACCTTCTCTTTTGACTTAGTGCTTTAAGGGAAACACTTGGCTTTGGAAAATGAATGAGAGTCATTTCTGAGGCTGACGCGATTCACAAGCCTGAAGCGATGTTTCTGCTCTGTGCTCAGATGGTGGCGGTAAATTCCCTGTCCCTCGGGAATTTTTATAGGCCATTTTGTACCTTACCCACTGCCTGGAGCACCTGGTTTTACATCAGACCCCTCTGTTTACTCCCACCCCCCACCCCCCCCCCCCCCCCCCCCCCCCCCCCCTACTTTCCACACGTGCATGTTCATGCAGGCCTTGAGAAGTGACCAGGATTTAAAAGGATAGTTCACCCAATAAATGAAAATGTTGTCGTCATTTACTTGCTGTCATGTAGCTCCGGACCTGTATGACATTTCTTCTGCAGAGGGTTTATACAATGAAAGTCAATGTGGTTTAAAGGAACACGCCGACTTTTTGGGACTTTAGCTTATTCACTGTATCCCCCAGAGTTAGATAAGCCACCGCTAGCCCAGCTTAGCACAAAGACTGGAGGTAACCGGCTCCAACTAGCCTACTGCTCAATAAGTGACAAAATAATGCCAACATTTTCCTATTTACATGTTGTGATGTGTATAGTTACATTGTGTACTAAGACCAACAGAAAATGAAAAGTTGCGATTTTTCTAGACCGATATGGCTGGGGACTATACTCTCATTCCTGCGTAATAATCTAGGAACTTTGCTGCCGTACCATGGGTGCAGCGGCGCAATGATATTACGCAGCACCTGAAAATAGTCCCCAGTATGCTCTCTGTGCAAGCAGGTTATCACGTTGGTTATGTTGACGGAAGTTAGCCTATTTTCAGGCGCTGTGTAGTATCATTGCGCCTTTTTCTCTCTGAAAAAAAAACATTTCTCTCTGAGCCATAGCTGTGTGGGCAAGTGCTCCGACATATTGTGCGGTTGCACTTTGGGTGACCCCAGTTCGAGTCCACCTGTCTGTTTACATCATCAATGCCGTGTGACCTATTGGTTAATGTTAACCAATATGCATATAGCTATTTAGGCAATATCCTGTTCATTATCTTGTTTCACTCATCAGTGATATTGTATACCATGTTAATATACAATTAGAAGAATAATTGTCATGCTAATCCCCCTGTAATTGGTGGCCTGGTGAATGTCGATCACACATACTGAATGTGAAATCTATATGATGATGTTTCCATCAGCGCTATAGCTAATTTGTTGCATTAGTATTCCATCCATGCATCTGATTAGATACGTGTCCGGACACAGGGAAGACGCTTCCTTCTAGCAGTTATGTGGAGTAGAGGGCATCTGCTGACAGACACGTCTGATCTCTGATTAAGCTAAATTTTACTCCGAGCTCCTGCTCCCATAATTATGCTGCCTGTTGACCTTCAGCTAATCAGCGCAGGCCTCACACTTTGATTTCATATAGCCCGACAAACTGCTGTCAGCTCAGCATTGATAAAATTATAAATTGCGCATTTGTGCACGGTGATGGATAGCGCTGATGATCTGTCACAAAGCCTTGCTATATAGTTGTTATATATTATAATATAATAATAATAATTATCTAAATATTAATTAATATTTTTGTTCAAATATTGATATGATATATACACCGATCACCTGTCATAAGTGAAGACGTGAAGTGAATAACACTGATTATCTCTTCATCAAGGCACCTGTTAGTGGGTGGGATATATTAGGCAGCAAGTGGACATTTTGTTCTCAAAGTTGATGTGTTTAGAAATAGGAAAAATGGGCAAGTGTAAGGATTTGAGCGAGTTTGACAAGGGCCAAATTGTGATGGGCATAGTCATAGGGCTGCATAGTCAGGGTGCCCATACTGAACCCTGTCCACCACTTTAAGTGCCAACAGTGGGCACGTGAGCAATGGAAAAAGGTGGCCTGGTCTGATGAATCACGTTTTCTTTTACACCACGTGGATGACCGGGTGTGTGTGTGCGTTACTTACCTGGGGTAACACATGGCACCAAGATGCACTATGGGAAGAAGGCAAGCCGGCGGAGGCAGTGTGATGCTTTGGGCAATGTTCTGCTGGGAAACAGAAGTAAACAATAAGCATTGTTGCAGACCATGTACACCCTTTCATGGAAATGATATTCCCTGGTGGCTGTGGCCTCTTTCAGCAGGATAATGCGCCCTGCCACAAAGCAACAATGGTTCAGGAATGGTTTGAGGAGCACAACAATGAGTTTGATGTGTTGACTTGACCTCCAAATTCCCCAAATCTCAATCCAGTCGAGCATCTGTGGGATGTTGAACAAACAAGTTCAATCCATGGAGGCCCCACCTCGTAACTTACTGGACTTAAAGGATCTGCTGCTAACATATTTGTGCCAGATACCACAGCACACCTTCAGGGATCTAGTGGAGTCCATGCCTCGACTGGTCAGGTCTGTTTTGGCAGCAAAAGGGGACTAACACAATATTAGGAAGGTGGTCATAATGTTATGCCTGATCGATAATTGGTTTATGTGTTTGGAAACATCATCTCATTTCACTAATACTCTTACCAGCAAGCACAAAAAAGTTCTCTGGTCAAATTTTGGCCTTCACCTTCTGCCTAAATTCAGTTTAAAGGTGTGTTTGGCCTGGACACAAGGCAGCACTATTGAGCCAAATCTGGCTGAAATCCACGAAAGGTTTTTCCCCCCGTCTGAAATATGAGTGGTTCATTCATTACCAGACTACAGAGTTGTTTGTGTTCTCCTTCACATATTCCCTGTGGAAAAATTAATGATCCTAAAAAATCAGACTGATTAATATACAGGCTTATTTACAATCATTTGCTGTTTGACATTAAAAGAGAAAGGTTTGCTTCACAAACACTGTCATCTGTTTTGCTTATGCTTCATTAAATAGCACGTATATTTAAATGTTTTTTTAAAGACATTGCTTTCTGTTTGTAACTGTGGTCTTCTCTTTTTTTCTTCTTTTTTTCTCGATCTCTAGCCCACCAAAGATGCCTGTTGTGGTCTCAGGAGTTGTCACTAAGGTTGGTACATATGTCCATTATGATTACATCTTAATATCTAAATCAAAGGCCATGTTATTCCTGGTCCAACAGTTTTGATGGTTTATCTAAAGGCCTGTTCATAGCAAATGTGAGACAAATTATTTCCTAAAGGTCTATTCACATCAAAGACAAATACCTGAATGTTCGTCAGGTTAAATGTTTGCCTGTACTATAGGTAACACTGATGTTTAAATGAACCATCTGGTCTGCTGACAGAGTAGAGAGAGGAGAAGACAGTCAAACAGAGACCAGGTTTATGTACATATTTAAATATGTTATGCTCACATTTTCTCAGTCAATTCTCAGAAAACATTTTGGACTGCTGTACATAAACTTATGTCGAATTGTTAGCATGTAAATGTTTATTTTCAATAATTATAATAATTAGTTACATTTATACAATTGAAAGCAGTGCCAAATTCATTTTAAACCTGCTCATATCTAAATTCACGAAAGTTTGGCCTCATGAAACCCTAGCCTGAGGTACAGACATAGATCGTTTGCTCAGATTAAAGCCGTTTTAGTCTCGCATCACTTGAGATAATATCAATAGTCTGATGCGCTGGAGACTTTGTATGGGGTTTGTTGAATGGCTCGTCACATAGAGTCCACTCTACTCGTTTCCAGCCCAAGCTGACCTTAATCCATTCTGCCACCATGGGATTGGCCGCGTCTCAGGATTTATGATGTTTTGATGGAGGCTGACATATAATGCATCCATCTGTGCATGCTTACCAGGATGGGAATGCTGCGTTATGAGGGAGAGTTTGCTGTTTTATTATATACGGTCCTCAGTGTAAATATGTCAGCTGCTCAAGATGTGTAAGAGAACGTGGTGTTTGATTACACATGTCACAGGCATTACAAGTGACCCTAGAGCAGGGGTAGGGAACGTTGATCCTGGAGAGCCATTGCCCTGCAGAGTTTAGCTCCAACCCTGAAAAAACACTCACCTCCCTGTAACTTTAGTAATCCTAAGGACCTTGATTAGCTTGTTCAGGTGTGTTTGATTAGGGTTAGAGCTAAACTCTGCAGGGCAGTGGCTCTCCAGGATCAACGTTCCCTACCCCTGCCCTAGAGGATGTCACAATGCACATGGAGCCCAGTAAAAAAGGAGGCCAATGCCCCAGTTACTTTTGAAGTGATCTAAACAGCTTCTAGTGACACAATTTATGCAACATTTCCTCTCTAAATACTCACATCTGAGGCTCTTTTAGTCTTCCAGCAAGCTGGTAAATGGACAGGAAATAGGAAATGCCACGCTTGTGTTCAGTCTTGGCTCGTTACACTATCTTGGACTGTCCACCCCGTGATCTACTTCAAAAGCTGCACACATTTGCTCTGAAAGACTCTCTCTCATACAGATGAAAGTGATGTTGAAGAATGTCTGCGGCTGCTGCTTTCTTGCAATATAGGATTTTTGTCCTCACTGGGCATCAGATGTCAGATGCTTTCCTTTTCATGTTAATAGACATAAAACGAAGGCAAAGAGCTCTCTCTCTCTCTCTCTCTCTCTCTCTCTCTCTCTCTCTCTCTCATAAAAAGAGTTTGGATTTTAAATAGATGGCAACTAGAAAACACATACAGAGATGACTTTGTTGTAGTTTGATATAAATCATAATTAATTAAGCAGTGTCACTCACAAGAGTTTTGGTTCGTTCTGAGCAGGATTGGTAACTTTATGTTCCTTTCCAAAAGGTAACCAGTTAACAAAAATAAAAGGGTACCTGTTAAGTGTCACTGGCCCACCGGTGGGCCCAAATCCATTACATTTTTAAAACGGTAATATCCTATACTATCCTAATCTTGACAAACTATATATCATTTGAAAGCTTGCAATCTCGTTTTCATATTTGTTTTGCAAAATTCACTACAGAGGAGCAGTAATTTATCAATTTGCAACAAGAATATTTTCATACTCCTAGGGTGTGTACAGACCTTTATTTTGAAAAATTAAAGATTGGTAGAAACCTCAGTTTTTTCATGCCAAGAGTTCAAAAGATAACATCCATTAAAACAAGTCTGAAAATGTTTTAAATATAAAGAAAAAAATGATAGATTCTCCATTTGTGATGCGGCGGCGAGCTATAACGCACATACGTATTATTTTTGTGTTTATTAGAGGTTGAATTCAAATCAAATACTGCCAAACTGCCCATACTACTTCTGAATAGGATGTCTACTTCATAAATTGTATGAAAATTATGGAAATATATGGATCAGATCACTCAAACCATATATGGAAATGGAGGCGCCCTTATATGGTAATGGGGCTTGGTTGTCATCTTGTGAAAAAATTTGGTACTGCGCTCAAATAAACTCCCACTGAAAGCTAAATTTCATAAACTACTATAACTTTTTTCTATTTCACTTACATAATTTATTTGACTTCTACAATAATCTGCCAAATGTCTTCTTTAAAACAAGACCTATATGAAAAAAGGGATGTGACCGTTAACAGGTTAGTAATGCCTCTTTTTCAAATGAGAGTACTAATACGCTTTCAAATGAAATGACAATGACATCAAAAAATGTACTGTGGAAAAATTCTATTTGAAGCAAAATATTAATGTTGTTAAGCAGTTACCAGCATTTAAAAATATGTTTTTACCGTGTAACAGTTGGAAGGAATTTTTGTTACTGTTTTCTATTACGCTCGGCAAAAAAATATCTTTCTTTGAATGGTTTCTAAACCCTGGCTAATATTGAGTAACTCAGGGGTCAGACACAATTTTACCACTAAGTTCATGTGGGTTTTTTTGTTTTTTGATTTTGTTTTTATCAAAAAATCTCAAATTATCCAAAGTTTTCATTTTATTTTTAGTTGACTTTAGTAATTTTGTAAAAAAAAAATAAAAAAAATGTAAGTGCTATTTAAGTTTAATTTATTTGTATTTATTGTTTTTAATAGTTTTAGTTAACAATAATAACCCTGGAACACAGAAAACAATCATCACAGTGCAGTTACAATATATAGCACTCTTGGAACACCTTTCGGTCAATCAGATTAGAGGACCAGTTGACACCAATGCTACATTTTTCTATATATCCTAATCATTTGTTAACATGTATTCATTACTTCAATGAGCTTATTATTTCTGCCTTAAATTAATACATTGTTTAAATTAATACATTGTTAGCTAACTGCGTGATTTGTGTATGAACTTTTCTAAAATTCCTAACTTGGACATCTTCACCTCTGATAACCGAATACTCTATATTGTAAAGCTGCTTTGAAACGATATGTTTTGTGAAAAACGCTATACAAATAAATGCGACTTGAACTGTATAATTGTATCATTTGTCATGTCACTTATCATATACACAAATTATAATTGGCTGTGTTATTATTTGTTCTCCTTCTCAGGGGGATAAAGACTTCACCCCAGCTGCTGCCCAGGTGGCCCATCAGAAACCTGTGCCCTCGGTACAGAAGCTGCCTGCAGCCCACCACATCAACCAGCACATCCACCAGCCTCGGAAGTGAGTCCTTAACCCAGCTCTGGACCACCATGCGCCCCCCGCACAGGGCCAGGACCACACCACCCCAAACACCTGCTCAGGTTGCCAGGGATCTCTTGCCATAAAGCATTCCGTACACACCCTCCCCCCACCCCCTTCCGTCTGTGCCTGCAAGTGTCCTGTTTCAACCAGTATCATGACAAACGTTACGTTTTCTCTAACCTGTAAATCATTGCAACACTAAAATTGAAGGCTCCATTGCGAATCACTAATCAGAAACATGCTAATTCTGTGGGTTCATTTCATGAGGGATATGTGGAGCTGTGTTTTATTTTGTTTTAATTTTGTTTTACATGAATAGTTCCAGAGAGATGTAAATTGTATAAATAATTTTTTTTGAACTCGGTGAATGTTGTATATTAGGCATTAGGTACTAGGTGTGGTTATCTGAATAAAGAGTTAATATAAAACCATGCACGCCTTTTTGCTCTTAAAAACACATTCATGAGCTACAATTGCATTTACCTGATGGAAATATCAGTGCTTCAACAAGTAGGTAGTGACATGACGAGCTGAAATTACCTACAAAAACCATGTTTTATGTTAAGTGGTTCAATTTGAATCAATTGCTAAAAGTTATAGAGAATAAAAAGAAGAGTGTCAAAGGGATCGTTTACCCAAAAGTGAAAATTTCCCCATGATTTACTCACGCTCAAGCCATCCTAAGTGTAAATGAAATTCTTCTTTCAGACGAATACAATTTATTAAAAAAATGTCAAGTGCATATCTGCGCGAGGCGTTACACTTTCTTCTTCAGTTGTATACAGAATCCGGAAGCTACATATTTTACTTTATAAAGTTTTAAATATGGATATTTTTCTTACACAAACCCATCGATTCGCTTCAGAAGGCCTTTATTAACCCCCGGAGCCGTGTGGATTACTTTTATAATAGATGGATGCACTTTTTTGGGCTGCCATTCACTGCCGTTATAAAGCTTAGATTAACAGAGAAATTTTTTTTTATATAACTCTGAATGTATGTGTCTGAAAGAAGAATGTCATATACACCTAGGATGGCTTGGGAATGAGTAAATTAGGAGATACTTTTCATTTTTGGGTGAACTATCCCTTTAATATTTTTTTGCTATTAAAAACATTCATATGGTAGAATTGCATGTCCCTAAGAAGTAAGTCAGTGCTTGCAAGACAGCACATGAATAGTGACAGTGAAATGGGAGAAGAAAAGACCAATCACAATACACTATGCAAATATTACAGTGACATCATCGATTCCAATTAGTGATATTATATATATACACATTTTGCAGAAATTTGTGAAGAATAAAAAATACTCAATTTCAATACTCTTTGCTTGAACTATATGCTAGAATTGCATTTCCAGAAGAAAAATAATCAGTAGAAGGTAGTAATTACAATAAAGAGTAGACCAAACAATGTTATTTATGCCATTTTAGCTGTTTATGTTAATAACAGTGATTTGAGCTGAATTTGAAGTAGAGGGATTTCAATACTTTCAGTGCAAGCACTGTAATAAAAAATTAAAACAATTGCCATGTCTGTTTTGTCCTATTAAATATTATTAATGATGGCAGTATATCATTAAGCTCAGCAGGAAAAGTTCATGTGTAATTCCATGGCCTAGTTTTCATGGTCTATGGACTAGTAAAGGGTGGCAAAGCCGTCAGCTTCCTGTTCTCCTCCCTGACTCCTCCAGACCCGATGCCACTCAGGATTTGCCTCGTTCCTTCATTATCTCATCTTCTCAAGCTCTTGCTATCCCTATCCGTTCACTTTGTGTTCCGCTCAGGTGTCGATAAGAGCCAGCAGCTGCCGCAGGCTTTGGTTTGTTCCCACGGCATGTTCTGGGCCTGAAACAGCAAGACTTCTGCGGTACATGCCATTAGCACACCAGCTGGCCAAACCGCAAGGTGAACTTCAAAGGCTTGAGTGGCAGGTAAACCCTTACGAAATGTCACGTTTCAGGTCAAGGTTGTACTTTTCCATAGTGTGCTATCTGGAAATTGAGCAGTGGCTTTGAAGCCAGTTCAGAGTGACCCAAACCCTGGGGTCTATCTGACATTCAGGTCCTCTCGTGTATTTGTCTTTGATAGGCTATCAGTCCTACTGCAGATCACACGTCAGTGCTTTGGTTCTCCAGCAGAGGGCGCTTCATTGTTCTTCAAGTGCTGACCTTGCAATCAGACAAGTAGCCTTCCTCAGCATTTGTCAGCTCATACCAGTGACCTCAATAGCTTAATAACGTCCGCCCTTCACCTTTACTCCTGCTCAAAGTTCAACAAAATGGAGTCACACTTCAGTATTATAAAACAGTTTTTTTTATTCCAAAGTTACAATGAGATTCTTATTCCAAGTATTGCTGGTCATCACGTTTGGTTTATTTAGTACAACCTAAAATAGTGTAAACACAGTATTGTTTTACGATAACAGGGTGACCTGACATTAGGTCAAAACTGGTCTTGACTTCCATATAAAATGCCAGGAGTGTGTCTGTGTATTTTATGTAGTCTGAGGCACAGTGGTACTGTTGAAATTACGCGACGGTCAGTGAGAAGACATTTCAAACAGACATCACTCCACATAATTTTATTATTCTGCATACAGAACCGTTCAAACCTGAGATTTGTTGTATGTTTAAATTTGGTTTTATTGTTCCCAGCTCTGAAGAAACCATAAGGGGGAGTGGGGTAAGCTGTGCCACTTTTTACTTGAGATGCCGAATACGCCAAATATTTCAGGACGGATCCTATAAACTGAAATTGTTAGAAAGTGTTTATAATAAGGCCTTTTTAAAAAAGTTTAGGGTTGGTAAGGATATTTTTAAAGTTTTTTTTAAGTCTCTTATACTCACCAAGGCTGCATTTATTTGATCAAAATATAGTAAAAACAGTAATATTGTGAAATATAATTATGATTTAAAATATTTTTTCCCAATATATTTTAAAATGTAATTTATTCCTGTGATGGCAAAGCTGAATTTTTACAGTCTCCATTGTCACATTTCCTATTATTATCAATGTTGGAAAAAAAATTGTCAATTGTTAATAAAATTTCAGGATTCTTTGATGAATAGAAAGTTAAAAAGAATAGAATTTATTTTAAAAATCTTATAACATTATAAATGTCTTTACTATCACTTCTTAATTTTACCTGCCATATAGAATTATTTACTTTGACATGCAAAACATTTTTTTGCCTTTTTTTTAAAAAGTGCATCTCTTCATCACAGGCAGCGGCGCATGTTTGGTCCTTACTAAATATGCAAAAAGTTTTATCGGGGCGACACATCTTACCTCACTCTCCCCATATAGTAGCAAATACCATTTTGTAAAATATATTGCATGCTTTTTGTTGAACAGTTATAGTTTCAGAACATAGAAGTAATGAACTTAAAAGTTCGTTAGTAGTATAAATAGTAAGTAGTAAAATACATGTATAGAAAATATCAAACAAGATGCTGATCCATGATACTATAATACTCTGCTTTCTTTACTAGCTGGTGATTTTCTGTAGCATTTGTCTCTGAAATGTGTGCAAATACAGGTATGGCTACTACCAAAATACCTACAATGTTTAGAAAAATTAGGTATTGAAAATGTATGTTTGTTAAATACATTCATGATGATTAAATACTATTAAATCTGAGATAATGCTAGCATTTGGACACCTCTAAAAGTCATATAGTCCTATTTTAAGAATGTAAACATACAGCAGCATCTTGTTTTAGTAGTGTACCCATATTAGCTGATCTGGTTGGCTAGCTTCCTGTTGCTGACAAACCTGCAAAAATATTAAAGGAGCTTTTCGCTTTAAATCAATCACTTTCCCCCCATTTTAAAGAGGGTAAAAGGGAGTTTAGAAGCATTTAACATTACAAAAATGAAGTAGTCTTTAAAAAAAAAAACTATACATTGTAACATACATTACATTTCAAGTATCAAATTTTGAGTAGTATGTTTGCACACACTTATTTCCTTTTGCCTGTAGAGAGCTGTCTTTTCGTTATGGCCTCCAGTCTTTTCCTTTCCGCCTCCTCTGCTTTCTTTCGCTCCTCTTTAAGTTCTTTATATCTCCACTTGGGGATCTGAAGGAACTGGTCATCTATACAGCTGCTTTTCCGCCGCACTTTCTCCGGCATGTAGGTTGGCGTAGGTGCCTTGCTAATCCTCAGCTTGGGCACCACCATACCTGGTCTAACGCTGCTCCTCCTCAGCATGTGTAAGGGGAGCAGACTGGTCCTGCGGACGGCCAGAGAGGAAGTGGAGGCATCTGATTTGGCCTGGGGCTGCAGACTCGCACGACGGTCTTTCGGTTTGGGCACCAGCAGGACGCGGGAGTTCTGGAAAAGACGTTTGTAGTTCTCGATGCGCTCGGGTCCCAGACCTTTCAGCTGTGCGATGCGTTGTTTCTTCAGGATCTCCTGAACGGCGTAACGGCGCTTTCCCACACAGGGCGGGCTGTCGGGACACACCGTTTGACATGCCGTTGCGATGAATGGACTCCCCAGTGCTGTTGTCATGCGCACCATGTGATCCAGAACCCCGTCCTCTGAAGCCTCTGTAACGTTACTGATGTCAAAGAAGTCACGTAGTGTCTCTGAAATTTTCTGAATGCATCCTTTGGGCATCTGAGCTTTGGTCACCAATGCAGGCAGAAGGGGCCACTCAGGCCGATAGCTGTCACAGAACTGATCCGCACACGGCTGCTGCATCAGCCGCATCATGGCAAAGACAGTCTCGTAGCGGCTTGTGAAGATGGCCCACTCTCGCGCAGTGAACTTCCTCCCGTTGTCTCTGGCATCCAGATCAGCCCCTGATGAAATAAGGAAATGCACACTGTAAACCCTAACACTCAAAATAATGACTTGGTTTGAGTAGAGCCAACTCAAATTAAACAAATTAGTTCAAACAAATGAATTTTTATGAGTGTAGAACTTTCTTTTTCCTTTGAGTTCTCAAAACGGACACATTTTAAGTAATCTGAATTGTTTCATTGTTTTGAGTTTTATTAACTTGTTTCTTTCATTTAGACAAACTTAAATTTAACCAAAACTGGGCTGGGATTTCTATTTCCCAGCATGCTTTGCCATGACACTCAAAAGGAACAGTAAATGCTAAAATTAAGTGTGATGTATTTTTTTGTGCAAGATCAACATTAAGTGGGAGATTTAATAGTGTTTAAGTGTTTTGTTATGCTAGTTTAGAAGAGTTTCTGTTACATAGGTTTTTTTTTTTTTGTAGGGTTACCATCATGGTGACAAGTAGAGCATGAGCTTAGTTTGAGAACAGTTAAATGTTCTATATCACTGTCCTCATTCAGCAAATGATATGCTATGCTAATGATACCAAAGCATTGTGTAACCAGTTAGCAAGGTGGCATTCACTGAATTAGCTAGTTAAAGCTAGTCAAGTTTCCACTACTAAAACAAGTTAATGAGTTAATAATTAAGTTAATAAGATATATGTTTGATTTAGCATACTCAATTATTTAAAGTTCAGAGCAATTAAAATGTATGATTACAAAATAAAAATCTGCAAGTTCTGCTTACTTAAAATTCTTAACTTTTTTTTTTGAGTTTTGCCAACTTAGTAGTGTTTACAGTGCACTGATGTGATTGGAGTTAAGGCCCATTTACAATATTCTACAAAATAACATTTGGTTTTTTAGCCAAAAATTACACTCTCATGTTGTTCTAAACTTGTGTGGTTATTTTAGATTTTCCATGAATAAAATTATCATTTTTTGAAGAATAATTATGCAACTCTTGCCATATAACGAAAATAAAATATATAAATTTAAGTTAACTAAAATATATAACTTTAACTTTAAGTTATATACACTCACCTAAAGGATTATTAGGAACACCTGTTCAATTTCTCATTAATGCAATTATCTAATCAACCAATCACATGGCAGTTGCTTCAATGCATTTAGGGGTGTGGTCCTGGTCAAGACAATCTCCTGAACTCCAAACTGAATGTCAGAATGGGAAAGAAAGGTGATTTAAGCAATTTTGAGCGTGGCATGGTTGTTGGTGCCAGACGGGCCGGTCTGAGTATTTCACAATCTGCTCAGTTACTGGAATTTTCACGCACAACCATTTCTAGAGTTTACAAAGAATGGTGTGAAAAGGGAAAAACATCCAGTATGCGGCAGTCCTGTGGGCGAAAATGCCTTGTTGATGCTAGAGGTCAGAGGAGAATGGGCCGACTGATTCAAGCTGATAGAAGAGCAACTTTGACTGAAATAACCACTCGTTACAACCGAGGTATGCAGCAAAGCATTTGTGAAGCCACAACATGCACAACCTTGAGGCGGATGGGCTACAACAGCAGAAGACCTCACCGGGTACCACTCATCTCCACTACAAATAGGAAAAAGAGGCTACAATTTGCACGAGCTCACCAAAATTGGACAGTTGAAGACTGGAAAAATGTTGCCTGGTCTGATGAGTCTCGATTTCTGTCTCAACCCAATAGAGCATCTTTGGGATGTGGTGGAACGGGAGCTTCGTGCCCTGGATGTGCATCCCACAAATCTCCATCAACTGCAAGATGCTATCCTATCAATATGGGCCAACATTTCTAAAGAATGCTTTCAGCACCTTGTTGAATCAATGCCACGTAGAATTAAGGCAGTTCTGAAGGCGAAAGGGGGTCAAACACAATATTAGTATGGTGTTCCTAATAATCCTTTAGGTGAGTGTATAAGTTATAACTTGCCATATAAAAAAATAAAATAAAAATCCACGCAATCCATGCATATGGCTTTTTCACTACATTATTGCACTACAAAGCCATTTGTCGTTTTTCACAAATGATCTTCAGAAAGGGCATAGAGGGAATAAAGAATAATAATGCTATAATAATAATAATTTTTTGTAATAAATATTATTTGTAGATGGTTCATTTTAAACATAAAATTCAGCTTCACAGGTAACAAATCATGGTAACACTTTACAATAAGGTTTCATTAGTTAACTACTTTAGTTAACGTTAACTAAGAATGAACAATAATTCTACAGCATTTATTAATCTTAGTTAATGTTAATTTCAACATTTACTAATGCATTCTTAAAAGCAAATGTTATATTTGTTAACATTAGTTAATGCACTGTGAACTAACAAGAACAAACAATGAACAGCTGGATTTTTATTAACTAACATTAACAAAGATTAATAAATAATGTAATAAATGTATTGCTCAGTTCATGTTATTTAACACATTAGCTAATGTTAACAAATGAGTCCTTATTGTAAAGTGTTACCAAACTCATTTTAGAAAAGAAGAAAGCAAAGCAAAAAAGAAAAATAGCAGTAACAAGCAACAAATTAATTATTAATAATAATACATGACTTTGTATAGCACATTTAATACATTATATGCATTACATAAAATAATTTTAGAAAAATGAAAGTATAGCAAAGATAAAATAAGAAAAAATAAGAAAGCGTAACAAGCAACAATAGCCAAAATAAAAGCATATAACAGATCTTTTCCTCACACTCTTGTGTGACTATTGTTTGACTTCAGAAGATTGTAATATAGTCGAATGGTGCTTTTATTTTGTGTGGTGCCTTATGAACTCCTGTTGTATGGCAAGAGCTGCATAACAATTTGGGGTTTATTCACAGAAAAAAATAGCAGCATATCAATTCAGAACGGCAAAAGAATGAGTACATGATATGGTTGTATTGTATCCTTTTCTTGTAGCTAATCATGTAACAGCTGCTTTATATTGTAGAGTTTCCTGGCAGTCTGTTGCACAGTGATCTGAGGCTCGAGTACCTGCCAGCATCAGGGATCTGACACATTCCACTCGACCCTGCATAGCAGCTTTCATCAAAGCGGTGAAACCGTGGCAGTTCCTCTTCTCAATGTCAAGCCCGGAAAAGTAGTTGAGTAGGTAGTTAGAGATTGTGATGTGACCTGCAATTGTTCGGGTGAATTATGGAAATGCAGTCAACTGTTGAACATACAACTTTTCTAAGGCACTCGACAGTTCAGTTCTAGACGTATTTTGAAGTTTTCACACTCCATTCACTTTGAATGTTGAGAAACTAGTTATTTAAACTTTATGACGCCAATATAAATGTAAATATGTGCAGGATTGGATTAAGGCTGTCAGATGGTTCTTACCTGCCTGGGCAGCTGTGATGAGGGCTGTATTGCCCTCGTTGTCCTGCCAGTTCACATCCAGGTGAGGACACTGGGAAAGAGCAATCACAACATCCACGTATCCTTGGTAGCATGCCACTATTAGTCCAGTCTGCAGAGTCAACACACACACAAGGCGATACTGTGAAGAAGTTTCCACCCTGGCCAAGGAACATTTACTAGTAGTAGATAAATTTGAGGAACACACTCTCGATAAAAGGGCTGGGGATTGACACAGATTTCACGATTCAATTTGATTCTGATTGAGAAGCTCTTAATTCGATTCAGATTTTGATTTGGATATGGGCTATATCAGGTACAGTACGTAAATTTTTCTTAAGGAAAAAAATCTCTTAACTAAACTGCTGTAAACTATACAGGGAATCTTGACAGTTGGTACAGTAATATAATATACTATACACAGGAAAACTTCTCACTAAACATTTCCAGCTAATTCACACAATTTGTTCTTAAAGGCACAATATGTAAGATTTTGGATTAAAATATCCAAAAACCACTAGAACAATGTTATACATTTTGTTGACTTGTGTACTTACATTATCCAGAGAAATAAGCTATTTTAACCAGGACACGGACCATGTCACCTATCAATGACATCATACCCGCGAAAAAATCTCTCTATACAAGAAATCTGACAGTTGGTACAGTACTATAATATAACAGGTTAAGTAAAAATATAATACATATTTAATATAGTGCAAATAATTTACCAAAATGCTCCTCTCTAGAGTAATTTTTCTAGCTAACTATTGAGATATGGACATTGAATGGGTTTTCTGAGGTAAATGTGGCTTTATGTTACATTGTTTACAAGCTATTTTACTGCATATCTTTCCATGCTTGAAACACTGATTGGGCGATTACATGAGACATGATAGTTGTACTGTTTCATTTAAAATAACTTCTGATGTTCATTCATGTATATTTAGTGCTATAACTAGTAGTAAAGCGGAAGAGATGATGGGTTTGAACTAAAAGATAGATATCGGTTCATCAAATATCATCAAATGATTCATTGATATTGTCGACCCAGCCTTATCAATTATAACTGGGGGAAAAAAATCCAGGATAACCACTGTTTACCAAGAAGGATTTTGGTTTGCACATCAATGAAAAAAAGCTAATGGTAGTCACGGCTTTATTGCTGGGCTGGCCATGTGAATTTAGAATTCTAATCTGGCCTGAAGTAGCAGCTTCAAACCTGAAAATGTGCAGAATTGCATTGTGATTTCACAGTGTGAGGCTGATGTTCAGGGTTTTTACTGACGACTTCTGGCATGTCTGTTTCACTCTTCACAGTCTGTCCTATTTAAGTTTGAACAGTAGCAGTGTAGAGAGAAGTGTCAGCAGCCTCTCATCACACTGAAACACAGCTGGAGGCTGCTGACTAAAAATAAACCCTGGACAAGCTCATTTTACACGGCTATGACAATAAGGGCGAGACGCTTCCAGTTGCTGCACGTCAGATTCTGGTGAAAGTGTGTTTGTTTGTGTGTTTACAGTGAAGCCTGTCATTTTTCTTGATGTTTCCAGTTTAATATACAGAGACAACTGTGAGTGAGCCATCAGTAGGTTAATTCCCTTGAAAAGTGCAAATGCTGTGGTTCTGTGCCGCTTATCAAAACATTGCTCTGTTTGAGAATCTCAACCAGTTACATTGACACAACGAGTGATGTGAATTTGGGGCAGAACCGGTTTAGAAATAGTCATGAATATAGAAATAGTCAAATAGTAATGGGTCTCATTCACTAATAATTGCATGGATTATTCATATTTATATGCACAGGAAAACTTCTCACTAAATATTTCCACCTAATTCACACAATTTGTTTTTACAAGGACAAGATTTTTTTTATTGAAATATCCACAAACCACTAGAACAATGTTATATATTTTGTTGACTTGTGTGCTTGCATTATCCCAAATGTTTCCAAGGCCATACGTGTTGTTTGCATAATGTGGTTGCAAGAATATTTTAGTACGAAAGTTACAAATTTGTGCTTATTTGCCCACCCCATCTATTTGGTGCCACTAGAGGTGTGGAAAAGTTCTGCAAAATACTCTTATTTCAAGAGACTTTGAGCAGATAGAACAAACAGGATTGTCAACAGAAATATCAACCTGACTAAATTACGTCATACAGAAAGGATGCCTTAAAGAAATAGTGGTATCACTTTCTATGAAGCCCATGCTTATGGTGAATTATAGCCCCATTTATACTTATTTATAAGTAAGTATTACTGTGTATAATGGATTATGAGCATGCACATTGAAAAAGCAAATGCATGACATAAACAATTATAAAAAATAATATAAATGTAACTATAACTGTTCTTATAATGCAGCATAGATCTTGAGGCTTTATAAATAAATGTATAGAATAGTAATACTTACTTATAAATAACTATAAATGTGGCTATAATTCATTATAAGCATGGGCTTCATAAAAAGTGTTACCGAAATAGTTCATTCAAAAACAAAAATTCTATAATTACTATAGCTCATTTCGACTATGTCTGAGAAATCCTTGTTCATATGTGAACAAATCTTTCTTTTTATATTCTCAAGTTCAACTCACTGTCTGTCTCCATTATCCAGTCACAACATTTCTCAAATTAAAAGGATAGTCCAAATCATTTTCTCACCCTCATGTCATTCCAAACCTGTGTGACTTACTTTCTTCTGTGGAACTCAAAATAAGATATTTTGAAGAATGTTGGCTACCAAACATCTTTGGTTACCATTGACTTCTATTGATTGAAAAAACAAACAAACAAAAAAAACACTGGGGCGTTTCTAACTGAGAGGCATTGGGGCAGATTTCAGACTGTCCCGCTTATTTACACATTACCTTACATAAACCTCGCTCCAGATCAATACGATATAATCAGCTTCATCTGTTTATTAGTCTGCATCAGGTCAATAACTAGCTGGAATGTCTGCTCTTCCAATGTGGAGCAGCGTATCAAATTAATGAAAGTATAAATCTTTTAGTTTAAACATGCTCATGTGAATAGCTTTTATAGTTCTGAAGTCTTGTAATAATGCACATGAATTGTATCGACTAATTTTATTGTGCTTTGTGGAGCTTGACAGACTTGATAAACTGTTGTTGAATGGTAAAAGAGAAGTGTAAAATGTCTAATTTAGTGTTTCATGCCAAAAAAAAAAAAAAACATTTTTAATGTTCCTGTAAGGTAATTATTGCATTTTCACATTTGTTTATGTTTTGTATCACTGTCACCCAGCAATACAGTTTCACTGTAAACTTAATTCAGAGGCAGATTTATCAAAATGTTAAAGGTTAACATTTCTCTTAGTATCTTTATATCAAATACTCAGCTTGGTTTTAATACAAATGTAGACATGTGTTGGGGTAATCTGTGGCCTGGTTGATTCTTAAAATAGAAAGGATTAGCCTTATGAGCCTTTGAATGAAAGAGGAATTACAGGATTTGTCCTCTAGTTCAGCTATGACAATGAAGACAAAATATGGCATTTATAATACTTCTAATAAAAGAATTGTGGGTTTATTTGTGGGTATCATATTTGTGGGTGTGAAATGCATAATCTCAATATTGTACTGAACTATGGACTATACTTTGAGTATTAAAGTGTTTTGTTATGAATATTAGATTACTAGAAGTTTCACTAAAAGTTTTTAGGATGAACATAGTATAACAGGCTGGTAGGACAAACCACATTGAAAGCTGTCCTGAAAAAGTGTGGGCAAGCTGGCCTGGATTTGATAATATCATGTCAGTCTGACTGTGAATCACTGCAGTCCCAGAAAACAGGTCAGTGGGTAACATCTATTCACAGATGTTCCATCAATGACTTGATATTACATCAGTGCTGAGCTCAAAGTGATTCTTACGCATTCCTCAACTGGAAAGCACTACCTGCACAGCAGTGTGTAAATGAAATGCCTTGAATCTGCCAGAGAGTTGTCAGTTAAGCTGACTAAATTTACTTCCCCGCTAGGCCTGTTGTATTTGGTGTTGTAGTTTATACCATTTTTCTTCCAACAAATGCAATCCAGCCCAGCCACAGATTTGTTAGAACAAGTCCACTGAACTCCTAGCAATATTAGTTGCATGGTAATCAGGATATTAGGGGTCATGTGGATGTATGTAAGTGATGGAAAATACAGATGGGCTTGAAAATGCAGATGTTATGCATCCTGTAATGATATTAACCGTTCACTCAAAAGGGGCCACTTTTTCACTGCTTTTAAATATTTTTCTGATGCTTCATAACGTAAGCTTAGCGATATAATGACAATAAAAGACATAGCATGTTATACAGTGGCAATAAAAATCATCAGCTCTCTCTCTCTCTCTCTCTCTCTATATATATATATATATATATATATATACCGATCAGGCATAACATTATGACCTGGTAAAGTGAAGTTAATAACACTGATTATCTCTTCATCACAGCACCTGTTAGTGGGTGGGATATATTAGGCAGCAAGTGAACATTTTGTCCTCAAAGTTGATGTGTTAGAAGCAGGAAAAATGGGCAAGCGTAAGGATTTGAGCGAGTTTGACAAGGGCCAAATTGTGATGGCTAGAAGACTGTGTCAGAGCATCTCCAAAACTGCAGCTCTTGTGGGGTGTTCCCGGTCTGCAGTGGTCAGTATCTATCAAAAGTGGTCCAAGGAAGGAACAGTGGAGAACCGGCGACAGGGTCATGGGCGGCCAAGGCTCACTGATGCACATGGGGAGCGAAGGCTGGCCCGTGTGGTCTGATCACACAGACAAGCTACTGTAGCTCAAATTGCTCAATAAGTTAATGCTGGTTCTGATAGAAAGGTGTCAGAATACACAGTGCATCGCAGTTTGTTGCGTATAGGGTTGCATAGCCGCAGACCAGTCATGGTGCCCATGCTGACCCCTGTCCACTGCTGAAAGTGCCAACAGTGGGCACGTGAGCATAAAAGTTACAGTGGAGGTGCAATTTTGTTCATTGGGGAATGTATAACTGTACCTTTACACAATTGGTCCTTAGGGTACAGTTATACCATTGTTTTCCTCTACTTAGCGGTACAAAAATGTACCCTTAAGGGTACCACCCCAGCAACGGCCACTTTTTTTGAGAATGTGTATATATATATATATATATATATATATATATATATATATATATATATATATATATACTTTTAGACAGAGAGAGATCCAAGTGATTGCCTGGAGAAGGGTATATATATATGGGTGGATTTCAGCAGAGGTTATGTTTTAAGTGGACGGTAATCTGCATGTGTAACAATATAAAGGATCCGTGCATTAGGTCTTAAATTAACTGCTGCAAAATTATAAGATTATATTAAAAATATCTATATGGCAGTTTTCCCCATGGTATCAATGTCAAAATTGTGGCCAGTGAAAATGCTAAGTGGCTAGTAACTAGCCACAGTGGCTGGTGAGCAAAATGGTTAATGTCAAGCCCTGTATATATATATATATATATATATATATACATGTGTGTGTGTGTACAGTTGTGATCATAAGTTTGTGATCATATACACCTTGCAGAATCTGCTAAATGGTAATAATTTGAAGTAAATAGAAGGGATTATTAAAAAAAACTAAAAAACATTTTAGTTGTTTTATTTAGTATATAATATGTATGTCCGGTGTAGGAAAATTGACATCTTCATTATTAAAAATGTGTTTAATATTTTGTATGCATATTGCATAGTTGTGCGTCAATTATTTTATTTGTGATAACGCAATGAAACATGCCGAATTGTGCAGACATAATTTTTGGCCAGGCTGGCATACAAAGAAATTATGAACACATGCAAAAATAAGAGAGAACCAACAAAATATTAATAACTGATTATGTTGTAGTCACTGTATGATATTTCCTGTGAGATTTTGTTTTTGTATTGCTTTTTTTTCATAGTAAAATAAAACTTGTAGCACACAAAGTTTAGTGTCTTGGTCTTCCCTAATATATATATATATATATATATATATCCCCATACTTTTGGCCACTAATGTGTCTATATGTTTGTTTTTTGTTTTTTTGCCATGTCATTCGGCCCATGAAGGGACACTGATTAATTTACAGCATTACATCATGCAGAGATGAACAGAGCACATGCTGGAACTATTAGTGGGGAAATCCTGTGCCTGATGCTCTGAGCTGTCCTGTATAGAAGAGTGATGGGAGACCAGATAAGGGAAGCGCCTGTGTGAAGTGGAGCTCTTGAGGTTCCTCAGAAGCATTCTACAGTCATTCTCCTAGAGCTCTGTCTGTTAGGCTGTCAGGAATGCATTAGCCATGTATTGATTTTACGTTTTTGAGACACATTCTCTAAAATCCTAGCTTTTAAGTTGTAATGTGATACATTCTGAACTGTCGAGGCCTCAAGCTCTGGGAGGTGATGTCACTCCGGGACTCATTTTTGCGAGGAATGGCCAGGATTGTGCTAGAAAGTGTGACTGTGCAACTCCATTATTAAACACCCAAGGCCTGCAAATTATTAGTGCATACTTGTATACACTTTGCACTACATGTGTTTCGTGTTTAGATTTTATACAATGTAATTATCCCACAACACATGCCTTAAAAAACCCAGCAGTCTGCCAGAATCAAACCTGAAACTTTCTGTTTGATGTTCATGTACAATTGATTATCTAACTGACTTTCTGACATTTGCAGATATTTTTTTAGAGAAACGTTATAAAACTATCACATTCACACCACAATATCAATCACACTCCCCCTACAAGAAGTGTTGAGTTATGTTGGATCAGTGTGTTAATGCCAGGTATTTGTTGGGGTGGTGTGAATTAGCCTTAATATAAGTTATTGATATCACAATTAAACTATAGTTGAGAATAGGTAGTATAAGAATATATAGTATAGTATAGAATAAGTAGGCTACTTTAAATAGGTATCTACATTATAGAAATGCTAATTCAAGTTTCGGAAGAAGATAGAGCCCAGAGACTCCAAATAAACTATGTGGTCAGCCTTTGCATTGCTAAATGTTTACCAAAAACTTACAATTCAACTATGAAACAATATCTTGTTCTTTAAAAAGGTCTAGGCTATTTAAAAAGGTACTTACATCTGCAAATAATAATAAAATATTTAAACTACTTCTGGTTCTTAGGCTATGTGTGATAATACAAATTTTAGTAAATTTTAATACATTTTCAGTAGGCCTAGCCTATGTTTTATTTGTAACATTTCTGGTAATTTACCTGTAATTTGCCTTTCTTCCCACCAGTCAAATCCTCGTTTGACTCTATATGAGTCAGTAATCGGTTCTCGGCTCATTGGGAATCGATTCGGACATGTTCGAACGAGACGGCAGCACCCCGGACCGGCGAGTTGTTATGAAGTGTGTAATTTGGGACAGGGCCTTTCTCTGAACCGACTCGCACACCCCTGATTCAGTCCAATTCGTAAATGAATCGTTTAGACCGGTTTTATGAACGGTTCAACGGGTTCAACCAATTCATAAAAAAAATTCCGACTCAATAGAACGATTCGTGTATGTTATATGTAGCTTATGTGTACTGTAAAGCGTGACAACACTTAATTCCATTAAGTTAATTTAATTTGTATTTAATGTTCATAAACTACTTACTCTTTTGTTTTTGTCCGTCTCCTGAACGTCCTCCTCAGTAACACCTTGTCTAATCATGAGTTTCACTATGAGCGCGTTGTTTTTGCAACACGCTTGAAAAAAAGACAGCGGTGCTGGACTCTCCGGGGAAGGGGTTCTCTGAGAATCAGACAAGTCATCGTCCGGTGGATAAAAGGAGTCATCTGAAACGATACTCCTGGTATCCGGCAGTTCTGAGAAGTCATCCAACTCCTCGAAGTCCTCATCGTTCCTATCCAACTCGCACGAGCCGAGATATTCATCATAATCATCATCACCCCCGCGATTAGGTGATTCCTCCACGATAGTGGGACAGTTCTGGACGCTTTTAGCATGTTTAAGTGGTTTAACTTGTCTTGGAGATGATCCTCCGCCATCTCTGCTGTCCGTTATCAGAACCATTTAACCCCTATAGGATAAAATCCTCAAGTCATGCGGATCAAACACCTCCTGGTCTCCTTCGGCTGCATTTAGGTGCGTTAATGTCATAGATACCAAATGAACAGAAATGCTATTAAAAAAAACGTTTAATCTCCAAACTGAGGTTCAAATCTTCTTTTAAGTATCTGCGACGTCATTTTCCCCTACTCATATAGATTATAAATGCAGTTAGTGTCCATATAATAATAACTTATCAGCTCATTTTAATGACTTGATGTCTCCATAACACGAAATGTCAGTGTAGTGTTTCTCAGTAGCCTAACACCCGGCGACGATTAGAAGCTCGTGTGGAAACCGAAAAATCCCCATAATGAATATTAGCAGTTCCATGTAATGTGAAACAATGTCGCAATTTCTTCCCAAGAGTAACTTTTCAGATATTGTGATGTTCCCAAAAAACAGCATTAAGAGTGGAGACGCTGGACCATCCCGCAAAAGATAAGAGGAGAAATAGACGCGTGCGCTACAAAACTCTGCCTCCATAATCCGATTAGATGCCCTCCCTCTCTCTCTCTCTCTCTCTCTCTCTCTCTCTTTCTCTCTTTCTCACTCCCTCCCTCTATAGTTTTGCATATATGGGTCAATGGCAGTCCCCCCCTGATCTATTAGTTATTCAAAAATACATCGAAAATACAGTTTTGTTTCATGAATATGGTTGAATTAGTTGTGTTTGAACTGAAACGAGTTCTGGATTAAAATGTTATATATATCATTATATATATACACACACACACACACACACACACATAACACAGTTATAACACACATATAATGCAGCACTCCTGAAACCTGTAATTTCAGGAAAGTACAAAGTTTTGTTTATCATCATGGGTTTTTCTCTCTTCTCAGTGACTGTGGCCATGCTGGGGCTGTCCCTGACAGTAGCAGGGTAATTAATCAACTTTCCATCACATGTTTCTTTTTTTTTTCCACATCTTCACAAACTGTGAACCTTGAATGGCCTCTGTCATCTCAGCTTTTTTCACTCCTGTCCCATTCAAATGATGTCATTCACATTTCACTTCTGAAAACAAACTTGTCACTTTCAAATGAAAAAATAAGCTCTTTTTAGGGAAGTTACACCATACACACATGCACAAACTTTTCACAAACGCCTCTAAATCAATAGCTAATGCGTGTGCTCTATTACAAGCTCAAGCTTTTTCCACAATCTTAACACTCCCATTTCCTCAGAGTTCTTAGATAAGTGCCATAATTGGCGTGTCTAATTAGTGAGTCGTTTAGCCCCGAACAGCTGGGAGCTTGGGTTCCATCCCCTTCACTTGCAGCTGTGATCTTATCAGTCAAATATACGTACAGCGCAGCAGTCCACACCACTTTGTATGCTTGTGTTTGACCGTTAAACATCTGTGATAGAGGAAGTACTGTGGTTTTAAAAACAAATAAACTGTACTGCCAAAAATTAGTTGCCTAACTGCCATGGCATGACTCATTTTATGGCCAGTGATGCAATTGTATTCACACAGAATTTCCCCCTCCATACTATGCTATATATCCCACTATATATGCACAACTATACTACACCATAGTCCTGTAATATTAAATATAATATTTATTAATTTTACAATTGACAGTATTTGTGGCATAATGCTGATTACCACAAAAAAAATATTCCGACTTGTCCTACCTTTAAAAAAGCAAAAACCTGGGTTACAGTGCGGCACTGTAAATGGAGCCAATCCGTAAACATTAATGTTTCAGTAGTACAGCCACAAGATATGAGCAACATAAGTGTTAACATGATTTTAGTGGAAAATCACTTTCTAACCTTTTTGTGTAAAGTTGCATCTAATTTTACAACTTATTTTACAACTCCAAATGCCACAGACCCTAAACCTCCCAAAACGGTTGTAAAATTTTTGGATTTAAACAGTTTTACAGCTCAAATAATACAAAAGTTTTAACAAAAGAATGATTGTAAGAATTATTTCTACTTTTAAATCTTCCGAAAATTAGCCCCATTCACTGTAATTTGAAATGGCTACTCTTTCTGTATCTTCTTTAGAGAAAATGAGGGACGAGTTGAAATGATTATTTGTGAGAATCAACCTGATTTGGAGTGAGTTGTTAGTGAGGGATCAGAAAGGGAACTGACTATCATCTCTCAAAGAAATAAAAGACGCCATGCTGCTCCTTGGCTATTTCGGCTTAGGCAATTACAATAGCTCAGCACTCTGGCCTGCTTAGGTTAATAAATCCCCAGGAGCTGATCAAGAGGGGAGAACTTCATACTGAGTAAAACTTCACGTGGGATGCTCTGTTGAGCATTCAAAAACACCTGGATTGATCCTTGCAAGCTTTGATATTAACTGTCCAAGAGTGATGTGTCCATATCAAACAGTCTGTTTCTAATTTAAAACCTCATTTGAAATTATGTTACGCTTGTTGCAAATATTTTTTCATAAGACAAAGTGAACAACATCTCACTCATTTGGAAAGGGCTGATAATCTAAAATTAGCTTGATTACTTAGGGGTCAATCAGTTAATTTCATAGAAAATGTAGAGAATGGCTTTCATTAACAGGTCTGTGAAGGTTGAGTACCTCCTTTTGGTTCCAAATTAGTACACAGCCTCTTTCCATCCTCAAAAAGGTAATTAATCAGACTAACAGGGTGACTGTCTGTTTCTGTGCCACTGCTTCTCCAAAACACAAGACAAATGTGTGGTACAAAAAATGTGATCTAGTTCCTGTCATTGTTTTTAATGTAGTGTGTGTGTGTGTACAGGTTTGGCAACTTGTGAGGGCCAAATGTCCCCACTTATAGCAAAATATTGTGACAACTAATTAGTGAAGACATTTTACTAGTCCTTCGCCTCACTAGTTACAAAGGCGTATATAACATATAAAAAAAAACATGTTTTTATTTAAATTTACAGGGTTTTTTTTTGTTTACAATCGCTAGGACACATTTCTCAATACTTAGGTCACTTTCAAAACTCTTAACACAGTTATCCTAACCAGCTCTCGTATTGAAACAGCAGTTAATTTCACATTCAAAATGCAGTAAAACTACCAAAAATCACATAATTCATGTCTCAAATCAAGTCATTTTTCCATATAACACTAGCAAATGTTTCCCCCAACAAACACACTTTGGGCCTATTTTAACAACCTAAGCGCATGGTCTAAAGCGCATGGCGCAAGTTTACTTAGGCATGTCCGAATCCACTTTTGCTAGTTTAACAACGGGAAAAATTGTCATGGTCTAAAGGGGTTGTCCCTATTCTCTTAATGAGTAATGGGTTAGTTTTGGGCGTAACGTTCAATAAACCAACCATGGCGGAATTTGCGAGCAGAAAGACGGAATGCTTCTCCAGAGAGGAATCCTTTTATTTTTAATATTTAAAAATGTTTGTGTGCTGCTGCGCATCCCTGTGTGTGTAATAAACAGTGTACGCGCGTTGTGCACCCGCCTATAGGCGCATATTACTAACGCGTCCTTTAAATAACCAAAAAAAAAACTGCGCTATTGACTTTAGACCAGGTTTTAGTTGGTCAATGGCGCAGTCTATTTCACTTGCCTCAAAATAGCAGCGCGCCAACAATGTGCCTAAACACACCTCGTTTTCAGACCAGCACGGCACATGGGTGCACAGATGGGCGCAAATGCATTTGCTATTTAAACAACGTGCCGCAGGACGTGAAAATGATAACTGCGTCGGGATGAAACTAGCAAAAACAGACCTGAAAACTCACAAGTGGTGAAAAAGGTGACATGTTTCCGAATTAAACACTTGTAGGGGGGTCTGGGGCATTGCCCCCCAGTAGAATTTTTTTTGTGATTTTAACATGTAAATGAAGCCTTCTGGTGCACTCTGACAGGAAAGCAAAGGGAAAAGACAACATTTGCTTCAAAACATTTACACTATAGCGCTGGACATTGACACAAATTTCACAATTTGATATTGATTACCTTGGGGCCTACCCGGTACAGTACATAGCAAATTGTATGTACTGTACAATATGGGGGGGGGGGATTTTTGGTGGTATAAATATATTAATTCTGAAGCAAAATTCTCTATCAGTGTTCTATCAGCTTTTACATAGGCCTATTTAAATCTGCATATTTGTGATATTTACCCCAGGGCATTATTTACTGTTATAAAGGCCTTTTTTTTTTTAAACCTTATTAAATGTATGCATCATCTTTCATGTCAAATTCTTACATTTAATCAATAAATTCAGTTATTAAAAAAGACACTATAGGGCTGTTACAAATCAAATTAAATAATTTACACTGCAAAAATACAACTGCAATAAATAATGTTATGAGAATGATGTTTTAAATGCTTGAATATACAAATAAGAAAAAAATGCAGTGATACTTTTAAACATGAAACTAAACCGCCAATAGGTGGCAGTCTTAATGAGTGAGTCATTGATTCAAACGATTCGTTCAAAACGCTGAATGATTCAGTAACAAAACATTTTCGGTGAAATAGAACAAAGTCAAATATATAAGAAAGTCAATATTGTTTGTGTCTAAAATGTAATTAACTTGATATCAATTAGGCTACTTATTTATTGAACTACAAAATTCAATGTAACATTTGCAATCGTGATAATATTCAGCAAAATAGCTCCCTTAGTCGACTTGTGTTATTAACAATATCATAAATTATGAATAAATAAAAAAACTCAAAATCTTTACCCCAGTATGTTTCTTGTGTGAGTTTATAGTGCTGCTTATTTGTTTTGATTTCTCCACGAATGTCTCTCTCACAAAGAGACGGGCAGCGCGAGCCTCAACGCCACTTTGTTACCAGAGATACTTAGCTACTTATAATTGTTTTTATAGTATATAATTCTTTTCCGAATGAGATTCAGAATATATATTTCAATATGGCATTACTGTAAATGTAGCAAATTGCCGTCTTGTTTTGTATTATGTTGGGTTTTGAAACTCTTAAAAATGTAAAAAAGGTACATACTGTAGGTACATGAGTTTTGGTGGTGGTTTTAGGTTTTGGTGGTGTTTGTGTCTAAGCTTGTGTCCACATAGACTGCTGTTGTGCTCACTGTGTGAAGAGTTTTGAAAAAGTGACCTAAGAATCGAGAAATGTGTCCTAGCGATTGTGAAATGTGTGTGCGTGTTGAGGTAGATGAGAGGCGGTACATTTGATCGCAACAAAATATGGTTTCTTTCAAATAGAAGCACATGACAACCTAACGTATAGTATGAATGGTAAATCTGTAAATCACAATCTAAACTGAAAGCTCATAATGCTTGAATAAGCACCTAATATACCAGTAGCCTTGTTTTGGCTCCCTTTCACTTTTGTAACATTATTCCAGGCAACCTAGATGGGAGATTCAAGGATTTATTTTGGTTAAATAATCCAATCACATTAAACACAGGACACAGTAACTAGGATCAATATTTTTGGAGCGTGTTAGGATATTGCCACCTGAGGACCATCTGTAGGCCTACTGGATTCTACTCAGACTTCTCAGCGCTTCGGAAGCTTGTAAAATTTGAAGGTTGCACCATTCCTCCTTGGCATTCTCTGAAAGCAGGAAAAACAAAGTTTCCTATTAAACGTCTATAAATGTCATGTGTAATCTGTTTATTCATCATGACAGGAGATTGCTGCATCCAACTGCTCTTGACCAGATCTTATGAAAAATAACAGTTCTTGCTTATTAATTGCATACTAACTTCCTCTTTTCAACTATTTTTCACATTCATTTGCTGTTGTCTTCATTATTCTGAAACACGCCGGTTTACACAGCATGTTTTTATTCTTGCTTCTGTGTCTGTAATGTTGACTCACTAACACGCGTCCCAAACATTTGTGTATTTTCAGGAATGGACTGCTTTTGTTTTAGTTCCTGTTTCTAAGAACACTAAAAGACATTAACCTGTGTATGAGATTTTAATCAAGACCAGTTAATGTGCTAAGAATCAGCTTGTATATTTGAATTGGAGTTTAGTTTCTAATTGTTTTATCACATTGAATATCTGAGTGGACACACAAGCAAACATTTACTTTTTGCTTGTGTGCTGTTTCTATGTCTTTTGAGAGACAGAGAAAGGGCACACTGTGGTGATGTTGGGTTGGTTCAGAGATATCAGTGACTGGTACACATATACAGACATGCAAAACAGAAGAAAAAGTCTTATCTGTTTTCCTGTTGTTGCTCAGACAGTTTTTATTTTCTCTTACATATAGGTTTTAAAAATGTTCTTTACTCGCAGATTTTTTTACTGAAAGTTTCTTTGGTTGAACCAAAAATAGTTCTTCTATGACATCACTGCAAAAATCACACAATGACATCAGAGTATTTTATAACAAAGGCTAAAAGGAGTAGTGAATCCAAAAATGAAACCAAATCTCTATGACTTTCACTTTTCCGTGAAACACAAAAGAAGATTTTTTTTTATGTTTTTGCTCATACAATGAAAGTAATTTAGTTCTAAAACAATATTGGACCCCTTTTGACTTTCATTGTATGGACAAAAAACACTAAGGGCCCTATTTTAACGATCTAAGCGCATGGTCTAAATGGCGCAAGTGCATTTAGGGCGTGTCCGAATCCACTTTTATTTAACGACGGGAAAAATGGTTGGCGCATGGTCCAAAAGGGTTGTACCTAGTCTCTTAATGAGTCCTGGGTGTGTTTTGGGCGTAACGTGCATTAAACCAATCAGAGTCTCATCTCCCATTCTCTTTAAAAGCCAGTTGCTCTTGCACCATGGTGGATTTGCTATTTACATGGCGGAATTTGCGAGCGGAACGACTGAACGCTTCTCCAGAGAGGAATCCTGTCATTTTTAATATTTAAAAATGTTTGTGTACTGCTGCTAATAAGAGTGTACACGCATTGTGGACCCACCTATAGGCGCATATTACTAATATAGTAACATAGTAATATAGCGGCCTTTAAATAACACAAAAAATACTGCGCTATTGGCTTTAGACCAAGTTCCAGTTGGTCAATGGTGCAGTCGTTTTCAGTTGCCTCAAAATAGCAATGTGCCAACAATGTGCCTGAACACACCTCGTTTTCAGACCAGCACGCCGGTGGGTGCAAATGCATTTGCTATTTAAAAAACGTGGTGCTGAACTGCGTCAGGATGAAACTAGCAAAAAACACTTGCGCCGCGCCACACTGAGCCTGGTGCAGCATTGCGTCGGGTGTATGATAAGGCCCTAAGACATTTCCAAAATATTTTCTTTTGTGTTACACAATAGGGATAAAGTCATACAGGTTTGGAACCATGTGAGGCTGAGTAAATGGATGCCCTTTAAGGGCCATTTTTGTGTATAAAATTATCATACATTATGGGCTTTTTAGTTATTTTTTAATACTTACAGGTTCTATATCTAAGAACTGTGAATGTCCATTTTGTCTTTAGTTCATAATTTATATAACAACTTAAATTACAAACGTGTCAATTAGTCTTTCGTTCAGCCTGTAAAAGTGCTGAACACCTAAGAAGAATTAATTTAAATGGCCTTCAAAGCAGGACTGGTAAGTATAAAGCACCTTCTGATATAGTGTCTGAATAGTAATTAAATAGACTAAATTAATATTTAGGCTATACTTACAAACAGGTTGATTTACAACATGTCATTAAATCTGGGACAGTATTTATCAGGGCCAAATAGATGTACATAGGTGTTTTGACCAGTAGAGTTAACTTCGAAGAATATGTGTGTAATAATTGCCGGTCATGATAACAAGATTCATCCAAAGTTCATCTATAATTTCTTGCTATTATGTCTTAATAGTAAAATGGATACTGTGCTGGGTCTTTGAATTGTGTTAACGATGTTTAGGCCTCCTAATGTCTTGAAAACATTAAGCTAATAAAAGCAGGGGATGAAATCATGTTGAATGCGATTGAAAAAGACACTTGCTGTTGGTATGCTGGTGAAGTATGACAACAAAAACTCATCACAAAGTAATAAAACCACCCGCAGGACACAAATGGACAAATGCACTGGTAATTTTTTTCTGGTATTGTTTCTGCAGTGATTGAACTGTCTTATATGAGTAAAGACAATAATGGTTCAGATTCTTGCATCATGCAATTGGAAAACTACGTAGCCTTATGGCATTATGTGATGTTTTCAGTCATATGTATTATGTATCTTTTCAATCATTGTTTGAATTAGTTTGGATTATAGAACAGTTTTCTAAGAAAGAAACAACAGAAGCCTTTGTAATTTCACAGGAGTAAATGCAAACAAAAAAGACCTAAAAACACCTAAAGCAACAATGTCAAAGCAATTAATTTTATTCCTTATCACGTATAACCTCCTAAAACTCCTCTTTGGCAACAAAAGTAAAACAGGAAAAAAATGGTCACCCTCAAAATGTGCCTAAATCATTCAGTCAAGCCTCTTCTCATTGCTCAACTTGTCTCAAACTGCTTTCTGTCAGAATGATTGAGCGTTTTGCATTTTTTGCTTCTGCAATCAGTCACCTTGATCAGACCTTCTTTCCCCTCAGGATATGTAAAATATTAACCACATACTTTACACGCATTAAACTATAGCATTAAAATATTGTTTTAAATTTGTTTTAAGGCTTACATCAAGATAACTTCATTAATTTATCTGTGTGTGTGTGTGTGTGTGTGTGTGTGTGTGTGTGTGTGTGTGTGTGTGTTTGTGTGTGTGTGTGTCCTGGTAACCTACACTGTGAGATAGTAATACCAGAATTTGACCTTGTGGGGACACATTTTTTTTGGTGTCCCAACAAGGCTTATAATGGCTTATAAATCATACTAAATGATGCTTTTGGGATAGAATATACAGTTTGTACAGTATAAAAAACATGTATTTGGAAAATCCCCATAATACACGGAAACCAGTGTGTATGTGTGGTCATGGTAAACCCTACATTATAGGGACAAAATGTCCCCACAAAGATGACAATATCCGATTGTGAATATAAATTTTTTGGTCCCTATGAGGAAAACAGCTTATAAATCATACTACGTGATGTTTTTTAAAAATGTAAAAATGCAGAAAGTTTTCTGTGATGCGTCGGTTTAGGGGTAGGGTTAGTGTAAGGGGATAGAATACACAGTTTGTACAGTATAAATATCCAGTTACACTGTCATTGTTACAGTGTAATTATAGGTCTATATTTTTGTACTGAGTAATATTAATTAACAACATGTACTTAATATTGGGTTAGGGTAGGGTTTGGTTGAGGGTTAGTTGCATGTAATTATGCATAATTTACCGTTATTACTATGGTAAGTATATGTAACAAGGACACTTGTTCCCCATGGAAAGTCCCCATAAAACATGAACATGTGTGTGTACTCACTCCTTTAAATGGTGCAAGAAGCTGTCGATTTGTTCTTTAGGAATTTCTCCATCCAGATGGGCCAAGTATGTGTACAGCCTCTGAAATGTGTCGAAAGGAATCTGGGCTGCACCACCCTCAGAGTCCTCAGTGAGTATTTCACATGCATGTTTCAAAGCACTCATGATGGTCTGTGGGAACAGTACAGTGGGCTTTCTTTCAAAACTTACACTTTTACAACACATTTTAGCACATTTTGAATGAATGATGACTATTGTGTCTCTTTATGCATCATTACTCCTTTTTTAACTCCTTGAAAGTTAAGACCATTTCAAATCCAACACTGCCATCTAGAGTCAATTAGTAGAATTACAACATCTCAAATGAAGCCGCCACCACACAAAATTGTATTATACTGTTAAATACATAATAAGATATTTATAGGCTCTCACCCCTCCCAAAGCACTGCATCCTAAAGCAAAAAACTGCATCCAATTGATATTTTCACTGAAGTTGCCAAGGGCGAGGATTGTGTCAAGCTGTTCAATTGGCAAACACAGATCTTTCCACTTCCAAAGAAGCTCCTCTTTTGTAATGATTTCTTTATGTGTGAGCTACAGGCAAGAGAAATCTCATCAATATTGGACTGCTGCACTGTGTATAAAACATACAAAAGAGATGCAGTGGATCACACCTGTTGATGAAGGATCTTTAGAAGGCCTGGTGTAAGTCCTGTGTCTGCTTTCTGAGTTGCCACTGGCATTTCCAGCCTCTCCTTGACTAGTAGGTCCTGACCTTTTGATAATGCTGAAAAATAGCTGAAGGAGAAGCAGTTTTATTGTTGTCATTTGTCACACTGTGTAACATTTTCATTGCAATATAAGGCATAGCATACATTATACACTACCGATCAAATGTTTAGAATAATAATGATTTTTAAAATGTTTTTGAAAGAAATCTATAATATTGTGAAATATTATTACAGTTTAAACTTCCATTTTATTATATTTTAAAATATAATTTATTCCTGTGATGGCACAGCTGAATTTTTAGCATCATTACTCCAGTCTTCAGTGTCACATGATTCTTCAGAAATCATTCTAATATGCTAATTTGCTGCTCAAGAAACATTTATTATTATTATTATTATTATTATCAATGTTGAAAACAGTTGTGCTACTTCATATTTTTGTGGAAACCAATATACTACCATTCAAAATGTGGGGTAAGTAAGATTTTAATTTTTAAATAATAATTAAGTAATTAATACTTTTATTCCGCAAAGACACATTATATTGATCAAATGTGACATTGTAATGTTACAAAATTGTATTTTTAAATACATTCTGTTCTCTTGAAAGGTATAATTAAGCAGCACAACTGTTTTAACATTTATAATAGAACCATTATTAATAATCAATTCAGCAGCAAATCAGCATATTAGAATGATTTCTGAAGGATTGTGTGAGACTGAAGACTGCAGCAATGATGCTGAAAATTCAGCTTTGCCATCACAGGAATAAATTTAATTTTAAAATGTATTCAAAGAGAAAGTCATTGGTAATAATGCTAATAATATTTCAGTTTTACTGATTATTCAATCAAATAAATGCAGTAATAAAATGCAATAAAAATGTTAAATTCCAAAACTTTATAAACTTCTGAATGGTAGTGTATATAATGCCAATCTGAAACATTATTAGTATACTTGAAAGCAATTATTAGTGTTATTATTTTAAACAACACTTACTCAGCTGCCCATTGCAGCACATCACATGGCTGTGTTCTAATTGCAGCTTTTGTGAATTGCTTTAAAATATTAGGCAGCTCTGGAGGGATGTTGATCTGCTGGGCGCAGTACATGGTTTCAGGAGGAGGCATCACTTTAGGTTGTGTTTTAAGATAATGACAAGAAGGAAGTGAACACAAAAGAGCACAGAAATGGCATTAGGCAGTCAGAACATCATCAATACATGCAATATAGAAAAGGAAAATTTGAAAATTGTTTTACTTAAATTGGCTAGCACAGGTGCTCAAGCTAAATTAAACAGCATCTAATCTTAACAAACAAAAGGACTTACCGCTTTAAGTTAAGTTTATTTTAAATATAGTTAGGTCCTTGGTCCTTCTTAATACATATAATATAGGATACGTTTATATACCCTAGTACTTTATAGTATACAATTGTGTCATCTTATAGGACGCAGCGACTTGCATCTCTGTTTTGCATAGCAACGGGTTGTTTGTAAGAATCACCTAGAAACCAAAAAAGGGCTCCGAGATCTGATTGGTCAATGCAAACATAGAGGACGTTAACCAGAGAAATTGTTGCCATGTCCGCTTATTATACGTGGCTTGTTTAGCTCATAAATAGGGAACCCGTGAGTTATTTCTAGAATAAGAATAGGTTTAGGTTAGAATAGGTTTTTGGGTTTGCGATTGCTTGGCCTCTCACCCACTGATGCGCAATTGCGTGTTTTGCTTCACGCGCACGCACGAGAGCGTGTAAAATATTTAAATAATTTTTGTGAAAGAAAATTACTAGGCTACTTAAAATACTTAAAATATTTACCCTTGAATGATTATATTTTTTAAATACCTAATATTTCTAAGAAATGCTTCGCTGCTTTCGCTTGTTTTGGTTGTTGTTTTTTAAGCGAGTTGCTTTCTCTTGTGATATCTGGCAACACTCCAACAGAACAGTTCCGTTTACGTCTATATCTTTTTTAAGATTTACTTTTTTATTCAGTATGCTTGCAATATGTTAAAGATGTAATGATAAGACAGTTTTGTGTGTTTATTAAGGTTCATGGGCACGCGACTTCCGAGAAAGTGCAGTCCGAGTTTACAGCCTATGCAAAGTGAAAGCTTGCTAGAGTAACGTTACGTTTCATGTTTTTGTTCCTGTGTTCAGCTGTGTTTGGTTTAAAGTTTTCTTTGCTACACTAGCTTATACCAGCGATCTTTGCAAAACAATGGATGTTCAGAAGTATTTGACACGTATCGGCTGTTCTGGTCCATGTCCTCCGACACTGGAGACATTGCGATATGTTCACCTGAATCACTTAATGGCAGTTCCCTTTGAGAACCTCTCTATTCATATCGGAGAGCGGGTCAGGCTTGAGTTGCCACTTCTATATGAAAAAATCGTCCTCATGCGTCGTGGAGGATTCTGCTTTGAGAATAATGGACTCTTCTCTTGGCTTTTGTCTCAGATGGGCTTTGACGTGACTATTCTCTCCGCACAGGTCAAGAATCGGTTCACCTGTGCTTACGGACCTCCCTTCGACCACTTCATCATGATGGTGAAGCTGGATGGACACAGGTGGCTCTGTGATGTTGGGTTTGGATACGGATTCCAGCTCCCTCTCTCTCTTGAGACAGATGGTCCTCAAGCCCAGAGCCATGGAGTGTATCGCTTCAGATCTCAGGCAGACTTCATTTTCATGGAAATGAAACCTGAGACTGAGGAATCAGGGAGTGCAGGAGAATGTTGGTTGGAACAGTACAAATTCACCCTGGAGCCTTGTGAAAGAGATGATTTCAGAGCCATGTGTGACTACCATCAGAGTTCTGTTAGCTCGATTTTTTTCTGCAAATCTCTGTGTTCACTCTTATTGCCCACTGGAAGAATCACAATCATGGGCCGCAGACTGATTATAACCAGTTTGACCTCAGTGGATGGACACCAAGCTATGAAAACCACAAAGGATTTTTCAGATGAAGAAATTACAGAGTTATTAAGAGAGAAATTTGGAATTGTTCTTCCTTCTGCACTCACTCCAAAAGATGTTGAGATTGTACCACCACCAGTTACTTATTAAGTCATTGTTTAGGCCTGTTTGTTGGGTCTCTCTTGCTCTTTAAGTGGATCTAGTGTTTTTCCATGATACACACAAGGGAATATTTAAATAGACTATACATTTTTGTCTTTGTACTCTATATAAAGTTTATGAATAACATTATAAATCTATTGAGATTACGCTGTTGATGGTTATTTCATGAAGTGCCTTTTCCATTTTAGTAGTGATCAGACAAATTATAGTGTAATAAATTATTGTCTTAAAGTGTTAATAAATGAGTAACATTTAAAATAAAATAAAGGTACTGGAGCTTTGTTGATGTGTTACGGAAAATGCATAATTACAGTAAAACGTGCTGCATTGTTCCAGTGTTAATTTAGGATTATTAGTAGCATATTTATTATTAGGCCTATTTTTTGAATTAGCTTTTATTTTTATATTTTCAGTTGGTTTAACTTTTAGTAATTTTGTTATGTGCTTTTGTCATTTTGTTTAAGCCCTAGTTTTTTTTTTTTTTGGTTTGTTTGCTTTTGCTGTTAATAATAGGATTTTTATTGCAGTTTTAGTAATTTTAACTTAAACGTTAAACGGCTACTAACTTAAACGTATTAAGTTTAAGAAATACGTATTTAGAAATACGTATCTTATTTGTAATAGGTCACAGATAATAAAAACATCTGCGAAATTGAAGAATGCGAGATTGATCATTCACATAATTCTTTACAAAAACGTTTCAAAATATTTAAATTTCTCGCTGAGAAGTTTGTCCTCACAGAAATGCCGTAGCAGGAATGTTGCCAAATCTGTGTTTTTTCCACGGAATTTGGCTACTTTTATACACTGTTGCCTCTGGTTGTTTTTTCGTGCACGGGTTGAGGCGAAAATTTAATCCCCCGGAACGTGATTTTTACCCGGAGACCGCCCTGGAACGCGATTAGGCGATTAGTTTTAGCCTGTGACTGGGTTAGTTTTGATTAGAAATTGGGCTGGTGTTGCTGTGCAGACCTGGCAACCCTGCGAAGCAGATCGCTGTTCTGAAGAAAAAATGTCAAATCTTAGGAAAATAGCTAAGGTAATAAATGCATGAATTCAATTTATGGAATTACTGTTGTATTTTTATTTGTAATTAACGTTGATAATTATGCATCTTAAGAAAGCTGAGATTCTACAGTAAAACGCTTATTTTAAGGATGAGCTACATCTCAGCGCATAGAGTGGCAGCAGCACTGATGTAGCTATAAGCTAACTGTAGCTTGACCTGATAGGGGTTTTTTTTGTATTGCGGTGTTTATATTTAACCGGCTTAAATATATATAAATTAAAAATTTCTTGCTGCGTGATTACCATATTACTGACGTGCCTCATCCTGCATCATGTGAACTGATGCTTTAGTCTTTTGCCTAATAAACAAGGCAACTCCTTTTATGTTAAAACGTTCTGCTTCTTTTTGCTCCATTGTAATACTGTTTTTCAGTTGACCAATACTCGTACATACAATTATACATAATTTGCTCTGCTTCTGAGGTTATTATGACTTTTAATGTTATCTATCTATCTTTCTATGTCTATCTATCGATCTAATATTTATAATCTATCATAGCAACCACCAGAACACCCTAGCAACCGCATAACAACCACCCAGAACATCATGGCAACTGCCTAGCAACTACCCACAGCACCATAGCAACCACCCAGAGCACCTTAGCAACTGCATAGCAACACCCTAGTAACAACCCAGAATACCCTTGCAACCACATAGCAACACCCTAGCAACCACTATAAGTACCCAAGCAACCACCCAGAGTACCTTGGCAACCGCATAGCAACACCCTAGCAACCACCCAGAATACCCTAGCATCCGCATAGCAACCACCCAGAACATCACGGCAACTGCCTAGCAACCACCCAGAATACCCTAGCAACCGCATAGCAACACCCTAGCAACCACTCCGAGTACCCTAACAACCGCATAGCAACACCCTAGCAACCACACAGAGCACCTTAGCAACTGCATAGCAACACCCTAGCAACCACCCAGAGTACCTTGGCAACCGCAATCTATCTATCATCTGTCTGTCTACTATTTTAAACTAAAAACTTTCAAACTTTAAGCTTTTAAACTTTCTGGCTAGGCTTTTTCAAGCCAACTTAAAGTTTGTCTACAAACTTTTTTATCTAGTTTTCTCTGCCCTTCCTTGTTCAGGTGGTGCTGCCCGTGGGAGTGCCTGGAGCCCTTGGCCTGATGTCTGCCACAGTTTTTGCTGCAAGCGATGCCAAAGAAAATAACACCACCCTAATGACTGATGAGGTACTTCCTGTGCAGTGTGTTTTAGGATGGTTTGTGGCAGAACGAGGAGGTCATTTGCTTGATGTTGTGTTTTTACAATACCCCTTTATTTGTCAGCTTTCACTCTATAGCACGCCAGAGTCCCAGCTGAGGTACGAGGAGCCCGAGGTTGGTCATGTTGAGCAGGGTGTGGCGTCTCTGAGAAAGACGGTGGAACCTTATATTTCATGGTGTCAGGTATGCTGTCATACATTTAGTGAAGTGATACAGAAAGAAAAGCTTGACTTCTAGGGAAACAAAATGTAGTTAATACAGTATACATGAAACAGATAAATAATATACAGATGATAGCAGTATACATGCATTTATAGTTCTCATTAATTCTTTATAACTCTTGTCCACCTCCAGGAAAAGACACAGTTTACCATGGAGAAAGTACAGGCAAGTTATGTTGGCTTTTTTAGCAACAATTATTATGCTCATAATTTTTGATTGTGATAATTAACCTGTAATATATCCATTACCTAACATTTTCTCTCTTTTAATCATAGTCTTACTACAAGACTGTTGAGCCTGGTGTGAATACCACTCAAAATATTGTAAAGGGTACGAACACAAACACACACTTCTCTATATCATGGGTTTTCAATCTTTTAGATGCCACAAACCCCCAAATATAGTCATTGTCAAGCAAGGGACCCCCATCCTAAAATTTAAAAGGAAGATATACATATTTATGTAGAAAGACTCAATTTATACTGTGAAAAATAAATACTATAAATATGTATAAAATTATATAATATTTATAAAAGTTTTTTTCTACTCACTATAGTACTTTACTATGTATTATTTATTTATTTGTTTTATTCCTAATTTTTATTATTAATGATTATTCATTTTAATGGATTTTTTTATAATTTATTTAAATCTATTTTATTTTAATTAATTTTGATCACATTTGTATTTATATATCATTGTTTTATTTATTTTAGTCAAATTTCTTTCTGTCTTTTTTATCATTTAATGTTATATTATTTTATTTATTTTACATTTTTAACACTGTCTTTCTCTAAACATTTCCTCGCACCCCCTAGCACTCCACTGTGCCCCCACCCCCGGGGGTCCCTGGATGCCAGTTTGAAACCCCTAATCTATACTACTGTATGTGGTTATATTAAACAATATTGCATTTCTTTTTTTTTTCTCAGATATATATGTATTTTTGAATGACCCTCCATCTGAGTTCTATGCCAGTGTGGGTGTTATAGGTTTTTCTGGAATTCTGGGGCTTTATTTAGCAAAAGGTATGATTCTTATTCATTGTTTGTTATTATTTATTCTATTTTAATCATATCAAGGTCTTTGACCTGTTACATCTGTCCTGTGTTTGTGTTATTATTAACTACTGTTTTGGTTCTTTTTGTTCTGTTTTGTCTGGACAGGCAGCACAGTCAAAAGACTGATGTTCCCCACTGGGCTGATGGCTCTCAGCGCCTCCATGTTCTACCCACAACATGCCGCCACTGTTGCCAGGGCAAGTTTACAGTTCTTTCTGTACAGATGGACAGAGTCTGTTGTTGTTTCTCGGCAGGCCGCTCCAATATAGACAGCAGCAACTGAGGCTTTGAATAATGTAGTATCAACTACTTCACTTGCATCCTGGGATATTAACAGCGCTTGCCTAGAGGAAATTCAGTCTGTGAATTGTGTGTTCAGATAGTCAGTGTTCCTTCCTCTTTTTTCCCTGTGCGACCGTCCATAAGTGTAAAACTAGAAAGTGGAGGGATATTTTGAGATTTTTTCCATGGATAAGATCAGTCAATAAACGTGAATAATGTACTACTCCCTGCCTCACTGGAAGAGCACAGAAAATTATATGAACACTAAGTTAATGTTTTAATATTTGCACAATTGTTTAAAATTCAAAAGTACAACATTTAAAGGGATAGTTTACCCAAAATGTAAAATTATGTTATCATTTACTCACCCTCAAGTTCTTCCAAACCTGTATGAATTTCTTTCTTCTGCTGAACACAAAAGAAGATATTTTGAAGAATATGGGTCACCAAACAGTTGATGGGCCCCATTGACTTCCATAGTATGGAAAAATACTATGGAAGTCAATGGGGCCCATCAACTGTTTGGTTACGAGATTATTCAAAATCTTCTTTTGTGTTCAGCAGAAGAAAGAAATTCATACAGGTTTGGAACAACATGATGGTGAGTAAATGATGACAGATTTTCCATTTTTGGGTGAACTATTCCTTTAAATATTAGACTTGTATAGTCTACTGATGATGAGTAATATGACCTGATTGTGTTTTCTCAACACAAGTGTTTTTGTTTATTTTTAATAGACCACAAAAGACTACATATTTTCCCGGGGTTCAGAAGGGCGAGTTGTTTTAGAGGAGCTGCTGAGAGGGAAGTCACCACCCAAGGACAATGTGAGGAGAAATCTGATACTTGGCACAGTGGTTTTTCCCCTTTTTTCCCCTCTTCCAAGTGCATAGAGTGCCAATGTCTTGAGCAGGTTCAGTCCAAATGTCTTTAAGGTTTAATTACCTTTGACCAAATTGTCATGATGCATTCTTTAAACTTTCACAGACATGCACTTCCATTCCAAAGATAGGGTTCATGTTGTGTTCATGCAATGCCGTAATTACGAGATGACAGCACGTGACGTTCTACTCAGAGCTGTTCACGTCCTTGGACTTGAAATTAAGCATTTCTATGGCAACACTATTAACGCCAATATGAATCTGAGGCGGTCACGTGGTACAAATTCCCAGTTAACAAGCTGTAATTTACGAGTTATTTTTACAAGTTTTAACCTTGTAATTACAGTAATAACAACATGGTGTGAAGGCACCTTCAGTCTTATTTTCCAAATGTTTTTGAAAACTAGTCCCTTATGCTCACGTCTGCGTTTGATTACAAATACAGTAAAAACAGTAATATTATGAAATATTTTTATATTCAATTTAAAATAACTGTTTTCTATTTTAATATATTTTAAAATGTAATTAATTCCGGTGTTGATAAGAGCTGAATATGCTGATTTAGTGCTCAAGAAACAATTTCTTATTAGCAATGTTGAAAAACAGTTTTGCTGCTTAATATTTGTGTGGAAACTGTGAAAGTTTTTAGGATTCTTTGATGAATAGAAAATTCAAAAGAACAGCATTTATTTGTAATAGAAACATTAAAATTTAACGAGCAAGTCCAAAATCAATACTAAGAGACTTTTTTTAATGGCATATATTTAACATTAATAGCCTTCTAAAAGTTGTGGAATGAATACTTTTGCTTCTTTGTAATGGTTTACAAAGAAACCATTTCTTTTCAGGTTGAGAAGACACAGAAAACAGACCAAAAATCAAGTTGAGACAAAGCAGTAGGTTTTATGAGGAGTTCCTGCTTTGCACCTGGATTGTGTTCTCTTATCAATGCACTGATCAGTATTTGCTATATTATTGTGTTGACTGTCTTTACTGAAACTGTTTGTTTGACTTTTCTGTGCATTATATAAATTTATTTTAATTAACTTTATAAATGTACACTGCAATAGCAACTATTTGGACCAACCTGAAAAATAATTACCTACCTGGCCTGCACTGTGAAATTTCCAGACATTTTTCATTAACTCTGTGACTTTAGGTTTTACTGATGGGTCCAATTGTATTTCCAGAGTATTCTACACCAGTGTTGGCATTGCATTCTCTAGATCGTTCCAGTATCGTTAAACAAAGATCAAATTTCAAACTTACATTAGTTTTTATAATCACACACTTGCCATTTCACAAACCACACTGATAAGAGTCTGTCCCATTCAACATGAACTTAGCCTAGTCTGGACATAAACAAAGGGACATTCTGCAAAGTAAAGCACCCTCCGGGATACAATTCATTCTCTGTTAATTTACAGTACACTGCACTAAGTAGTCTACTTTTATCATTATGACTTCCACATTTGCACTGGGAGGAAAGCCTGAAGGCGTTTTCTTATGCATATAATGAAATACAAATACTTTTTAGATATTTGTTATTTTATTTTCAATGCATTCAATTAATAAATGACTATTAATAAGCTAATCTGACATGCAAACTACAGAATGATTACAAGTATCTCAAGAGTAAATTGTTGCATGTTAACATGATTAATACCAAGTGTCTAAAATATTAAAAGTAATTAAAGTCTTTTTTTAAAACTGAGAAATGCCTGTGAGCTATCCCTACTCCCTCCTTGAACACTGGAACTTTGGGCCAGCTCACTCTTCAGCGGACATTTTCAGGAGATTCTCCTTATCAATCCTGAAAAGTCGCCATCCCTCCTGCAGTGAGAGGTCGGAAGCCCCGCGTCGCTTGTAAAAGTCGATGGATGCCTTGTTGGACTCGGCCACGATGAAATGCATGCTGCTGCAACGACTCTTCACCGCTGTCTGCAGGAGGAAACAACTCTTTATGGTTATGTCTAGACGTGTAATGCATAAAAACAACAACCACTTTAAACATGATCTGTTGTCTATTTTGAGTTTCTACTTACTTATACTATTTTGTGTCAGCAATTACAATTTTGTATGGATTTGTGATTTTAATGATGCAAACCATGTATGCAAAAGATGAAAATGGGTAACTTACATCACTAAGTGTTTTCAGGATTTCAGACCCAATTCCAAAACCTGTGAAGCATGAAACTAGTCAAGGGGATTTAGGAAAGGCCTGCAGTTTCATAAGAGACACATTAATAACACACCCTTACCTCTGTACTCTCTCATTACATAAAAATCTTCAAGGTACAGCAGTTTGCCAATCCAAGGGTCATAGGTGAAGTAGTACATGGCAAATCCAATCACAGAATAACCTATAAGTGTGAACACTGGTGTCTTACACTGTTGCATTACTTGAACATGCTTGTGCATGAATGTGCTTTGTGTATTAATGTTAAACAAGGGATGTAAGAACGCCGTTTTTAGGACATTACTTCTGATAAAATGTTTCACATTCAAATGAAAAACAGTCTATTCAGTAGTTCATTAAAGACCATCTTGGTATTGATGTTTTACCCTCGACTTTCTGATGCTCGACTGGCACGTCTGCGACCACGCAGTGGTAAAACGGGTGGTCTCCGAATCCGTCCTCGAGCAGATCTAAAAACAAAACTGTTGTCACTGCCGGGCAACTATTGATCAGATTTCACATTTGATATATTGTGCCATCTCACCTTTCTCAGTTAATATAACTTGGTCTTCCATTTCTTCATACTTAGCGAGTTCCTACAGAAGGTAGGAAAGAAAAAAACTTTTTGGTTGAACATCATGTTTTGTAGGCGGTGGGCCTGGGTTTGTTTTCATGCAGGGTCATATTTGGATACTTTATCAATGTCATTAAACTGTTTTGAAACAATTTAACATTAATATAAACATCAGAATATGTGTGATGATAACTTTTACTAGAATTACTTGGGACAGTACAACAAAAAACGCATTTTAGGGCACATTTATGCACTTTTTTAAAGCTTATATTGCCACCCTAAACAGTGTTTTTCAAACAAAATATACATATGTATTATAAACCAGTGTGAAGTCTACCTTTATTAGTCGCAATATGTCAGGCACGTCTTTGGGCTCCGCTTTACGCAAATTAAAATTGGCCATTTTCTTCTTTTACTCTTTTTCCCTTTTCTCACTAGTCCTCTATATGTGAAGTGAAGCAAAAGGTGTTTCTTCATTCGCTTCCCAGAATATTACCCTCCGCTGTCAAGTTTGGGCTTCTCCTGTATGGGACTCGCATGCAGCAGCTGACCCGGCTGTTTTCACCTGGCTTCTGTAAATGTCTTTTGTTTATCAAGTCGAGCGGGCATATATTTGCCGGTGGGGGAGGGGTCTGGTTACCATAATAACGTTTTCTCCGATTGCGGACCAATAGCAGTTTTCCATTCGAGATACGTCATGACGCACCGTTATTATTCGCTCATGCTGGTCCATATATAACTGGGATCAAAACACTGTTGGAATGTATGTTTTCAAGTGAAATTGCGTTAGTTGGAAGGACATTTCTTTCTAGAATAATCTAGAAGATGTGTAAATTCATGTCAAATGTTTTAAGAACGTTTTTCAATACGTTTATGTCTCGCTGAGTACTTGGAAAACTTCAAAAGTATAACGGCCGTAATTACGGTAGAAGTTGTACCGCCTTTAGGTGCGCTTTTAAAACGGCAATTACGGTAGGTTAGCCGCACCTACGTCCCAGGAAGTGAGAATCACAAGAAAGCTGTCATTTCTGCAAGAAGTGCGCTGTTGTATATGTCACGAAAGCCTTGCTGTTATACAATAAAGTGGTTAGCCAAGAACAAGGAAGATGCTTTCTCCACGGTGAGTTTTACAATCTTGCGTCACTCATTTGTTGTGTACACGTTATTTGTGAGTCATGCATAAGGAATTCCAGACTAGTCTGGTCTCTCAATGGGAGCTTTTTTAACATAGTGTCTTTTGTTAAAGGTTTCATCATTTTGTGACATTACTATTAGTATTATATGAAGTAATGGCAGCTCTCTCATTTTTTTGCTTTCTGTAAAGGGTTTTGAAGTCTGCATCGTCCTTAATGTGCAGAGGGTTTTCCATGGGACAAATTTGCCGACAAGGGAAGGCCCCTGATATGGCTGAGGGTAATTATGAAAAAAGAATGTTTACACTCACCCAACCTACCCAACACTTTAAACTTTAAACCTAGTCAGTCCCAATCAATGAAGTATTGTCAGTGAGTGTACTAGTTATCAGGCTGAAACAACGTTTTAGTACTTTCCTTATTTAAAATGAATGCAGATAAAGTGGGACTAAAAATCAATTATCTATGAGTTTATTCTCCTATTATTAAAATCACCATTACATTGATCCCAAACTAGAATGGGGTGATTTTGATGTGGCTTTTTTTTCTTTTGGATCATATTTTTAAAAACAACGTCAATGACATTATCATAAAGTGTCCCAATTTACCTCTATTCACTCTGCCTATACAGATATATAAATACGTTGCATGTACATGTTTGTGTAGTATAATATCCAGGTGTCCAATCCATGCCTTAAAAAAAAAAAATATATATATATATATATATATATATATATATCAGTATATCACTGACAGGATAATATTTATTGATGTCTGGCTAAAATAATTTAGTAATCTAAGTGACTTTTCTTCTATGTATATAAATATACACATACATACACACACACACACACACACACAGTAATCATTATAGTATTTCCCATTGGTGTTCCTGACCCATTTTTTTGTCCCCACAGGAAACACATTTTTACTTGTGAGCAATGGTAAAATGGAAGAACATTTACTCTCTTTGATATGCTCAGACTCTCTTTCGCATGTGGCTTAATAAACACTGTCCTGCTGTTATCTCATGGTACATGTGCATTGCATGTAGTTCTTTGTACTTTGACATCTAGTGTTTTTCCTTTTCAAATGCCTTCGCCATGTGAGAAGCCTGTTCATGCAGACTAGTCTTGGTTCCTCTCTAATACATTCTTTCTGCTCACTAGTACTTTCTGTCTCCATATTATGTTATTTGATGATACAGACTCTGCTATGCTTTCCAATCCAAAACTACTATTAAAGGGTTAGTTCACCCAAAAATGAAAATTCTGTCATTAATTACTCACCCTCATGTCGTTCCAAAGCTATACGAACACCAATTTAAGATATTTTTGATGAAATCCGAGAGCTCTCTGACCCCTCCATAGACAACATTTTAATTACCACTTTCAAGGCCCAGAAAAGTAGGAAAGACATCGTTAAAATAGTCCATGTGACTCCAGTGGTTCAACCTTAATTTTATGAAGCGTCGAGAATACTTTTTGTGAGCAAAAAACAAACAAAAATAACGACTTTATTCAACAATTTCTTCACATCTGTGTCAGTCTCCTATGCTGTTGATGTAGTAAATACAGTGCAGCGCTTCAGAGTTATGTCAGAGCTACGCCAGAACGCCGGCTTACCATTGGCCGATGCTGTTTACGTGAGCACCACAACGCATGCGTGTGATGCTGAGACAGGAGCTGGCCAACGGAAACTGAGTAAGAGACTGACACAGACGAGAAGAAATTGTTGAATAAAATCATTATTTTTGTTTGTTTTTTGCGCACAAAAAGTATTTTCATCGCTTCATTAAAATTAAGGTTGAACCACTGGAGTCACATGGACTATTTTAAAGATGTCTACTTTTCTGGGGCTTGAAAGTGTTAATTAAATTGCTGTCTATGGAGGGGTCAGAGAGTTCTCGGATTTCATCAAAAATATCTTCATTTGTGTTCCGAAAATGAACGATGGTCTTATGGATTTGGAACGACATGAGGGTGAGTAATTCATGACAGAATTTTCATTTTTGGGTGAACTAACCCTTTATATACATGTACAGTATGTGATGTCTTAATGCTTAATTTTGTTCCTTCTTATTTTCACAGTTCGTAACAGGCTGAGGGAGATAGTTGGAGCATCTACCAACTGGAAGTATGTTATGTTATTCCTTTTGCAGAATAACAAGTCCTTGTTATTTGCGACCACTTTACATAAAATGTTTTATTTTGTCCATTGCATTGTACAGAGACCATAAGCAAGCATTAGCTGAGCGTGCGTCACTGAGCCAGTATCTTGCTCAGAGTCAGGATGAACTGCCTGCAAAGACAATGAAGGACAGTGCAATCGAGGCTCACCTTCCTCTGGGTACCCAGCCTGCCTTGAGAGAGAAGTATCTCAACTATCACAACAGTGTCAGGTACTAAAAGGCAGGTTATATAAAGTGGCATTCAGATAATAACCAACTTGACAACCAACCATTTTAAAAAATGCTTTCTGATCGGAGTACATTTTTCTTTGCTTAAATACCTTTTTCTCAACAGGTTTGGAAGAATTTTGGAGGACTTGGACAGTTTAGCAGGTAATACATTTTAAATATAAAGGTTACAAAAGAGGGTTTTCACAGTGATGCCATAGTTCCCCAAAAGAACATTTCAGTGAACAGTTGTTAAAGGGGACCTATTATGCCAATTTTTACAAGATGTAATTTAAGCCTCAGGTATCCCCAGAATGTGTCTGTGAAGTTTCAGCTTAAAATACCTCACAAATCATTTATAAATCTATTTGTAAATACCCATTTCTGACTACGGTCACGAACAGGCTGTTTTCGTTCCATTTGCCTTTAAATGCAAATGAGCTGCTGCATGCCGCCCCCTTTCCACACATTTCCTGCCGCAATAGAGACAGAGCGACACGCGTCATAATCTGAAAACCATGCCCACCGGGGGGAAAACAAACCATTGACTCCATTGACTTTGTATTGCGTGAGGCTGCCTCCTTGTCATTTCTGACAAAAAACAGAACAATGTCTAAAAGCTGATATGTGACAAGGTGTACAGCAAACAAGCTAAAAAAAACAGAACCAAAAACCCAGAAGTTTATATAAACTGTTGACCCCCCAAAAAATGACTGTTTAAGGACACAAAAGTGGATATAGGCAATTGAGACAGAGCGCGACATGTTATATTACACTGAGAACTACACCCACTAGAGGGGAACTTAATCAGCGACAGGAAATATAATACATAAAACTGACATTTGGATATTTGACTTAACAGTGACAAAATGTTTACTGCACACGTAGGCATACTGAGGCATACTGAGTGTCAGGATCCCAAAATTTACCCATTCTTCCTGCTGAAGCTTCATGTCTTATTGCCTGTATCCACTTTTGTCTCCTTAAACAGTCATTTTTTGGGGGGTCGACAGCTTATAAAAACTAAGTTCTGTGTTTTTTAGCTTGTTTTAGTTTTTAGCTTGCAGCTTGGTTTTCATTATCATCTATATCGCGATCACTCTCACGGACAGCATAGTTCTTCTTTCATCATTAAAGTTTATTATTTCCACGTGTTTTAAAGCTATATTAGTTTAAACTTCTAATGGATCGTTTTCTGAGCGCACTTATCTGAAGCACACAGACAACTGGCTGTCGTGAGTAACTTCTCTTTCACATTTTTTATTGTGTCAAATACACACAAGGGTCTTGTTCACCGGTGTCGCTTGCGAAAACAAAACAGTGGTGCTGTGGGTGGAAACGTGCAGATTAATGGGGCGGTAATATTTTAATAAGAATCCCTTCCTACGTCAGAAGGGGAGAGAAATCTCAGCGGCTCGTTTTTTTCACGTGATTGCAGAAAAAGGCTTACCAAAACAAAGTTACTGGGTTGTCCTCTTTCACGTTTTCTGGCTTGGTAGATGCACCGGGGACCCGATTATAGCACTTAAACACTGAAAAAGTCAGATTTTCATGATATGTCCCCTTTAAAAGAAACATTTTGTCTTAGTGTGAACATTTTAATAATCTAAAGAACCTTTTTGCACTATAATAAACCTTTTGTGTAATTGAAAGATTACATGGAGATTAAAGGTTCTTTATGGAACCATTTGCTGCTGTTACAGTTATATTCCCACTTGAGCTTGGTTTGGCACAGCAACATTACGAACCGTTCTCCGCCCAGAATTCTATGCTGGTAGGATGTGTGTACTGACACACTCAGGATTGGTCTCCTATCTATTGCCCTGCTAGTAGTTTCTCTCATACCATCTGTAAACTTTTGCTTTTGCCAATGACTGATGCATTTGTATTACTTTCTAAAGAGCGGGTATTATCAGTCCCACAGTGGAAAATTAAACCACATAATTTTCATATATATAACCGGATCGGCACGGAACGGAACGTTTAAGCAACGAGAACGACAGTGAAAAAGCGTCTATTGATGCCATTGCAGAAACTTTATTTTTAAGAGTGAGCTGTAGATGAGCACAGCTGTATGGGCTGATCATATCTCACTCTGTCTTATCACATACCCTCTCATTCTTGTCTCCTTAGTGCTCATCTGTTACTCTCACACATGGAACAAGGAGCTGAAAAGATCTCCACTGTCTATTGTCACCGCCCTAGTGGACAAGATCGGTATTGCCTCTTGTATAGAAGTCTAAAAAATAATTTGAGGGTTTTTTACTTTTTTTGTTCAAATAATTATTTGAATTCAGTTTTTTTATTGTTTCACAGACATGAGGAAAAACATCATCTACCCAGACTGTGACATCAAGTTCACAGGTCATGTGACATGGGTTGGCAAAACCTCAATAGAAGCTAAAATGCACATGTCTCAGGTATATCTGAAGTCTTTTTTTTATGAAACATATATGTTATATGTTATATGTTGCGCATAAGATCAATAAAATAAAATGAACTGTTTTCTCAGTATCACAATGGAGCTTACACCGATGTATTAGATGCCACGTTTGTAATGGTGGCTCGAGATCCTGAAAACAAAAGGTAATGTTAAATCAGTTGGTATGATCGACATGTTCATGATTTATGTCTGCAAATGAAAGCATGGGTTATGTACTGTTTATCCAGGGCAGCTTTTATAAACCCATTGATACCAGAAGGACCGGAAGAAGAGGCAATTTTTCAACAGGGTGAAAGTGAGTAGCACTTTTGTGCGTTTGCAATCACAATTGCCACTTCAACTTGAAACATATAGAGTAAGACTGATGGTCTTTATATTGATCAGTTAACAAGAAGAGGCGTGTGGAGCTGAGCACAGCCTCTCTTCTTAAAGTGGCCCCTACAGCTGAGGAGAGGACTCTCATTCACAACCTGTTCCTCAACACGCTAGACACGCGGTGAGATTTATTATCAATACACAGATATAAATCTCTGTGTCTTTATTTTTATGGCCAGTTTTTAAGAATAGTTACCTTTTCCCTATAGAACTGTTAGCTTTCGAGGTCGGATTTTACCGCCTAACTCAATGTGGATGGAAGATGCCAAAATGAAAGGGCTTGAGATTTGCCACCCACAAGTGAGGAAAAACTTTTTGCAATAGTTGACTCGTGAAACTGATACTGTCAACGAGTACGTTGGTGTAATGGTTTTTAATGTGCCTGGATTTTCTTTATTCTTTGCATTATACAGGAAAGAAATATCTTTAACCGGATATTTGGTGGGTTTTTGATGAGGAAGGCCTATGAACTTGGTTGGGCCAATGCTTGTGCATTTGGGTAAGAGGATTCCCCATTGTTATTTACTGAATATTAAGTCTTTCATTTCTTCACATAGCTGTATTTGTGGCTTTCAGTGGATGCAGACCAACACTGGTGGCTGTAGATGACATCTTATTTCGGAAGCCAGTAGAAATTGGCTCTTTGCTATTGCTTTCCTCACAGGTTTCTAAGTTCTTAAATATCATTAGTTTTTTAGCCAATTTTTCTCTTTTTTTGTACTTCTAAGATTGTTGATAATATTCTTTCTGCTGTCAGGTTTGTTACACAGAAGGGATGCACATCCAGGTCAGGGTTCACACAGAGGTGCTTGACCCATTGACCCGGCAGCACAGCACCACCAATGTGTTTCACTTCACTTTTCGTGTTGAGAAGGATGTCCCATCTGTTGTACCACAGAGCTATGGAGGTCAGATATATATTGTTTTATTATACACAAATGTTGTTACATTCTATTTTAATGAAATTATTTGTAACTTGATATTGTTGTCATTTTCAGAGTCTATGCTTTACTTGGATGGAAAGAGGCACTTTGATGAGACGATAAGGACCCAAAATTGAGCATTCTTAGATGTGCTGATGGGATGAGATTCCTGCCAAATCTGTCTCACTGTATTTACATTACAATTTGTATGTGTGGACTCAGCTTTTATTATTTTAATTCTGTTCATTTTTTATTTATATATTTTATTACTCGCTGCATTTTTACATTAATGTAAAATATTATTTTTTACAATTTCAAGCTGACATTGCGAGAGCACATTTTAAGAAATTGTCTGTTTAGGGGTGTTTTTTATGCAGGGCATATCTCAATTGTTGTACTGTTGCTACCTGTTTAGTCATTGAGACTTATAACACACCATGTTTTATTGGCACTACAATGACATTTATAAGGAGAGAGGACTTTAAAGACTCTTCAACCAAGTGATTTTGGTTGTATAGGTGCAATTGACCTGTTTTATAGTGTTACTGATCTGAACACTGCCGGAGTAATTCATGAACAACTGGTACCTTGGAAAAGGAGATGTATGCACAAAGTCTAAGAATAAATCCAATCTTCCTTCCTTGATCCCCTTAAAAGGAAACAAGGAGATCCTAAACTGGAGATCAAATAACTCCAAAAACCTTACCTTACACATCTGTCCTAGAGGGCACAGTATGTATAAGAATCAGGTTTTGCCAATAAATCTGCACATTTCAGAATGCTGACAATTTGAATATTTTTTTTAAAAATTTTATTCTGTATTATTGTAGATGCTACAAACAACCATGGAAATGTGTGGGGAAATGGTAGTATGGCCCTGCAATGGACAAATTTAATATGGAAGTTAACATGATGCCTTCCATGTACACACTACCTGTGCCAGAATGAGCAAAAACTGACAAATGAGTGCATGCCTTTCCAATGTTTTTGTTCACAATATACATATAGCATCATATTTTTATGCAGTGTGTTAAATGTTTGTTTTTTATGGACTGTGGTAACAACACAGAACCTTCTACATCTATATTGCCTTATAGCTCAGAGATGTGTTCTCTTGATTCATTTATTCCATACGCGAAAGTGTCCAATAACAGGTGGATTACTGAAGAGAGTAATATTTGGCTGGTCATGTGACCTCAATAATACTGGTCCCCGTGAGGCGACCCGGTCCATGTAAATAAAATAAAACTGTATTAGGGTAGTGATGACTTGAGTCTTTATCTTATGTGAATGTATCATTTAAACATATTTTTGCACTATTCCTTTATTATTTAAAACATTTTTACTGAGGAAAAGGTTACTGAACGATTACTGCCACCGAGTGACCAACGCGTGAAATTGCAACAGTTATAAATAGCAGCCACTACGTCATGACAGAATTATATTTGGTCATCTTGAGACAGTGAGTAAAAACAGTACGGTGGATCGAGAAGTGAAAGAAAAACTATATCTGCAAGTTCTGATCTGTTGATTTGACAAAAGTTCCTGCTGTTCTAAAAAGTGGTGAGGAAAGAGCCAAAACATGTCGTGTCCACGGTGAGTGTTACATCTGTATTTAATCTGCAAGACACTAATTTACTTGTTTTCTTTCTGCTAAAGTTTCCAATTTACGTACATTTTCAGGCTTCCTCATGCCTCTTTTTCATGGCAGCTCACTTATTTTATATAGGGTCCTGAAGTCTGCAGTGTCCTTCACGTGCAGGAAGTTTTCCATGGGTCAAATATGCCGACAAGGAAAGGCACCGGATATGGTTGAAGGTAACTGAACAGGAATAAACTAGTCGGCGAACGTCATTTTACCAATTATATGTTCCTGGATCAACATTCCAGTCAAAAATCAGATTTGAGTGACAAGTTCACAGTTTATGTCAAGTTTAGGCTTACAACCAGGATTAGCTGCTTCTACATCAGTTATTCACCTATCATTTCCCTAGGTTTTTATGAGTATGGTTAGAACAACATTTTCAGACAGACAGGAATGCTGTTCCAGGATCAACAAAATATGTTGATCCAGGAACATGTCTTTACGGTGACCACACTAGTCACCTCTGATTTGTAGTAGTACATTTAGAATATGTTTTATAGAAATATATAGCAGACTTTTTAGAAGTATGCAGGATTACTTTTCTCTTTTTTTACTTGATTATTTTACACAATAGCTAGAAAATTAACAGGATGCCTAAATAAAGAGCTAAAGTTAGACAGTTTTCAGTGAAGGTCTCAACTTGATCATTTTAATATTTTATTTTGAAATTTGAATTATTAGTTGTTGTTTTTTATACCAGCTTCTGTCATTTTATTCAACAACACAGGGCATTTTAAAGTGAGACAAAACAACGAATGACTCAAAACATCAAAATTCATCAAATCCATTGCTACAGGCGTTTGTTGTTTTCCCACCAGCAATTGTAATTTCCCTCCCTCTTTTTTAAGCAATGGTAAACAATTTAATTTCCCTGCATATTTTCTCTTTTATTCATTCTGAATGCATATTGAGCTCTGGAAAGTTATTTTTTAGTATCTCTCTCTCTGCATGCGGCTGCTGTTATTTTAAGGTATATGCATGTAGTCCTTAGTACATGTTATGTTTTTCTTTTTTGAAATGCCTTTCCCTTTTGTGACCTTATACCTTGGCTTTAATTAGCAGCCTGTTGAAGCAGTCTTGTTTTGATTCCTGTCTTTTACATCCTGTTTTGCCATGTGTGTTCATTTTTTCCCTTTAGCTTTATTTTCTTAAGAGTTTTGACCAACGAAATGTAATGCAATAATGCACATAATGCAATTGTCATAATATTGGCCTTAAATCATTCAACTCTAGTGTAAAGCACTAATACCGAAACTGAAAGGCTAACTCTATGTCTCTTATTAAAATACATTTTTATGTTTTTTATTTTTTCACAGTTCGCAACAGACTGAGAGAGATAGTCGGCGGATCTACCAACTGGCAGTATGTTACTGATGTAACATTATTGCAATCATCACACATTATGCTGAAATAAGCAAATCAGTTAAAAATGCAGCTTTACAAACATGCATTTTCTCCATAACATACAGGGCCCATCAGCAAGTATTGGCCGAGCGTGCGTCACTAAGCCAGTATCTTGCTCAGAGTCAGGATGAACTGCCTGCAAAGACAATGAAGGACAGTGCAATCGAGGCTCACCTTCCTTTGGGTACCCAGCCTGCCCTGAGAGAGAAATATCTCAACTCTCACAACGCTGTCAGGTACTAAAAGACCATTACTATGCACATGCAGTATGCTTATTGGTTGCTGGTTGCTTGTATATGTGAAAAACACCTAGTGCGATTTGAGTCTTTATGTACAGTGTATCTTTTTCTGATCACCACTTTTTTCTTTACAGGTTTGGTCGGATTTTGGAGGACTTGGACTGTTTAGGAGGTACTACAGATGTATGCTGTAATAACGCACATGAACACATAGGGTATCATACGCTGTCTCATTCTTGTCTCCTTAGTGCTCATCTGTTACTCTCACACATGGAATGAGGGGCTACAAAAATCTCCACTGTCTATTGTCACCGCCCTAGTGGACAAGATCGGTATTGCATCTCATTTATTCGCACAGATGCAGATACAGATTTCAACATGTTCCTGGATCAACAAAGGTGTTGAACAACATTCCTGTCCGAAAATTTTGTCTTAACACTATCCGTACCCCTAAACCTAACCCTACCCATAACTTATCCCAGAGGGAAATAATATGTGAATAACACTGATGTAGAAGCACCTAACCCTGGTTGTAATCCTAAACTTGACATAAACTGTAAACTTGTCCCTCAAATCTGATTGGTTGATTGGAATGTGATCAACAAAGATGTTGATCAAAGAACATGTTGTACTTGGTGAAATCATATTCACCCAGCAAAAACAGCTAGTTAATTGTATTGTTAAATTAAATGCATGTATTCAAACTTTAGTTTTTTTTTAATTTTATAAATAATAATTCATTCATATGCTATTGCTACTATGTCTCAGACATGAGACAAAACATCATCTACCCAGACTGTGACATCAAGTTCACAGGTCACGTGACATGGGTTGGCAAAACCTCAATAGAAGCTAAAATGCACATGTCTCAGGTATTTTTTTCCATTTTTTTTAAGTAAATATGTATTCTCTGTGTACTGTATAGATATGATTATGATTAGAGTTTGTATCAAACTAAAAGGAACTTTTCTCAGTACCAAGATGGTGCGTACACAGATGTATTAGATGCTACATTTGTAATGGTGGCTCGAGATCCTGAAAATAAAAGGTATCATAGCTTAATGATACGATCAACATGTCAAAAATTGATATGCGGTGTCAGTGAGTTCATGCATATATTCTTTCCTCAGGGCAGCTTTTGTAAACCCACTCAAACCAGAGGGCCCGGATGAAGAGGCAATTTTTCAACAGGGTGAAAGTGAGTACATTTTATTTTTTTCTATTAACAATAATTGTCTTTTCGACCCAGAAGCCTTTGATAATTTTTGTTTGAAAATGTTGTTGGTTTTGGCTTCTGAATTAATTACAATTAATTATAATTATTTATATTGATCAGTTAACAAGAAGAGGCGTGTGGAGCTGAGCACAGCCTCTCTTCTTAAAGTGGCCCCTACAGCTGAGGAGAGGACTCTCATTCACAACCTGTTCCTCAATACTCTAGACACACGGTGAGATTTATCATCAATAAACAAATATAAATCTCTATGCCTCTATTTTCGTTATGGGTATTAATTAAAAATATTTCTTCCTTTCCTGTAGACGTGCAAGTTTCCGTAGTCGTATTCTACCACCAAATTCGGTGTGGATGGAAGATGCCAAACTGAAAGGGCTTGAAATTTGCCATCCACAGGCGAGAAAATCTGTATTTTTAAATGCATTTCTTGAAATAACTTTTAAAGTGCTCCTATTGTGCTATTTTAAAGGTTCCTAGTTTTGTTTTGAGGTCTCCTACAATAGTTTTACATGCATCCAAGGTCAAAAGACACTTTAATTTTCTTATAATATACATTGCAGCATCACCCTATTTCTCACATTGTCTGAAATGGTTCAATAAAGGATTCAGTCTCTCTAAACCCCTCCTTTCTGAAAGCCTTCTCTGCTTTGATCGGTCAGATGGCCCTGTCTGTTGTAATTGGTCTACCACTTACAGCACAAGTCAGAAACAAAACGGCCATTACCATATCAGAATTTCAGCTCTTGTATACGCAGTGATATGAATAGTAATGATGCCTCCAGTTGTATCATATACATTTCTTCTCTACATGCTGACAACATGAACCAATTCTCTTCTAGGTCTCCATTACAACTACAGTGTTTGAGGGCTTGTCAAAGTAGACGTTGTTCACGGGCAGCCAATGAAGACCACAGGCAGGCATTATGCAAGTTTGTTGCAAACCTACATACAGCAATCAGACATAACATTATGACCACTGACAGGTGAAGTGAATAAGACTGATTAGCTCTTCATCACAGAACCTGTTAGTGGGTTATATTAGGCAGCAAGTAAGCATTTTGTCCTCAAAGTTTATGTGTTTGACAAGGGCCAAATTGTGATGGCTAGACAACAGTCAGAGCATCTCCAAAACTGCAGCTCTTGTGGGGTGTTCCCAGTCTGCAGTGGTCAGTATCTATCAAAAGTGGTCCAAGGATCAGTGGTTAACCGGCGACAGGGTCATGGACTGCCAAGGCTCATTGATGCACGTGGGGAGCGAAGCCTGGCCTGTACTGTAGCTCAAATTGCTCAAGAAGTTAATGCTGGTTCTGATTGAAAGGTGTCAGTATACACAGTGCATCACAGTTTGTTGCGTATGGGGCTGCATAGCCACAGACCAGTCAGGGTGCCCATGCTGACCCCTGTCCACTGCCGAAAGCGCCAACAGTGGGCACGTGAGCATCAGAACTGGACCACAGAGCAATGGAAGAAGGTGGCCTGGTCTGATGAATTACGTTTTCTTTTACCTAACGTGGATGGCGTGTGCGTCGCTTACTTGGGGAACACATGGCACCAGGATGCACTGGCAAGCTGGCAGAGGCAGTGTGATGCTTTGGGCAATGTTCTGCTGGGAAACCTTGGGTCTTGCCATCCATGTGGATGTTACTTTGATATGTACCACCTACTACCTAAGCATTGTTGCAGACCATCTACACCCTGGTGGATGTGGTCTCTTTCAGCAGGATAGTAGTTCGCTAAAGGATAAGGTTCTGCTGCTAACATCTTGGTGCCAGATACCACAGCACACCTTCAGGGGTCTAGTGGAGTCCATGACTCGACGGGTCAGGGCTGTTTTGGCAGCAAAAGGGGGACCAACACAATATTAGAGTCATAATGTTATGCCTGATCGGTGTAGGTTCATAGAGGAAGTAAGACTGGAATTACTGATGACTCGTTTCAGACATTAGAATCAGTTCTTTCTTTTGGGAGATTTATCGTGCACTTTGATCTATGAAACTTTGCAGACCTTTTTCATTCACAAACAGCTATATTACACACTACATGAAAGGTAATATCCAAAAAATCATAATAGGGGACCTTTTAAATATTGTATTTATATATGTGAATTTAATTTGTTCTTTGTACAGGAAAGAAATATCTTCAACCGAATATTTGGTGGTTTTCTGATGAGAAAGGCCTATGAGCTTGGTCGGGCCAATGCTTGTGCATTTGCGTAAGAGGAAAACAACAATGTGTTGAATATTTCCTGTGAAAATGTTATTCACTCTTCACATGGCGGTATTTGTGTCTTTCAGTGGATGCAGACCTACCGTGGTGGCTGTAGATGACATTTTATTTCGTAAGCCAGTAGAAATCGGATCCTTGCTCATGCTGTCTTCTCAGGTTAGTAACTTTTGCTGTTTCAGCTTATTTAAATCTCATTCACACTAACAACACTGTGATATCTTAATCAGGTTTGTTACACAGAAGGGATGCACATCCAGGTCAGAGTTCACACAGAGGTGCTTGACCCATTGACCCAGCAGCACAGCACCACCAATGTGTTTCACTTCACTTTTTGTGTTGAGAAGGATGTCCCAGCTGTTGTACCACAGAGCTATGGAGGTGAAAAATATTTTATTTATATAAATTATTTTATTATAAATAAATATATTTCTAATTATTTTTAATTACAAAATTTTATGTAATAAAATATAGCAAGGACAGTGTGTAGAAAAGATTTATACAAACAATAATATTTTATTTTCCATTTAAAATATTATTTTTAACAAATCATTTGTCATCTTCAGAGTCTATGCTGTACCTGGATGGAAAGAGGCACTTTGATGAGACGATGAGGAACCAGAGTTGAAGATTATGGGATGGTTTATAGGATGAAATACATGATAATGCTTCACCAACATCCATCACTACAGTTAAATGAGTGTGTGTATGTAAATTCTGCTTTAATTTTCTAAATGTCTACACTACAGCGGTTACATGCAAGTATTTAATAAATTCAGAAATCGCTAATTTAATATTTGTTTATAATTTTTCTGAAGCATTTTTAATTACATGTTCTTAAAAAGGTGAGATATAATTGTGAATAACTCGCTGACTATACAATGTGTGATACAAAAACAACCGTCCAAGTAGCTGTGCTGATAATCCTTGTTATCCACCATTTTGTCATACATAATCAGATATTGGCTGCATCCAAAAGCGCT